>JBBPDE010000034.1:6497495-6514892 GCA_037974605.1 Nannopetersius ansorgii | reverse complement strand
ACACACACACACACACACACACACACACACACACACACACACACACACACACACACACACACACACACACAAATGCCAGCAATGACAAACTCGCTCCACTGCAGCTCACCATCTTCCATTAGGAAATGCCAGCTCAAAATCCACTCACTATATTCAAAGCACAAATAAAAAAATCAGACAGCTGAGGGGAGCAATTGAGGACAATCGATTCTGCACTCACACATATCCAGGTCTCCAGGTCTGCTGCTAATAAATACTCATATTTTTCCAACATTAATCCTTTTTTGAACATGCCATCATGTGAGTTTCAAAAGTATTTTCTGAACTGGTAGGATTAAAACAGAACCACAGAGCGATTCATATGAGTCAGCAACAGGATTCAGGAAGTGCATGTTGTGCCTGAGAGAACAACAGACAAAATCTGGTGTGAATGTGTTTTCTGCCGATGGTGTGAGATAGAATTGTTGAACTCAGATGGCCAGCTGCCATTTCTTCTTATTAATGCTACCTGCTACCTAGCTTCCATCCTGTATCTGTGCTTTTGCCCCTCTTGCTTGACAGTTAAGACTCTCTCTCTCTCTCGTGCCTGTAAGTCCTGGTCTCAGTTTTTGTAACACCTCAGTGGTGGTTAGCCACTTCAATCCTACATAGAAAAACATCTATCATTTCTCTGTTCCCTGTTCTTTTACATGCTTTATACTAGTCACCTGAAATGACACTTGACAGGTCAAAATTTACACTGAGTACCATCCACCTTATATTTTATGTCACTGCTATCAATTTTACAAAGTTACTTTGAAAATACCATCTGCTAGGTGATGTAGCAAAAACATAAGATGACACTTGACTATGGGTCTACTAGAGATCTTGCTGAGTCCTGAGTTTTCTTTGGTGCACTCTCTCCTTGAGCTCAGCCCACAGGTTTTTAGTTTCAGTTTGAATAATCTCTTGGTACTTTCTGCAATCTATAATGTCAGGCCTGTATATATATCAGCCAGGACCTTTATAGAAAAACAGCCCCACAGCATCACAGATCATTCTCCTTTATTTAACACTTGCTGTTAGTTACTTTTCTCTGTAGCCGTCTTTATTTCTAAGCCAAATTAACCTTGAGCATTTGGAGTTTAAAATGTAAAATCCCTGTAATTCTGTTTTTTGTCCAATGAGCACTAGGATAGGCTCCAGCACCCCCAGCAACACTGGATAGGGATAAGCAGTGGAATTTTTATGAGGCTTCAGAGTGACAATAATCCTGGAGGGCACTGCATTTTCCCGATGCATGATTTGTACTGGTATTTTCTTGTTCTGAGGTCTGATTAGTTGGTACAGACAAAAATATACCATTGGGAACATACTATCAAAAATCATTATTACAGTGGTTTCCACACGTTTCGTTAAAAAATATGATTAGCTGTCAAACTGAGAGTCTCAAGGGTGATACCACTCTATGAATCTGAGATGGATCTTGTTTAAAGCTCTAATAGAGGAGTTATGGTTCATACGTTTTCAGAGTGGGAAGAATGAAACAGAATTAGAGCTTTCTGTAAGCTGCAAGATCTCTAACGTTGTATAAAAGACACTAAAGGCTTTCTTTATTGACAGACTGTTCTTTACATATCGAAATGAATACGACGACAATAAGTAAGCTCATAACCAACATAAAGACCAAAAAAGGCACCTTTTTCTGCCTATTTTAAACAGTTAAAAGTGTCTTTGTCATGAACCATGAAGCATTTTGTGATGAGCATTTTGTGATGCCACGATAGTATATATCACCATTATTGCCCATCTGCAGTTAACAATATCTGCACATTTCTTTAAATAAATTGCCTGAAATTTGCATCTTATGTATTTGCATGTTATCCTTCTTCTGTTATGGCAATAAAAACTAAAAAAGTTTAGTAGAGCCAAGGACACTGGATATGATATTAAAAATATAATCCTAATTCCACATTAATTGATTAATTTATGTGTTTTTGTCCTTCACTTTGGTTGCTGGTTGACAACCAAAAGATGCCTCTGCACTTTAAATGAATATGTGTAGTGGCACTGGGTATGGATACAGGAGCAAAATTAACACAAAAAGATATTCTGCTCACTTTAGGCCTCTTGGTTCAGGAGCTACAGCATA
This sequence comes from Nannopetersius ansorgii, assembly GCA_037974605.1. Taxonomy (NCBI): domain Eukaryota; kingdom Metazoa; phylum Chordata; class Actinopteri; order Characiformes; family Alestidae; genus Nannopetersius; species Nannopetersius ansorgii. The sequence goes on along the minus strand of JBBPDE010000034.1, from coordinate 6,512,761 downwards.
ACGCTGTGCAGTAGCACCACCTTGAGATCAGTTTCTAAACCTGTCAAATACATGCTGAAAGCTGATTGGCTGATGTCAGCCATGTACTTTCTTATCAATTTACTATTTCATGTCTACTTAAAGATAAACTAAAAGAAACAGTACATTTAAGCTCAATCAGAAATTAAGTGGATGCTGAAAAACTGTTAAATGCATGTTATAGCACCACCTATTGATATATCTGCAACAAAATTGACATAACTAATAGCAAATTAGAAAATGAAATTTAATGAGAATCAGATATTTCAGAAGTGTAATTATGCTCTGTGTTAATTAATGAGCATATGGTGGCCATATTGTTCAGTCATTTCAAACACATTTGATATGTATTGATATCCAGGCTCTTGTAAATGTTTTGACATCAGTACCTTAAAGATCAGGCAAGAAAACAAGGACTAGTTGGCAAAAGTAGGTTTTGCATGAAATGCAAAATTGAACTAATGATTGTGAGAGCAGCTTAAAAGTCCTAATTGCAGTTTAGTTTTCCAAAAATGAACACAATGAAACATGAATGTTGTCTTGAAGCCTTACAACTCACAAGTTCTGGACAAACAGCTTAATTGTAGCATGACCATAAGGCCTATTGCTTTATTCTCTGCTTTATTTTCCTGTCTTTTCTACCTATCAAAAATGTAACCTGACTCGGAGAGCTTTGCATAAGAATTCCAATGTGCATGGACTGCTGGTAACATGCACAAATGGCAAATAAAAATCTTGAATCTTGAACCCTTTCTCTGAATTTGGTGCTTCTATGACTTTAAGATTCAAAATTCAAGATTCAAGTGAGTTTATTGTCAGCCCAGCCACATAGACATAAGGTCTATGCTCCCTATCATAATGGAAAAAAGAAGATAGAAACTACAGTTTCACGAGGGTTCTAGGACCTCTGCCCCCACTTGCCCCACCAAAAACAAACAAACAAAACAAAACAAACAAAACAAAAAAACCGTATGTGAATGAGCTTCAAGCACTGAAATCCCCCCAGAGATCAATAATGTACATCCAACATATCAATATAATTTTGATTCTTAATTTGTCCAGGAAAAGATGGGGCTGTGTTATCAGGGCAGTTGAGAGGAAAGCTTTTCTATAACAACTTTTCTATATCTGCCATATGTACAGGCTAGCTCAGCAGTCCCAGTGGCTCCCTGCTGAAAGTGCAAGCTTGCATTTGGCTCAGCATCTAAATGAACTCTGGAGTCCTTAACAAGCACCACCTCCTGCAGAATCAATCCCTACACCTTAAGGGAATCAGCGCCAGTACAATGAATAGCCATTTTAGAACTACTTCCTTCTGCAGGAAAATTACATTAGAGTGCTGAGCACACACAGTTACTCTGCTCTGTTAAGCTGAGCATTTAGCCACATTAAGAGCACCTTTTCCATGGATTAAGTATCTGTTAAAGCACTGAGCATGTGTGCTTGAAGCAGGAATTTGCATTTAACTAGTTGTGTTATTCAAAAACACAGTTGGAAAATAAAAACGTTAAATATTGTTTAAAAAAACTAGACAAAATAAAGGATACATGTACTGATCCTTCCTTGGACTCTCTCTTTTAGTGTGTACTGTACAAATACAGCATCTTTTTGTTTAAAATATTTCCATAGATGCCTTAGTCTTAATAAATTATTCCTGCCTGGTCATCTGGTTTAACTCAAGCAGTTTAATTCAAAGAGTTTCTGATTGGGTCTGATTGCTCCCATTGCATTAATTTAGATTTTTCTCTGAAGACTGAAGCAGAAAAAACTGACCTATGAAACCATCCCAATCTCTCCCACGTGAGCCTGCAGACAGTGACACTAGCTTTAGCTAAAATAGAAAGTGCATGAAGTCAGAGGTATGCAAGGTCTATTCAATTCATACCTTTGCTTATAGCTACAAACTTTGTAGTGGGAAGGACTTGTCTACCATGCTTTTGTTGGCTGATCCTGAAGATTTGATATTTGATAGATATGATATTATCCTATTCTGCAGCCTTAGTGCAGTTAAGCCTGATCCAACTAATTAGCTCACTGACAACCAATTAGTTCTTATTCCAACAAAATATGTACGACAGGCCAGGGGCCTCTAGGGTTTCCCAAAACAAACAGTTTACATTTTTAAATGCCAAAAGGCCACAGAAACATATTCTATATGCTTTGCGAAAATAAATAATATCTTTGGTGATGTTTAGAATGGTTTGCTGTTCCAAGAGGGCCAGTCTCCTGCACCAAATGCTCACCTAGATGAGCCTCTGGGTCTTAATGCAACCCAAGTTAATGAGATGCAAAAACGCTGAAACGGCTTAACATATTATATATAAGTTACATAGTGATGAACATGAGAATGCCCATGTATGGGCGAATACGGGGTTACATTTTTCTCACTAGCAAGGCAGACAATAGACAAGGATGCAGCAGTGCCTGCCCTACACCTAGAGGGGAGCGCTATGCAGTTCCCTCCATAGTCAAATGATGCTACTGTATCAGATGTTCCTGGGAGATTAGCTGGGCTGGTTTATACTCCCCCACTGTGTTTGCACTGCAGCAGAACAAAAAGCTTATTCCGAATAATGTCCTGCATTAGCAAGCTTCAGTTACAGCTTAGGCTCGCTGCTATTACAGATGACCTCTGCTGTCTACCAAAGGACAGCATGAGACTCACACAGAGACTCGGGGAAAGATGTGAGTAAGGGGCGGGGTATGAGAGCAAAATCAGGACATAGCACAACTCTAAAATAAAAATAGAGCAAAAACACAATACATAAACACACCACAGCACACAGTGTGAACGACATTAAATTCTCTGTATTTAACCCATTCACCAAGTGAAGCAATGGGCAGCCAGGTACACAGCGCCCAGGGAGGTGTGGGGATGTTACCTAGCACAAGGGTACCTCTGTAGTGCCTCTATGAGTCCAGGGACCGTATTACAGAAACTTCCTATCTTAAAGCATAAAGTTAAGACAGGACGGTTTAAGATAGGATTTTTTTTCACTTTGGTATTACAGAAGCAAATCCTAACTGGATTTAGGAATCCTATCTTATCTCGAGGTAGGAATCCTAAATAAGCGATCTAACATTGTTGATCGCCTTTTATGTTTGTTACCTAGCAACTAACGCAACACATCATCTGGCGAAGTCACTGTTACCTGTGGCCAGTGTTACCTGTGGAAGTCACTGTTGCCAATGTGGACAAAAGTCCCGGGACAAAGCTGTCATACACAACTATGTGAACAAAATTATAGCGACACCCCTTCCCCTCTCTCTCTCACACACACACACACACACACACACACACACACACACACACACACACAGTCACACAATTTGCTTTGAAAATCACCTTAAGCGAAAAAACAAAAAAACGAACCCCATTTGTTGATTGTGCCACAAACAGGAGGGAGAGCCCCGTGTCGACGGTTCGTCTCTCCAAAGCTGGGCAGAGTTGATCAGCTAACGGCATTATCACAAGGCCCATAGTCTAAATAATTAGCTGCCGACACTTAGGACAGCGGAAGGGTTTTCCTAAAGTTAGGAGAGTTTATTTAAGATTTTTTGAGGTTAGGATGCTTCTGTAATACACTTTTCTTAATTCGAGTTAGGATAGGAAAATGGACTTAGGAAAGGTTGTTCTGTAATGGCGTTTTTCCTAAATAAGATCCTAAACTGCCGTTACCATGGTTACTACCCAGTTAAGATAGGATTTTCAAGTTAGGAAGTTTCTGTAATACAGCCCCAGGGATTCAAACCCACAACCTTCTGATTGACTGACCAGCTGCCCCTATATGAGTTTTGTAAAAACTGTAGCATCAGTATAGCACTACAGCATGAGTTTTTGTGCTTGATATGTGAGTTTCTGTATGTATCTATGAGGTTCTGTGCGCAAGGTGGGATTGTTAGGGACTGATCAGGAAACAGTGGGCAGAGGGAAAGAAGATGAAGCCAAAGAGAACCAGTGCAGTATCTTTAATGATTATTCTGAAAAGCCCATTGTCCTTCCACCACAGTGGAATTGGGCTCATTATTTAGTGATGTCATATCTATAAGGGAAGCATCAAGCAACTGCTGATGCACACTCTTCTCTCTTACCATTTTAAATTTTACTTTTAGGCACTGCTGGATGAGAATGATGAACCCATAGTTAGAAAATGCATGGCTTCATAATTCAAGTTTTATAAATAATTATCATTATATCATTTTTAATTATTTAATAATTTGTCAAATGAAACACATTGTTTTTACCTGTTTCATTTTAAAACGTGATGATTTCCCCCCTATCCCTGGTTCAAACAGTGGATCACAGTGTCAATTTATTTAAAACATCAATCAGTATTGATTGGAATGAGATCATAAGCAACAATACTGAACCTTTTAGAATACTTAAAAAACAAATAAAATCTGATTACTTTTCAATCTACATGCTTTACTTGGCTTCACCATGTTCCACAAATAGTTGTTCATTGGGAGATTGAGATATTATGCAGTGCATGGGAAAACTCAGAAAATTAATCTAAAAAGACTAATTTATTGCAGTTGCCTGAATGGCCTAGTGGTTTGGGAGGTGCCCCTGTCATCAGAAGGTTCTGGGTTTGAATCCCCAGATGGTAGCTGGATGGCCTTGTGTTTAGGGCATTGGCCCTGCAGAGGGCTGGGGTTCGAACTGCTAGTGTCACTGCTGAGGTCCCCCCCAACTTTGGCGGCAGCCCACTTGTCTGGTTAAATACAGACAAAGAATTTCACTGTGTGTTGTGCTTGTTTGACTATGCATGTGACCAATAAAGAATCATCTTCTTCTAACGGCACCACTGAGGTGCTCTTGAGCAATTTGCCGTCCCCACACATTGTTACCCCTCCCACCCATTGTACCACCCCACTGCTTCACCTGGTGAACGGGCTGAATGCAGAAGAATTTCACAGTTTACACAGTGTGTGCTGTGCTGTGTACGTGACTATAAGGAGCCACTGTATTTTCTCAAAAATGTAATCATCAAAGACATAAATACAGAGAGAAACCATCATTTGGTCATATTTTCATAGTTATCCCAGTTATCATAGCTTCATTTTTGTGTTTCATATTTATATTACATGTTTATGTAAAGATACAATTATCATCAACATAAACTTACTCACAAGGTTCACGCCAATAGGTTTACAAATAAAAGATACTGCTGTACAGTGCTGTGTGTGAAGCAGCTGCGTTGGCGTGCTTGTGATGTACTGCATTGCTGTGCAGACTGGCTGTGTGTTAGAGCGTGCTGAGTGTCACAGAGCGTCTGTGCTGTAGTATGCTGGTTAGAGGGAGGTGGTAGAGCCGGGGCAGAGCAAGGGAGGAGGGTTGTGGCTGGGGTTAGGGGTAAAAGCAGGCAGAAGTACGGGTAAAAGTGCACAAAGGTCAGTAATGAAAACCCAAAACGGAGAGAACTCTCTTTATATTCCCCTCTCTCTCTCTTTCTCGTTGTCTCTCTCACTCCCCCTCCCTCTCCCTTTGTAAGAGATCCACGATCAGAACAGCCTCTGGGCAAGAAGACCAAACCTGCGCCCCAAAGCCCAACTGAAACCTCATCAGTCTGAAACACAAATCAAAGTTCTGAAATCCTCCTGCCACATTCCAGAACATTTTAGTCCTAGTTTAAGTACTATGACTTGACCTTGATCCACCAATAGATGTTTTATGGACACACTTGGACAACAAAACGATGCCTGAAGTCCATTATTTGTTTTTTTCACCCAATTTTTCTCCCCAGTCACACAATGCTACCAATCAGGGAGAGTGAAAGCAACAACACGCTTCCTCTAAGGAGTCTCTGGGGTTATGCTCTCTTGGTCATCTGGCCAAAATGGCTGTGGCATTGCATGATATCAAACTCCCAGACTCTTTATGAATGGGCAGCACTTAGGAGCCCATTACATTAATTGTTTATTCATGTTAAATGATTTGGATGCATTTGAAAAATCACACTGTAAGATGCAGATCTTTGTTTTTCTTTTCAGAAATAGTTCAACTGCTTCTGCTGCTTTACTGTTGCTAGCTAAATTAATGTCACAGCCCACACCTTGGCAGAAAGAGCAAGCAGAATCACATGTTGCCTCAAACTATAGCAATAATCCAGTGACTGAGAGTCAGAAAGACGAATAGGAGAACTCTTTAGGTCTCAGTAAAAACATGATTTGCAACACAGAGTCTCTGTATTGCAAAGGCTGATCTAGACTAACAATGTGACCTTTCATACACACACACACACGCATGCACACACACACACACACACACACACACACGCACGCACACACACACAAAGTAAATATCAGTAAATAAATGAATAATGCAGGGTAGACAAAGACAAAGCAGCAGCTCTACAAAAGAGTGCATTAGTGGGTGGAGCAAGGACAGGTCAAGTGGCTGATCACAACAAGCAAAGGATTCTGAAACGCCAGTTCTGTTGGGCTGTTTGAGGTTTCAGTCATGTGTTTGTGTGTGTATGTGCATGGCTGGGGCTGCAGGCAGCTCTTGGCCCAGGCACTGATCGCATGGCACAAACCTGCGGCTGGAGGCGGGGCCCGGCGCGGAGAGCACAATGCAAGTTCTGACGAGTAAAAAAAGAGAGCAGACATCAGAACACCACTGCTCTCTCACGCTCAGCACACATTCTCTCTCTCACACACACACACACACACACACACACACACACACACACACACACACACACACACACACACACACACACATTCACACCTCACATCACCACCACGCTTAGTGCCAAAGGGATGGAAAAAATAGAGAGGTCATCTGGGGAATTTTAGGACCTCCCACACAGAACCTCCCACATCTGTCTACATCTTGTACGAATCAGCATTTGAGTACATACTGGCTGGCTGCAGCTGATCATGTACGATGTAAGATTTTAGTATTACGGCCACAATCTTGGATTGAGTCCTAGTCTTTATAGACCATAAGGTACGTAACAAGTGGTCAGTGAAGCATGTGTTTTCCTTGATGTCATCATCACCCAGACAGATGAATCAGTATCTCTACAGTGCAGAGCAGCAGCCAAACCAGAACTCACACTAATCAAACATGGCAGGGGGCCAGAGGCCCCATGCTAATCTGTAATGGTAGGGTGAGACTGAAAGTGTGCAGGGATTGCCCCAAAAATGTCTGTGCTAGTCGTGCTCCTGTCCTGCCTGGGGCTGTGGATGACCTCCGAGTGGCTTTAGTGAATTAAGAGTCACTTATGGCCACTGTGATTTGTCAGAGGAACTGTTAGACACTCACCCTCGGGCCGGTATTGGGCGATGATGGTGACCGTCTGTCCCGCCCCCTTGAGTGCAGCTGCAGCCTGCTCATGAGTGGCACCTCGCAGATCAATGCCATTTACCTGCGTTGAAAACGTGCACATTCCTTATATTGCTACAGTGAACAAATTCCATACAAGGACTGTATACCACGGTAAATAAATGACTAACACACATTAACACACAAAGATGTATAAAATTAACCCTTCAAAGTTATTACAGTTAATTGTGTCAGTTTACTGAGACAACTTTTGGATGCCAAACTTCCAGTCCATTTCATACATGTATTTATTTACATTATATAAGATAATTTTATTAAAAGTTTACTGACTGTTGTCTTTTTGTCATCCATTTTGCAGATTTGTTTTATTTTTTGACTTCTTAAGCAAATGTAAAAGTTAAAAGTGCTTATTAAAATAACATTATTAAGTGTTATTAGTTGTGTTATCAATGTAATAAATTATGTACGGAGTTACAATGCTGCCCTATGGGAAGCTTAGCGGCTGTAAGTTGCTCTATTTGGCGTTTGCCAAATTGATATTATTGATGTAACTAACCATTAATGCAGTTATGCAGGTATATAAAAACAGTTCTATACCTGGAAAGCTTGAATGTGAATGTAAATAAAAATGCCAACCCTACACATCAAAAGGTTAAACGGAAAAAGAAGCAGCTATAATAAGGAAATCAGGGTCTGTGAGCTGGAACATGGGGGCTGGGAATAGTAATTGTACCTGGTTGTAGGCACACGCCATGTGGCAAAGCCATGCTGTTATTAAGCACTTATAATGGGATCCCACAGAGCGCTAACTCAGAGAGTGTGTGTGTGTTTGTGTGTGTATCAACATGCATGTGCTCAAGCGTATACAAGGAAGTGTGCAAGGCATGGCCTACTGTGCGCTCTGGCTCATGCTGCCTCTCCCGCGGGTCCGTGAGTGAATGTCTGCAGTATGCCCTGTGTACTCAGACTCATTTGACAGCATGAACTCAGGAGGCAGACCAGAGTTATTCTTAGACTCCAAATCAGGCCAGCACGCCATTATCTTTCTCTCTCTATATCCGTTCCTCTCTCTCCTTTTCTCCCTCACAGTCCCCCACTTTCTTTTTTCTCTCCACTTTTCTCTCCCTCTTTTATCTTGCATTTGTCTGCCTGTTTCCCTTCTTTCATACCCCCTCTCTCCCTTCATTTTATCTCATTTCCGCCCCGCATCTGTCTAATTTTTTCCCTATTCCTCTTGTTTCATGCACCCTTCCATCTGTCCCTTCATCTTCTTTTCTTGTTGAACTACACTCAAACTGATCTAAATAGAACTGCATCCAGTCGCTGTGATTGGCTTTGAACAGACTGCGGGTATCTCATCAGAACATGCAGGCTGAGCTCGATTGATTGTGAGTGGGGTAATGATTGAGCCTATCTGATTTGGAGTGGTCTGGGGACTCTGAGTGGTCTGAGTGTCTGATGAGCAATACAAGAACTGAAGGTATCTGATTAGGAGAGGGTTGTGGAGTTCCACAATTAGATTTACTCCCTATAGATAGGCCAGAGGCTCTGATGAGTTAAGCTCCTGGAGATCACACTGAAGAGCTTTAGCAGCACACATTTCTTAGGTTTCATATTCATAAGTAATTAGAAACATGGTGTTAATTAGCCCTCTGACCAGACTTATACACTCAAGACTCCTCTGGCTGCATTTATGCAACCACTCCAGAATTCATACAGTACTACAGTCAACACATTAATTATTTCTAAACTTCTAGAAAACATCTTATTTCAAACAAGGAACTTTGGTGCTCTTGAGGATAACATGGTCACATTGATACACAAGGTGCACTGGCACCCTCTGCTGGTGGAAAGATGATATACATAGCAAGGGAACAAATGGAACAATCTCATGCACACCTACTTGCATATATGTACACTGTGGCTTGCATATATGTACTGTGGCTTTCAGAACGAAGCCTCCAAAATCAGCCAATTGCTTAATAAGACTTTATAAGAGGAGAAAACAATGCTCTTAACTTATTATGGAAGCTAATGGAAACAGTAATTTTGGAATGTTTGATTGATTAGAAATGAGACAAAAGAACTAATAAACAACAAGTTTTCAACAGTGACAGTATATAATTAGATGTATCAATTATATATAGATATAATTAATGTGGGACATGTATGACCCTATGTCCTCACAAGGTATAAAAGCAAATGTGTGTGTGTGTGTGTGTGTGTGTGTATGTGTGTCTGTGGCATACATTGTGCATGAGTGTTTTGGGGAAAGGACTTACGGACAGGATCTGATCTCCCCTCCGCAACTCTCCACTGAGATCTGCAGGACCCCCAGCCAGGATGAAGGAGACGAATATACCCTCGCCGTCCTCGCCGCCCACGATGTTGAAGCCCAGGCCGGTCGAGCCTTTATGCAGCACAATCTTCCTTGGCTCCCTGTACATACAGGTCCAATAGTACATTAGCTCAGAGTCCGTGGGGCTCAGCATCTCTCCTGACACACGCACACCACCCTACAACACTGTATACATACACACACAGGCAGGAGGCATGCTCACACTCTCAGACACACAGTCAGGCCAGCTGGGTGGATGTACGGTCTAGAGTATACTCTAGCACAATGGCTGGTGCCCAATAGGGGACTGCTCTACTTACACAGTATTTGTCCCATTTCTAACTGGTTTCCTAGAGACGGAGCTAGAGCACACACACTCTTGCACGCAGGCACATAAACCCATGTAAACCCCAAAAAGTACACACACTTCATTCACTGGGTCTCCAGTATTCCTGCAGATAGCAGAATCTGTGTACACAGACCAAACAAAAATATACAATATGAGAGTGCCAAATCAAGGTCACAACCAACAAGCCGAAAAAACATTAATTTTCAGGTTAATGCAATGTTTTTTTTATATTGAAGACTAGAGCCATATTTAAGGCTGAAATTTTGGTCTAATGCCAAATACAGCCAGAACATGTTCTGTTCAAGTCTGAACCAACCTGGCCCGAAACATTTTTAACCTGAGCCTCCCCTGAGCATGACATTTCAAAAGAGATCTGGAAGGCTAATCACAAAGGTCAACAGGTCAAAATCATCACAGACACGTTTATGTTGATTTTGTAGTGTTTTTTATGCTCATACAGCTGATAAAGCTGATTCTATATTAAAGGTATAATTAGCGTGTTTTTGAAGAAACAGTGGTAGCTGACTGACATTGATCATTCTGACTTCACACTGAATATACTGAATTATATTTACAAATAACAGTTCTTGATTGGTGACTGCGGTTTAACAAAAACTGCATGCAAGTCTATTGCAAATCTAATACTACTCATCATTCAAAAAGTGGATGTGACTGAAAAATCTGAAAGCAGGTCTGAAATCAGCATGAAAACCTTGTTTAGAAATTTGTTATGGTTTCTGATGATTACAAAAAACATTTTTTTGTTGACCTGTGTCATCATCCAATAACTATATAAATTTGTGGCAAATGAATATCTGAGGTATATTTTAGCCTTCACTTGTTTAATCTTAAAATGCCTTTTTTGGCTGAAGAATTAGAAATAATTGCCCTTCTGGTGGCACTAAACTGCACTTGGAATTGACTCAATACTTTATTTAATGTACGTCAATTTTCCTGTTAGCAATGGGCTTCTGTCACCGACAGAAATCTTTAATACCATAAATCTGTAAAATGATTAAAAATGTTTTAAAGTAATGATAACAGGGAGGCTGAATAAATTAGGGAGAAAAACTGAAGCAGTTAAAAGTGGGTGGTGGGTAATAAAACCTGAGTATGAAATCTGAACCAATATCTGGCACATGATGTCTCAGTTTCAGAAAAATATTAGCTCTAATGAAAATGAGCTAAAACACTGCAGTGGATGAGATATAAGTGACTTGTTTGTTCCAAAGAAATGACTCATCAGAGGTGCTGACGAGGTCATGTTCACTTTTTTTATGGACTGCAATGCCAGCAGCAAGGGATCAGATTAGATTAGGTTTAGAGAATAAATGTACATTCACACAATTTTCCCCTCATACTTTAAATGGTCAGTCAGCCAAGACACCACAGTTGCAAAGATAATGTAGATACCATTTAATTAAAGCTTTAATATATCCAAATTAGTGCAAACCGTATCCCTAAATCAGCACAATTACGTTGCAGTAATCTCAAAAAGAGCTGTTCGTGTGATTACTGGCTCTATACGACTCTATATGACCATTATCAAAAACATTAGTAGCAGCTATCTCTTCATACTTTTGCTCATATTGACTTCTCAACTGTGTTTTGATTGAAACAATGAGATTTTTTTTTTTAGATTCTTAAAGAGCATCCCTAATGCAGTACTCAAAGTTACTAAAAGTCAGATGCACATTGAAAGTAATTGTAAAGTCATGTACAGTGTCAGACCCATGCAATCAGATGAAAGTGTATCTCCAGTTGTGACACTTCTGAAAGTTTTAACTGAAACATGGAGACAGATGCTCTCAGATGTTAACAGATGATAGTGGTGATGCTTATGATGTGGCTGTTTTAGCACAGCAGGACATTCCCCTTAGCACTAGGGGTGTATCTGTATAGAAATTTCCTTAATGTGGTATTTGCGGTATTTGCAGTGATTCTGAATCCAAACCACCTTTGTTAAGTTATTTATTAATTTAACATGACTTAATATTTTGAAATTGTTGATGTGAAAGAGTTGAAAGTAGGCTTGTCCCAATAACCACAATATTGCAACACTATCCTATTGACAAGCCAACCGCAGGGTAGAGCAAACTTTTTTGAACTGTCAAATGTTCTTTTTTCATAAAGCTAAGCTAGTTGATTTGCACTTCAATATGTGTATTGAATATTAAATACATTCATAATGAAAATAAGAGGTGACAGTAATTTTCCCATCAACTGTCTGTTCAAAGTCTCTGTAAGACAGAATAAGACAGTTACTCTGTAAGACAGTTAATATAAAATTACTCTGGCCTACATTTAGATTTAAATGTATGTTTTAGGTTAATAAAATGAATTTCAATTTAAATGATCACATATGTAATCATTTTGTCAATTAGGGCTACTAAATAAATTATTCCTAATTTAACTGCCACTACTATAGCTACAAAAAACAGTAAAAGGTCAAATCCCAACAATCAAAGTACACCTGGGAGACTGCTGGTAATATGGAGGCAACTTATATCTAGGTAAGGCTATAATTTAAACTAACACCCTTTAATTCATAAACGTGAAAAGGTGTTTAGCCTGACTTGTGCTCTTATTGCACCTCGTTGACCTTCAGTATTCTGCATTTACCAAAAAAAAATAATTTAATTAGTTTTAAAATGAATGCAACAATGTACCTAACAACAAAGCCAAACAAAAAATACATAGCACTAAAATCAGGACAAATCAAGTCATTTGTGAAAATGAAGGCTAAAAACGAATACCTCGTTCACCCTTCATAATTGGCAGCCCTAATTTAAGGAGATAATGAAAATTAAAATTACTGTATCTAAATGGCACATGTCTTGTTTGTTCATGATGCCATCATGAAAATTTGTTGCAATCCCAAGTAAAATGGCCGCTTGTATTATCTGTAGTTTTCATCACCAGACATCTGGGCCTTTTAGAATCGTTTCTCATTTTCGTGAGACAAAAGCAATAAAAAAAAACCTTGATTACCAGAAAAGGACACAGACTGAGCTAAAAGGTACATGAGGACAGCAGTACTCTAAGATAAGGACAAAAGTTATGACAGTAATGGCTGTGACGCGGTATGGCAGCGATATGGTTGTTGTAGCAGGCTTAACACTGCCTTCAGCTCTGCTCTGATTCCTCTCTGACCTACTTATGACTGTTGTCTCTTCTTCCTTTCCTCGTTCTCTCAGCCCTACAAAAAGACCACATTTGTAGTTTGAATTTGTGCACACCTAGATGATGTATTTTCAAATTTAGAAGTATAAACTCATGCTCAGTGGTCTCAAAGTAACATCCAAATGAATGCTGGGCTAGGTCTAAGGCAGAGCTTTGCCCAGAGTGTCACACTGCTTCCACCATCCTGCCTTCTTCACAATTCAGTAGTGCACACATGAAGTCATACCAGTCATCCACATGGAGTAAAAAGAAACATTATCATCAGATCAGGCAACTGTATTCCAGTCTGGTCCAGTTCTGATGCTCACAAGCCCATTTTCAGCAGCATGGGCACTATGACCAGCCCCACACGCAGCACGCTATGATGCACTGTATGTTCTATAGCATGGCATTCATCATAGGTTAGTCTTTGCTCCTAAATCATATCAGTGATTCAGTGCCATGACTTAATTCACTGGTTGTTCTTCTTAAGACCACTATATATTAGGAACACCCCACAGGACCAGCTGTTTTAGTGGTGCTCTAGCCATCACAATTTAGTCCTTGTTGGAGTTGCTCAAGACCTTGTTCTTGCCTATTTTCCCAGCTTCCAATACAATCACTTCAAAACCCCCTGAAAAAGTGCCACTGTAATGAGATAATCAGTATTATTCCCTTCACCTGTCAGTGGTTTTAATATTATTGCTAATTGGTGTATCTAGCCCAGGGCTGATCTGATGTCTTATTTGGGCAAAGGGTGCACTTAGTGTGCATTTAGTGTCTAGTGCTTTATAAAGTGAAACACATTTACATATGTACACTACCAGTCACCACTTTTGTTCTCCATATACTTCATTAACTGGGGATCATTATTCTTTTTAAGCATTGGAAAGCAGTTGAAAGAACAACTATTAACAAAAATATGTCAAATAAAACACACTTCCTATAAAACATGTAAATAATCTGTAACAGTGCATGTCTGACATCCTATTAACTGGTTTTGTAGTGATGCAGAGTTATATTCTAGACTGTCCTTTGACTTTAAATGCACTAGATAACCATTTCATACCACTGATTGTCACTTAAAAGCTCTGTAATATCGAACACTTCTCTGGTGATCAAGATTGTAATAATAATTATATTAGGTGGCTTTTTGTAGATCAGTAATGATGACATTTCTGACTAGAAAAAGTACTCAAATGGTAAAACACACTATAAATGTATTCGTTAGCAAAGAATGTTTAATGTATTTTAGTAAATAATGAGTGAGTGACATGCACATGTAGAAAATTTCAGTGTGTGCAAAACCTTTTGACTGATAGTGTACTAGAATAGCCAGTTCTACCTTTAAGCCCACAGTGAGAGCTCTCATCAGGTAAGACTGAGTCTCACAAGTGTGTGGCTTGATTTGACACATCAAAGACATAATAAAATTTAACCCTCTGGTCCTCCCGTGGGCCTTTTATGTGTAGTTCACTTACTTTTTTTGACCATTTTATCTGTGTTAATGCAAATGGAATGAAATTTCTCAAGGGTCTGGAGTTTTTTCAGATCTTTTAATTTAAAATGTTTTAAATATATCAATAATATACTCCACACATCCAACTGTAACACTTGCTTTCTTCACTTTTGGCCAATTGAAATCCATGAAAACTACATTTTTAAATTCCTTGTTAAATCATACAATTTAGATTTAAATGGTTTCATTCGGAACTCAACAATTGAGATGTAGATTTAGTCGTTTCTATCAGATTATGTAATTTATCCATTTTTGGCCAAGCAAGCAATTTTCTTATTATAGTCTTAGTTTCCAATAGGGGAGTATGAGGACTCACTGCACTACAACGGTGCAAATTAATGACACTATTTTGACATAGGTGTAATCTTAAGGATGTAAGCTAATGGTTTGTGTTTGTGCATGAAAATAGAATTCAGTGTTGTTGTTAATCAGTTACATATTTCAGACTTGTTCCATTTTTCACCCCAATTGCATTGAAGTATATAAAAAAAGAACAAATATTTGATACTTATGACAAAAACTGATGTTAGTTAAAAACATTGTGTAGTAAAAATAGCAATATATATATATAATATATAATATATAT
>JBBPDE010000034.1:6457663-6471058 GCA_037974605.1 Nannopetersius ansorgii | reverse complement strand
CACACACACACACACACACACACACACACACACACACACACACACACACACACACACACACACACACACACTGATTCACACAAAAAACTTTCTTTGATGCACATTCAAGCCAACCAATATGAACAATGTATAGAAAATGTTTTAAAGAGTCAATGACATGAAAATCTGACATCCTTTCACTTTTTGAAAAGAAATAGGTTGATGATCATACGTTTTTTAAACTTGCCACTGATTCCCCAGTCAACACAGCCCATAGCTGGAAAGTTAGGTGCAAAACCAGCCCATTTTAAATTAATATTTTTGTGAAAATCACACACATCTGCTTGTTGAGCCTTCAGCAATTCAGCCCCACCCACTCACCTGCTTTTGGAACAAAGACCAAAACAGGACAGCTGATCAAGAAGACATTATTGACATATATATCTATCTTAAATGCACAGAAGCAAAAACACATGCTTGGAACTAAGCAAGTTTGAAAATAAAGTTGATAAAAGCTGTAAGTGAAAAGTGATAAGTAGGGTCTCTCATATCTCATGTTGATGGCCCTGCAAGGTGGGTTCCCCCATTTTTCTCTGTCTCTGGTATAATTAAGATATTTTGTCCTAAATATGACAAAAACAACAACATGAATACATCTAAACACACTTTACATGAGCACTATTTATTTTGTGTCATTTTCACAAATAAACACACTCATTTTGGTCTACATTTGAGAGAGAGGAGGCATCTATTTAAGAATAGTCTGTCACTGGCCTGTGATCTCCCTTTCTAAGGCATGGGTCATCTTTATACCCGTCATGATCACTAAACATCCAGCCGTCCTAAGGCTACGATACATAAAAAACCTTCTTAATATAGAGCAGCATGCAGTAATCGGTGGTGAAAGGGAAGTGGTGGTTTTCCTGACAGCCAGTGAGAGCTCCCGTGGGTGCAGTGCCAGACAGAGGGCACATTTGGAGAGATGAACAGTTAAACACTGCCTCAGCCGGTCTCAGGGCTTTGATTACCATTCTGCTATTCTCACCGCCTTCACATCCTCAGCCCCACCACCATTCATTTAGAACCACGGCTCCTGGGGCCAAAAGGACACGTCACTGGGTGGATTTTAATTGCTTATCCTTAAAAGACTCTGCTGGCCTCTCTGAGGTCCAGGTGCTGATTTAAGCTCTGTACTGTGTTACTAGTGGCTGTATGTAGCCTATAGCGTTCAGGAAAATACACACTATGATATTAGTATACGAGCTGAATCATTGTACATTTAACTTGAGGAGCAAAAACTAGGAGAATTTCGGGGTGGGTTTTGGAGGAGGAGTACCATAGTTTGTAGTGGATTTTGGCACAATCCAGTACTTATATTTTAACAATGTGTCCCCAGATGTATATTCTTGTTTGAGATTACATCCAATCCTTTGCCAGACCAAATCCTATAGAAACAAACTGTTAAACTGCAAAAAACCCTCTTATCCTAAATGTAGTCCATCAAATGAAACGTATTTAGTGTACGAAGTTAGTTTTGTGTTTCCAATTGCTAAAAATATGGACAAAATGACAGCAAATACTGTGGTGTATTTTGTTTTATAGATTCAGAAATCATGATTTAAGTTTACATTCGGCTTGGTGCTAATTAATACAACATAAGCTTGCATTACTTCCAGCTTTCAACATTAATCACTAAGCCTAAGGCTTACCATTTTGAACAAATTAAACTAATTTGTTTGCTATGTAGTTGCTATGTATTTTTGTGGGTTATAGTAGATGCCCTTAGTAGGAACCTTTAAAAATACCTTGTTGAACAAAATAACATGATTTTCAATATCAGATATGATCTGCAGGTGAGTGAACATGAAGTATTGCATCATCACTACTGCCACTGTGGCCTTCTCTACCTTGCAGCCTCTCTTTCTCTCTCAATCTGTCACATCCAGAGTTAAGACAGTTCTCTAAGGCCTGTCTGGAGAGTGATTTATAGAACTGCTGAGCATTAATGCTGATGTTGCTGCTTAAGATCGAATTCTTCCATTCAATCACACTTGACAGCACAGAATACAATACTGATAATTAGACATCCTGCCTAAAATAATAGCAAGCAGTCCTTATATTGGCATTAACAGTTCCATTCACTTTGTTCAATATGTCAGTTCACTTGAATTTGCTTCTGCAAGCATAACTACTGCACTCAACAATTAAAGTTTAGTTTCCAGTTCCAGAGTTCGCCTTGGTACATGTGCTACCAGGCAGAAAAAATTATAAGCAGAAGAACAACATGACACAGCTTTGGAGTGAGTGGTAGGAGAGAAGAATGCACAGCTTTGTAAACACTAATTTTCTGCAGCTGCAAGCACTGGACTGAAGTTTCTTGTAGGCTTTTGCAGATGTAACTAACATTCTGAAATGCAGTTCACATGAGTTAATTTGTTGTTTTGGCTAATTCATTTTCATGCTTGAGAAAATAAATATTATCAGAGAGATTACACAAGAAATTGAAATTATCATTGGACAAATATTGATACCCTTGGGCACTACTAGCCTGAAGCTGGCTAAAATTTGTATTCTATGTGTCATATTAAGAATTTTAGTTTTACAGTTAGTAAAATATAATACCTATATAGTATATTGAAGCCCCTGACAGATTATGTGTACAGTATGTTATGCGTATAGTGAAAAAATGTGTTGTTTTGGTAAAAATAGTGCCTAGAAATGCCTATTTTTATAGTGTAAACCCTAAATATGCCCCCAAATATGTTCCCAGAACACTTTAATGTCCCTTTAAGCTCAGTTTAATGCATTACCATTAAAGAAAATGTAATGGTAAAACCGTATTTGAATTTAAATTCTCCGCCAATATATACAACTCGGAAGGCTGTGTGACAAAAGTATTGGGACACCACAGTGAAGTGAACAGGTCTGCTTGTGTGAAAACATCCAGAAAAAATGTAATTATTGCCACAAAAAAGCTAAAAAGGCAGAGGATATTTGCAGTTTCTGCATTATTGTGGGGATTTGGGCTTAAAACTATGAGTTTGTTTCTCAAAACAAATCCGGATTTGACTGAATCCATGATTCCTGATGTTTAATTTGTTAAAGTTGATAAAGATGATAAAGAGGTCTGGGTTTAAGGACAGTAATTTGTTTCCACTGCATGGACAGTGCATGTAAACAGAACCAGAAAAGACAAGCTTCCCAGGAAACAGTGTATTTCAACACTTCAAACATGAAATGGCTAAAATTGAAACTGTGTGGTGCTTCAACCCATTTCAAATGACACATAAGTATTCACCACTAAGTTTGTTACTTGCTGTGCATTGCTGTGCTTATTAGTGAGTAACCGAGCAACGGAAAATGTGCATGTTGTATATTTAGAAAGAAATCTTATTACAGAGTGACTCATGTAGAACTCTCGTGATCAGATCAAGTGCCGGTAAACACGTTGAATGGGTAATTTTCAAAATATGGTTTTCTACAGTAACTATATTATAATATACATGTAAAAGCAACTCACATTAGGCTTATGGTCAAGATTAGGACCAGGGTAAGGGTTAACACAAGAGTGAGGCTTACAAATGAAGATGTATTTAAGAGGTTTTTACTTGAATATAAGTTAAAGTCAAATCTTATATTGAAATATAATACAAAAGTGTGCAGTAATGCAGTAACACATCTGAATTTGAAAACTGTATTGTATCCGTACTTATGCACTAGTGTAATTAAATCTGCTGCATTCAAATATACCCTCCACCCTCTTGCTAATAAGTTTTTACCAACATCTGAATCTCCGTCCGTGCTTTTGCCTTCATTTATCCATCACACCCACTGATCTCAGACCTGTCTGTCGCCACCCTAATCTATTCATACATGTCCAGCCAACTTCTCGCTGCTGCCAAACACCACAAAGTACAAGCATTCATGTTTGATGCTGATTTAAAAAAAAAAAGAAACAACTCTCCTGTGGCCACTGAGAAGCCCCTGCTTTCATTTCCCTTTAATAAGTGGCCCAGTGAGGCTGTTTTATTTATGAAAACTCTCTAGCTGAGAGACCTGTCTCACACCACAAGATGCCAGATAAACGCGACTAAATAAACCACAATTCACTCCACTTCATAACTCTCAACGCAGACTGTGTTTTAGAGATCACACACATTGCTACGCTACATGCAAGCCTGGATGCTGAGGCAGTGCAAATGTCACTACGCACTACAAATACTATCAATGCAGAATAAAACAAAACAAAAACAGTGGAACTCACGTAAGGTACCGACTCCAAAGTGTCCGTGTTGACTATAATTGGGGCAGGGCTTGCCTGTAAAAAAGAAAAAGGCAGGAAGAAAGAGAGAGAAAGAGGGAGAAAGAGAGAGATCAGTGTTGGCTGGCAATACATGAACTGTCCTATTTTCTATTAATGGCCGCTGAGTGCTGCTTGTGTTTGGAGCTGTGACGGTTAGCACAGGGTCTCAGCTCAACGATGCCATATTGATAAACAGTGTTCCAGTATAGCACACACAGCAGAAATAACATTATGTTCCAAAATGAACAACACACACACTGAATCACAGGGTTGCAGATGAGATGAATGCTGACATTGTGGAATACATAGAGTGATTGTTTTCATCCTAAAAATCTGATGAACAGATTAGTCCCAAATGGTGCTCTGTTAAAAATGGAAAGTACAGGCTTATCTGAGGGTAAATCAGACAGTAACATTTTACTTGGTGAAAGCTTTTTCATAAACGCAAACTTGTACACACATCAACTTCACTACTGGGAGAACCAGAGGGGTTCCTTCAACCACAGCTTCATCCAGATCCAGGTTTTAGGTAGCATTATAGAAGCATAAAATGACCCCAGGTCAGTAGGAAAAGGGCTCTGATTACAGTGGAAAGAGAATAGTCCTGTTTTGCCTCCGGAAACTAGTGCACAGACTCGCACACAAACCTAGGGTTATTACTCAGGAGCTCAGGTGGCATATAGGCAGCGCTGTTGAGAGAAGGATCAATGACAGAGGCCGAGACGTTCCCTACTCTGTGCACACCGCTTCTGCTGCATTAATGAGTCTACAGCCTCAAGAGCTGCTGCTTCAATCACAGAGAGGGAGAGAGAGAGAGCACAAGAGAGAGAAGGGGAAACTAATTAAGAGTGCCTGTGGTTTGAGGAACACTTACATTTAGACACACACACATACACACACTCACTCTCCCTCTCTCTCTCACACACACACATTTTAGTTCTAAAGAGTCTTACGCATACACATAAAATACTTTAATCTACATCTTCATTATTTCCTCTGAAGGAGGCGTGAGCAGTCAGCAAGTCTATGGATTACAGTACAAAATTACACATGACACAGATCGCCTTGCTCTTCTATCCTACATCAACAGGTTGTGGAATATGCAAAGTGGAATATGGAAAAGAAAGTGTATGGTGGAACTGGTGTATGACCATAACAGTATCTCAAAATCTTTGAGTAAAGTTAGCTGACCCTCTGAATGGACACTGACACTAATAACTCAGACGACCTTATTCCAGTAACAACAGTGACTGATTAATGTCTTTATTGCAGTATTTTTCTATTACTTCAAACCTGGTTTAGCCAATCAGGTCTGACATATGATGAACACAAACAACATCACGTTTAATCCTGCATTACGTAAAGAAGTTGTAATTTGACGCACAAGTCGTCTGAGATCTCAGCAGTGTCAAAGCCGACCACTAAAAGAGTCTCTCATAAAGGGAAGAGTCGTATGTTGTTCATATTTTTCATTACTTTGTTATTATTACTAGCCTTCTAATTTCTCTTTAATTTATTGTAACTATATTGCACAGTCTCAGGGCTTATTTCACTACACATTGTTCTTGTATAACTGTATATGTGACAAATAAAGAATCTTGAATCTTTAAGGCTGGTTACATTGTGAACATATAAAAGAAGTCAGTTGATTCACTTTAACAAAACTCAGTGCATTTCATTTTAAAAGAACGTTGAAAAAATATCCCCTTAAATCTCAGGAAGGCAGAATAGTATGACTGGTCTCCACTAAGACCAATAACATTGAATTATCCATTGAAAGTCTATACTAAACTTCAACACAATGTCAAGAGTAATCTAGCAAGTAAAATAAACAATCCTGCTAAAGCTGATGGAAACAGATGCCGTAGAGAGCTCTGTGAGTGCAGTCTGGAGTTCAGAACATCTTCAGAGGAGAACACACAGGCAGATTAAATGTAGAATGCATGTTGAACGAAGCCTCCTGGGTGTCCTGGAGATCAACACAGCTGAATGTCTCTCGAAAACTCTAGAAGCTTATTTACAAGTGACTTTCTTAAGAAACTCACAGCCCAGGGAGGGGAGAGACATGGACCGCTGGATGTCTTGCGCTACACAGAGGCTGGCAATCATAAGGAGCTGTATTTGATGTAGTTAGAAGCAGCTTAAGTCACTCAGTGGATTGGTGTATGGGTTACATTCTCTTTAAGTAACACTCAAGAAGAAACACTTCACAACCGTGCTTGTCACCGTAGACAGCTTCAAAGGGATATAAATGCCTTCCCAAAGAGAAGAGTCATTGTGAACAGACTATGCTACAGCTTCAAAACCAACTGTAAGAGACTTTGCATGGAAGGGGATTTTCTACGCATGGAGCAAAAAACCGTGCTAAACATAAATAATTGAACAAAATAAAAATTGTAATGGAAAACTAAAATCTAATACGAACCTCAGTAAATAGATAAAGCACCCAGACCATCCATCTATCCATCCTTCATATGAGCCGATAGGTTGCCAGTCCATCGCAGGGTGGAGACACAGGCAAATACACTGATGCACATGTTCACAACTGGCGGCGATTTAGAATCTCCAATTCGACTACCTAAATCATCAGAGGACATTTCCTCATTTATCACTCTAACTGACATAATCACAAACACAGGAAACCAAAAACTCTTAGCAACACGACAGACACACTCCTCAAAGCCTTCTGGTCATAATACATTGTATTTGTGTTCACACTCACTTTTTAGCTGTAGAGCTGTAAGCAGCTGGGTGGGTGGCAGTGAGTATTAGATGTGCTTACAGGGTGAAGTAGAGTGCTTAGCAAGTGCAGTGCAGAGTCTCAGCACACATGAGGTGCAGAAGGGAGAGTGTATGAGGGATTCTGGGAGTATCATAAAGTTAAAAAGTGCATTTGGAAAGTGTGTGTATGAATGTGTGTGTGTGTGTGTGTGTGTGTGTGTGTGTATGTGTGTGTGTGTTTGGTGCAGAGCAGGAGCACCTCCGCAGCGTATGGGTAAAGACATTGGAAACACTGTGAATAACTCCCACAGGGCTTACAAGAGCGACCAAACTGGGGCAGATCTCCCTCTGAAAACTCTGCAGCCCTTCTGCACCACAGACCATGGAGCGATCGAGCAAGAGAGAGAGAGAGAGAGAGCTGATATACATATAGCTTTCTGATGAAAACCTTTTTGTCTTCATATATGAAACTATTAAACTGCTCACCGCAGTGTTTGAACATTCCTTGATGAATGGATCAATAGGAATGGTCCACAATGATCATTACATTATAATTTAAATTAAAAATGTTTTACCTGCTTCCTCTAAAGCTGCCACTTCAAAGTTATGTACAAGGTTTTCTTAAGAGAGCATCAATATTTTGCTCAGTACAAAACTCTTTATTAAAGCTCCCCAGACACCTTTTCTCATTACGTGATCTATGAGCGCACCGGCAGCAACCACCCACAAACAAAACAACACAGGCGAGCGCTGTGGGTGTTATGATTAATTCTGAATAAAATCCTCTTTATTTCTGTTCATGTAAACAATTTGGAACAAACAAAAAGTATGCAGGAGGTTCTATACAAATAAATCAGTAAATTTTGTTTTTAAAGCTTAACAGTTACATCTGTGGATTTTAGCTCAAATTGTTAAGTGTAGCGTATAGACATAAATACAGCCAAAGGACTGCAGAGTACAAGTACAAGAAAATAATCAGAGGGCTATGTAACATTAAATATGTTCAGGACATGACCAAATCTGGCTCTGATCAGATAAAAAATGCCAGCTGATTCTGATCAAAAGCATGTTAACCCCAGGTTCAAAACAGGATTGTAGGGGTTTCAGGTAGAGTCAATGTGTTAAACACATTGGTGGCTTTTTGGGAATCTCAAAGACAAGCTGCAGCTGCAGCACTTGTTCTAGTTTACCGCTCTTAATAATTCAGGCCAGAGAGACTCTATACATAGAGCCACCGCACCAGCCTCAATAATGCACGAGCACGTGCTCACATGTTAAAAACCATCAACAACAGCAAAGGAAGAGAGCAGTGCAAAGTCAGAGGGAGGTACAAGAGCACACAGCCTACTTAACTCAGTGAAGAAAGCGACGTAATTTAAAACAGTCAGAATCTGAAAAACTACCAACGTCACACACAGAATCTCAATACTCTCTTAAGAGAAAAGATCTCTGCTCTCTTTAGTAAATCAAGCTTTATTAAACATGTGTTTAGATAAAAGCATAAATGGGAAGGAAACGACCTGCTCTTGGTTTGTGAACATATTCACTTTTTACATATCTAATAGATTTTCCTGATTTTTAAATATTCTAATAAATTCATATGAAAAGACACACAGACAGAAAAATGTGATACTTATAACATTTTCAGTAACACTTTATTTGGATCCAATAAAAAATCCAATAAAAAATGTACTGTGCTATATGAACAAATACTGGGGCATTAATATTATAGATCAGTAACCTACAGTTAAGTGAATTACTAGTAACACAATCAGTGGTTAGGAGTATGTTATTGCATATAATAAAGATCAGTAGTATAAACTGACATAAGTAGTGATATTTCTGCACATAATAATACACCATTCCACATAATGGAATGATTTAGCACCCAATAAGAACATGGCACACAATGTTGCACATGGTAGAAGATTACACATAATTCTAAGATAATAATGAACAAATGACTGGCTGAAACCTGGACATGTTCTGTAGCCTTGAGTTTATGATATATCTAGTATTTTGTGCAGTTTGCAGCTTGTTGTATAAAGCTAAGTCAAATTTCCTGTGGAATGCTCTTGGCCATTTGAGCACATCTTGCCACACTGTCTCTGTTAGAACAACTCTCACATTGTTATCAACCTATAAATTGTCTTTCATTTACCGTAAGCCCTGAGCAGCTGTGATCTAACCACATGTGCTTTCACGCATTAGAATATGCTCTAGCAAATGGAAGAGTTAACAATTACTTTCATCACAAAAACAACATCATAGATGAAGACTAAGCTTTATGGGACCACAACAGTGAGCTAAAGGACATCTCAGAACAACCTCTCCAAAAGACCAAACATCTCTTGAAGATATGCTTTCTATTCATTATTTCAGCCTGACAAAAGAAAAAACAAGATTAACACAGTGTTCTCAATTAGACGACTTGCTAATCAATGTACCTGCACACAGGGACCCTGATTAACTCTAACTCAGAGAAAGAGGGAGCTCTCCCTAGTGAATGACCAATTAGTGGTCAGGCAAAGCTGTGTAGGGATTTAAACACTGCTCTGGTGCCTAAACTCGAGCAGCATTCAACCCACGATCGGCCATCTATGATCCTGTGACCAGCCCCATACATCATTCTGAGGCGCCGCCTGTATGCCAGTGCACGTCTCATTGCAATTCCTGTCTGGCTTTCATCAGAAGACGAATGTGCGGCATCATCTGCAATCTCCCGGCAGCAGCCCTACAACAAAACATACCCATGAGCACCGCATGTTCTGCCCAGAGGTAAGCAAACATAGGGTGAGGAGGGACAGGACACATTAATCAGGGTGTGTTCATATAGGTCCTTCTAATGGGCCTGAGCACATGAAAGAGAGGCATACAGTCAGTTGTGCATTGTGTAGGTTTGAGTTCCACCTTAACATTTAAGAGCTGGTCTCACTATGCAACAGTCAGCTGCTGACCAGGGTGCTGAAACTGCACCTTCCAGTAGACTTCAGCACCCACGCTTTGGACAGTTGCACCCCTGCAACAGGCCTCGGAGGTTGCTATCATTCTGTAGTAGGTACCGTGCCCATATTAAGAACTCCAGTTCCAAGCAGTTTTATACACATTCACAATCCCACTGCAATCTTTTTAGCTGTATTTTCTTTAACAGATTAGACTAAACATGAGAAAATAAAAGTCATTTTCAATATGCACATTTTTTCCACCAAGAATCATGAATTATAAGATTGTTGTAACAAGCTATGCCAAACCAAAACACCTTACACTAACCAGCCTGTTTAAATAAGTGTAGTAATTGCTTTGGAAGTACCTGCCTACATTCTGAGATGGTGTTGCAATAGTGTAGCTTAATAGAAGACCTGCTTTCATTTTGTGCTATTTCAGTGTGCAGGAGTGCTAGATTATTTATTCATATTTTGTCTGCTAAACAACCTCATAACAAGGATTCAGTGATGTTGAGGGTTGGGGGTGTGGGGTTACCACTAGATTCGAAAGCAAGAGGTGTTAAATGTACCAATATTTTGGGAACATTTTAAAATCAAGGATCCAGTCAGTACTTGGTTAAACTATCTAACATGACTCTTTCATCAAAAACTCAACATACTCAGTATTTAAATTTCCCCAGTGAATCTCCAATGCCATCAAAAGGCCGTATCATTACTGTGAAATTTGTTAGACTAAACCTTAAAGAATGAGTCAACAGAAATGTAGACTTCAGCAGCTGTACAGCTGTAGAAATTAGAATATAAAAATCAATATTTGAACATTGAAATGTCAAAAAAATGTTTTAACATTCAAAACATTCAGCTTGACACATTAAAACTGAGCCTCGTGTAGCAAACTACCATCTGTTGTGAATGCTAATGAGACTTATTTCTGGAACCCTCCTTATGAGCAAGCTGAAGGTTATACACCAAGCAACAACAGAAAAGGTATGGCACCATGACTCACATCACCACGTTTTCAAAATTGTGATGTTTCAGCCAGACAAAAAAATTTTTTTAAGCAAATTGCACAACGCAATGATTGAAGTGAAGTCAGAATGCTAAACCTTGTGTGAAAATATAAAAAGGGACACCTCTTGGTTTTCCTGTCCCATTACAGTCAAACAGATGGAAGGAGAAGACACACTGGCATTCCAGCTTCAAGATGATGGACTGGCAGCCCAGTGTCCAGTGTTTCCATTAAAATGAAGTTACACATTTCTTTATCTGTAAACATGCTTTGTAAATTTACTTCCCACGCTTCTACAAGGATCAGAGTCCGCACAAGAGGCTCTGTCCCAAAGGACCGATCCACTGCAGTGTTCCAAAGCACACAGCCATATCTAACAGTGGGCATGGTAACCAGTGCAAGGCAGGCAGCAAACTTCACTGCTGACAGGCGAATTTGTGACAGCCACTCTAATATTCAGTGGATATGTTAATGTGGATACATTTGGTTGCACTGGGATGAGCATTCGTAAAGAGTGTCAGAATGAATTTAGTAGTGCAGCCGTAAAGACGTGCACATTTTTCATCTTCGGTTAACCCTCTTTATGAGAGCCATATTCAGAAAGGAGGACAAGTGGGGAATTGAATATATTGGATCTTCTGAGCTTTTCAGCATAAAATGTTAAAAGACCGTCATTCTAAAGTCTGACTTGCATTCATGTGTTAAGTCCTAGAGCCTGACATACTTAGCCTTTTATGCCAGTTTTGTGCACAAATTGAATGCATTCTGCCTGAGTGTTATGTACAAAATTGGTGCATGAGCCTTAACTGTTTATGGGCCAGGTGCTTGGTGACATGAAAATGTGCCTCTCTATGTATTTTTGTTCTGTAAAGCTTGTTCAACAATAGTTTCTGTAAAAGAAAGCATCTGTGGGCGAAGCATGAATAGGCCAACTTTATAATTATTCCCACACGTTGTATTTAAAGTCAGTTTACCAGACAAATATTCAACTAGGCCATATGTGAATGTGTCATAATTAACAGATCACAATTACAAGGATTTAGATGTAAAAAATTTGCAAGTGTCTGAGTTCAGACCCATCACACATCTCCACAAATGAAGTGTGTAAAAGTGACAATTTGTCATGCTTGAACACACCACAGCACACAGCACAAAATTCTTTTCTGTATTTAATCCATTCACCAAGTGAAGCAGTCGGCAGCCAGGAACACAGGGCCCGGGGAGCAGTGTGTGGGGACGGGACCTTGCTCAAGAGTAGCTCAGAGGTGCCACTGGCAGTCCTGGGATACGAACCCATGACCTTCTGGTATCAGGGCCAAATCTCTACCCACTAGGCAACCAGCTGCCCCACACGAGTCGCAGCTCACTCAGTGAGTGATGATGCAATGAAAAAAGGACACTTGTCCTAACACTCTGCAAGATAATATACAAAGCAAGGAATTATGGCAAAACTACTGCATCACAAAACAAAGAAATGTCCACCAAACTTAACATGCACATCATATTTAGCTTTTCAGAAGTTCAATAAACTGGAATGAGCAAAACTTCCACGTTAAAATGATTTAATTCAGTATACGTTCATATATTTCAGTTACACAGTACTATTTAGACTCCGTTGGAAATGAAGTACACAGTTGATGAAAGGGTACAGTGATGAGGTTTACAACAATATTGCAAAAATAGTGGTATAGTTTCCACTCCTGCTGTTACAGCACTGACCACTTGCTCACTTCCTCAACATAAACTGCAACTGGGTCTGAGTAAATCCCTCCTCCTGGTTGAGTTATTCAGCATCTTACGTTGTTACTGTCTAAGCCTGAACTATCCACCTCCGTTTTTGTAAATGAGATGTTTTGAGTGTGGTAAACCTTTAAAAATTCAAAAGGACCTCCACATAATGGATACATTCTTTACCGGTTTAGAGAAACTTTACATTATGTGGATGTTCTTCAAGATTTAAAAAAGGGTCTTCACACTCACTCATCTCTTCTGCTGCATCACATTATGAGCTCATACTGGCACCATTATTTTTAAATGTGTAGGTGGTTCCATTTGTGCTCCAACCCAACTCACAACATATGGACTGTCTGTGAGGCCCTGAGGACTGTTTGAGGGCCATTGCTTTAGAAGTCCCAGTTATCACTGCCAATAAGCTCACCTAAACCCACAGAGCAATTATGTTGGAAGCAACAATTAAAAAAAAACTTTCTATCCGTATCTTGTTTGGCAGAAGAAAAAAAGTGTGTTCTGAGAACAATGGAAAATAATGCATGTTAAATAACTAGATATCTAAGTCAGATATGATATAGCTGAATGCACTGCTCATTGAAAAGAGGACACTGTGCTCAGTGCACAGGACACGCACTCACACACTCACACACACACACACACACACACACACACACACACACACACACACACACACACACACACACACA
>JBBPDE010000034.1:6415975-6427560 GCA_037974605.1 Nannopetersius ansorgii | reverse complement strand
CTTAAAGTTGATTACAAAATGGACATGCATTTTCTGCATTTTGTGTTTTTCAGTTAAATAAAAGGCTATTTTTGCTAGATATTTAAACATTGAGGATTTCTTTTAAAAAATGTCAAAATCTCATCTCGTCTCGTTCTCGTGAACCCAGTCTCGTGTCTCGTCTCATCTCGTGGGAAAAGCGTCTCGTCACACCCCTAATATTGACCCACCCATAGCAAATCAAGCCAATGGTGGTTTCACTGTGATTATGCCATTAATATCTGAACTTTCTTGTTATGCTGAATGAACCTTGGGCGGACTAAGTAACATAATTCAAAATATAATTACTAAAATACTTTAATTCATTTTCAGCTCACATAGAGGGAAATTATGGCATCATTCAATGTGGACAGAATCCTTTATTTTTGCTCATCTTTGGGGTTTTTGTGACTGCATGGACTAGTTTGACAGAAAACAATATTTTCCATCAAACTAGTACCAACTTTCTTGAAGAATGGCTGGCAGACAAGCTTTGCCGGATGGAACCTTACTACCATGGACCATTTTTTTATTTCTGCCATCCTGCTGGCCATGTCAAATTATGCTGATTTGTCATACCTTTCCTTTTTACTTTGTAGCAAGCTGCATCATCATCCTGAAAATAACAGTCATCACCAAACTTTGTATTTTTTGGTATGTGTCCAAAATTTTTATGTATACCTGTGTGTTAATGACCATCTCCTCTGGTCCTTACTCTGGTCCTATATGCAACTGTTTGTTTTTTCTGGGTTTTATAAAGTGATTTATTACAATTCAGCACAGTCTTGTTTCCCATTATTTATTTTTAAAATCATTTTATTCCGCATTTTCTACTTTCAAGGCATATTACTTGACATCTACCGTGGCCTACCCATGTTTTCCCTTTGCAACATTCCCATTTTATTGCACTTGGACTAAATTTTAGACAGAGCTGACAGGGGAACACCATTATCTGCAGTTTTATAATCTTATCTGCATGTTTAAACTCTTTTGTTGGGAGTCTGCAAGCACTCTCTTTTAACACCTTTTAGACCGTGGCAGCATTTGTTTCAGAAATGCAAATATCTGATGACATACTTTTTTTCTCCACATATTTTTTTCTTCAGGGAAATATGACAAATATGTCATAAGCCATATAAAGAATATTTGATTTATTTAAATTTTGTTTCATGAATACAGAATGCCTAGCAATGAAAACATGTTTGCCGTCATATGTTTGATTTATTTATTTGCATCATATGTAGTGCTATTAAAACAATAAGTGCATATGCTAAGTAGGTATGTAATGGAGTGACTTGTTAGTGTAAATGGATAACTACTGAATCACCAAATGAGGATGTGTGGTGATTCAATGGGTGCCGAAACCATTATGGTGGGGGGGGACATGGCCCCCAAACTCTTAAAATCATTAGTTTTGTCCCCCCACTTTTTTTTACCCACCCTCCACCCCCCAGTCAACGACCGAGACTTTGCACGCGTACAGCAACCCATCCAGCCCCCACGTATATATCGTCCATTTAATCAGCTATACTTACCATATAGGCATTTTTACTTTACATTAACTGTGGTTTTCTGAATAATTTGTTAGCCCCATCTACCCTGTTCATCAATGACCAGGAGGCTCATTGGACCACCAGTGAGAAAATAATACTTGTGTGGTGGATCATTTTCAGCACAAAAGTAACACTGACATGAGATCAGCATGTGTGCAGCCCACACACCCTACCAAGCCACAGCGAAAGTGTCACTGTGGTGTTAATAATACCCTTAAAATATTACCTTGATGGTCTTGTTGGTCTACTGATGAACATCCCACCCAAGAAACATTAAGGGGTTGTAATTCAACTACCAGATTGTAAAAAAAAGAAAGAAAAAAACATTATCAAAGAGGGAATGTTCCCAAGTCACCAATTTCATACTTTGTGTGTGTCAAATACTTTGTGTGTGTCAACAGCACATCAAGCGGAGTGAAAGGCTGAGATTAATGATCACACCTCTGAGAGAAAGAGAGCGTATTTTCCACAGCCTACTTTCCCCTAAATCAATACCATTGCCCATAAGCCAGAACCCCATGCACGCATTCAGTAGTACAGACACAGCATAGTGTTCCCTTTAGCCCTTTATACCCGTACTAAGAATGGAATGTCATGGCTCTATAGCACCAGTCCAAACTCTGACACATGAGATTTATTCAAATAAAAAAAGGTTTATTATATTAAAGGTATTTAGTGTTAATTTAAATGCAAATACATGTATTCATAGCTACAATTAAATTCATGCCTATATGGGTCTTATTTTCCAAAACAACAGTTTTTAAGGGCACATATCATGAAAACCTAGTGTTTAGAAATGACAGAATCTGACGGAATATGTAAACAGTGTTAATATACCATCAGAATTACATATAATCACTGTCTATATAGTCCTGTCTATATATCTGAAAAGATGTCAATATGAAATGCGTTGTTATTATTTTAGATCTTTAAAATGCAACCTACATCGAAAATTGAGACACTTGGTTCTTCTGTGAAGTTTTTGTCCCGTTTTTCTTGGTTATTCTCCACTGTTAACCTTGAGAACCATGTTGTTTATTGTAACATCACAGTACCCAATGTACTTCAGGCTAGATGTGGCACAGGAGTTTATAAAAGGCCACAGCAGCGAATGGGAACATGAAGAATGAGAACAGTGTGTGATCTCAGGAGCCTCTTGTACAGCCGCAGATAAACTTGTGTTAAACAGAGAAGTAACATATGACAGGTGGAGAGGCAAGAACACGATCCGGCTGGCAGGGGATTTACTAAAGCTCTCTGTCTCATAACAGCTCTGCAGATATACACTCAGGTCATATAAATATAACCTCCCACTCAGAACACAGGGTTACATGTATACATCTGCTTAGATTAAGAGTGCTGATCTGGGATCAGCTTTTACCACAATCTGTTGAGTGCAGTTCCATGTATAAGGGGTTGCCAGTCATTCAGACATAAACATATACATGCAGATGACACCCTAGTTTCAGGGAAAAGTAAAACATAATAATAATAGTTTTATATATCTTTTGATGGACCTTTAAGTTACATTGTTTTTTTTGTGACACATAAGTCATATAAAGATTAAGGACAGAGTTCAGCTATTCTTCTAAATTAAAGGTTTATGAAGACACAAACAAAGAATAATTTCTTGAATACTGAGTGAAATTCTACATCTTTCTTTAATAAAAGCATTTAAAAAAAATCTTTTGTAGTTATTTTTATAAGAATTAATCTTGCAAATTGGCAGTAAAATAGCATCTGTCATGAATCAGAGCTCTTTCCATTAAGGCCAAAAATCGAATGCCAGATACCGAGTCTAATCTAGTATACCGTGTTTGAGAAACTGAATATATTTTGGTATATCTAGCTACTGGAAAGATAATTGAAAACAAATTGAAAAAGAGACAACAAAAGCCCCATTGGAGAATCCGCTATTGGTTCTGTGGTGCTCACTGCTGAACCCTTAGTTACAAAGACGGATACATGACCTCCTCGTGGTCATGACCACCACAAAGAGACACAGTTTAAACTAAGCTGACTCACAGTGGGCTCTGGGTCTGTCCCAGCTGCCGATTATAATGGTGAGAGACCAAAGCCGGCGTGCTCTAAAGCGCCTGTATGCTGCGCTCGTTAAAATCGCCAAGCCTCTGATGTTACTCAAATTTACACAGGGCCTACAATATGTGACTGGCTCGCCGAGATAAGAACGGCTCTTAAAGACACTAATTTATTCAAACTCGCATCAGGATTAAAGGTCCATGAATAATTAATACTGCCCCATGCTGCTACATATAAAAACATGCACAGACAGCCACGGTGAAAATGTGACAAATAAGGAGGATATAAGCAACTCAAGTTTAATTGTTGCAGATACTGTGTATTAGTTTTCGTGCACCTGTTATCAGGAAAGAAACGGCAGCTGACTATTTCAACCGAAGTTAATTAAGGAGCTGCTCTAAACGCTCCCTGATGCCAGCCTCCATTTCTCTGGCTGTAGCCGAGGGCCACTCTCATTTGCATACTGTATGCCTTTTGAATATCCACCACTTTAGTACGTCAGATATGCTTTGTTTTAATAGACCCCATTAAGCTCGACTCCTTTCAATACCAACACACTAAATTGCCATTTTCTATCTTTTTTTAGAAAGTATGTACACTCCTAGTGGTGCTTAACAGAAAGGAATTACGTAATGATACACTTATAGAAGAAGTGTGTCTACATAAAAAGAAAAATACTAGGTGTCAGTTCATTATGCCTTTATTGTTTTAATTTATTTTGCACACACACACACACACACACACACACATATATATATAGTTTATTATTCATTATTGTACACATACCACAGAACATGGTATATGGCATACAGTATACTGTAAACTTGCCTGGAAGCATCTTTGTTTCATTATTTATTTATTCTGATTTTCTTTAATGTCACCCATCTATTCACTATTTCAATGCATCTATTCAATGCATACTGCTAGACATACTGCTCCTGGAGAGACTTTTATTCAGCTGATTGAAACAAGTCACATTTTATTAGGCAGGTGTACTTGAGAAACAACAATACCACTCATTTTAGTGCCAAGGCAAGCTTTTCACAGCCATTAAACAGCGCACATAATCATAAAGTTGATATGTAGTATTAGTCTTGGTAAAATGGAGTAAGTGGTTAATTATAGTAATTGCCTTTCAGTATTGCTTTGCACTCCAGCAGCAACCTCACCTTTTTTATTTCAGGCACTAAAGGGCAACAGCAAATTCTTTATAAGGATTTTAACAGTGCAAAAGGTTCCCCCTTAGACTCCTGCTTTAGACTATTACAGATAACATGAATCTACACATCATGCTAAAGATTGCTAATGCTCAACTATGAAAAACATTAATTCCCTACTTGGGGATTATCATAGTATGATCTTATCTTATCATATTTTATCTTAACAATTGCTGCACCAAGAGATTCTTTATTAGGTTTGCTTTGCTGAGTCCTGCAGCAGTTTATATAGAACAAACGGAGTGCGATATTGAAGTGTCCGGTGTTGTATTGATTTTCACGCACTAAGAGGCTCTGTGAGCATCGTGAAATCTCCTCAACATGTTTGTGTGGGTATAATGACTGAGCCCACATTGCAGTGCTGAGATGTAGCCAGTTTAATTGGGCTGGTGGGTTCAGAGCATGATCACTCGGTGATCTGAGCACAGATCAGTGAGTCACGTACAACTGCCACTCAACGTGTTGCATCAGTGCCACCTCATGGGAAGGAATTCAGACGGTCGCTACTCATTATTGAAACGTGTTAACACAGTGGGCGCTTCCTGAAGACTGATATGACAGAGAGATGAATAGTGGGCTAAAAGATTTGCTCACAGTGGCCTTCTGGGACCATCTGGAGGACACGGTTTCAGCCGAGTGCTGTCTGAGGAGCAAAATTCTGTCGACAACAGTGAACCACACACACACACACACACACACACACACACACACAAACAGGCTGCAAATGAGCAGCCTTCGCACAACTAACCATGACCTTACCCAACAACTGCCAGAATACATTTACATTTACAGAACTAGGGCTGCACAATATATCCTTTGTTTAGTATCATCGCACTATTTCACTTGAGCTTTCTAACAAACATTCATTGGTCAAAATAACACAGGCCATCTTTAATCAGGAATGGTACCATCAACATAAATGTATGTTTACCATGTGCAGGCTCCTGAGGATGTGTATATTTTCTTCAGACCCACATTTTGTGTCGTGGTCACTATTACTGAAATACTAAAAGTCAATACAATGCACTGTGCTACTTCTGCAGCCGCAATAATGATCTTGATAAGTGGCTCAGATAATTGATGGATTTTCCCATAGACAAAAACAACTTAGACCCAGTGTGTTAATGGTGAACCACAAAACGATAAGACATTCTTCACTTCGAATTTGTCCAGGAGCTCTGTGGCTGGCACGGATATGTAAACATCAGCCGTCGAACCATGCATTCAGAAACTGTTCTTCTAGTCAATGGGTAAAGTTATTACCAGTTCAGAGGTGTATGTCAGGGTGGTGTTAAAATCAATGACATATCAAATTGAAGGTGCTACGTGCACATCGGGGGATAAGTGAGCACAATCATGCAGCAGTGCACAGCACTATAATAAAAAAATAAAAAAATAAAATCTCCTTTGTGCAATGTGGACTGCTGGCATAATACAGAATGTCCTGAGCAGATTGATAAGGCTGGACTGGAAGGATTAGAAGTGCACTTAAGCGGGGGGTGAGAAAGCAGGAGGGAGAGAGACA
Organism: Nannopetersius ansorgii; assembly: GCA_037974605.1. NCBI lineage: Eukaryota > Metazoa > Chordata > Actinopteri > Characiformes > Alestidae > Nannopetersius > Nannopetersius ansorgii. The sequence continues at coordinate 6,421,207 of JBBPDE010000034.1, read as the reverse complement.
AAGAGAGAGAATCAGATAGAGAGAGGAAGGGCACATTAGGCATATATCACAATGGCACCGCTGCTGGTCCATATTTCAGACACCATGTGGCTGGTTTTAGGAGGGAGATTAGGAGAAACTTGAAAACAGTAGTACATTACACAAGCTCAGTACACAGTTGTTCCTCAACACTATCATACTGAATCCTTGTAACTCATTGTTTTGCTTGTTTTATTTTGTTTTTTTATTTAATGGAACGTGCTCAAAACAACTTTCATTAAAGTTAACAGGGTTTGTTATCAGGTTTTGTGACAGAGGTGATATGCATACACTTTCTCTCTCAAACAAAAGTACACATACACATACTAAATACACAGTAAATGGCATAAGGATAGCAGCTAATGGAGCCATAGTGCCATTCACACGCTCACACACTTAGTAATACTAACCAGTCATCGATTACTATAAACATATTGACCTGCATCATGACCTTGGCTTCATTGACCCTGTGCAACACACACATACATAGATATTCACACAAAGAGTACCAGCACAATGTGGTGTAAGCACAATAAAGCAATGGGATCTGACTCTCCCTAATGGAATGACAGCAATTTCAGCATGATGATAAATGTTGAACATCCACAGATTTAATGGCGTAACTTTTTCATTCTGGCGCAATGTATTAGATTCTTTATTTAAACAATTCTTCGGTGAGACCTAATAAACTCACTGTGTTAGACTAATGATGCTTTTTAATTGTTTATGAAAAGAAAAAAAAAGATTTTTTTCTGTATAGCTGACCAATTAAAAATAAATTGCTTTGATTGCTTTATAGGAGACATTGTAGTTTATTTCTTAGCTTTCTAAGAGAGACAGGTTTTATCATAAGTGAGATAATATAGTGATGTGACATTCCGCCCTTTCTATTTAACAGTTTTGGAGGGGAAAAAACAGATTAGAGTAAAGCGACTATTGAAGCTGTTTAGCAATCAATGATCTGTCATCTGGACATGGGATAATACAGGTACTGCACCTTATCACATATACAAATCTGGACTTGCGAGCTAATACAGTGTAGAAAATATTGTTTAAGCACATCCTTAAGAGGACATGTAATTATCCACAATTATTTAGTCTCATATGCTGTTCTCACATAAGGGGATAGCATGTGTCCTACTGGAATTGTGTGTGGCGTTGGTATGTGTTACCTAAGACGTATAAGAGGTCTAAAGCTTCGGAAGAGTACAGAACTACAGCAAGGCTAAAGTAACAAATACAGCATTGTGTGTTTATTGTATCTCAGCCCTGCAGACTGCTGAGATGTAACCAGGCTTTTATCGAATATGGGGGCTATGGCGGTAGTCGCTGTACATTAACCGACTCCTCCGAAGCAGAGGTGACAGTAGGAAGCAGACACATGCAGAGTCTAGTTAAAAACCAGAAACAGCAGGGAGACCACATCAAAGTGACCCAAGCCAGGGTAATAGATGATTGTACTACTTTCAATTTACCTTTACTGTAAATACAAAACACAGGATGTATCCACCATACCTCATTTTCTCTCTCACATACAAGGGACAGAACCATAAGAAATAATGAATATACACAGAGGCAACAGAGTTTCTACCTTAATAGTCTTTGCCTATGACATATGAAAAGCCTAGCTGTATTCTTCCCACTTAAATATCCATAACAGGGAGGCACAAAAAGCCAGAGTACAATAAATGGATCCTTCCAGGAACTCTCCCAGAGGCCACACAAGTTTACCTACTAATGGTGAATCCATTTCTGCAGAGCTGCTGTTGTGATGACCACAAATGACGAGAAGTATCCTGAGAGAAGTATCCTTTCTTTTATATAATATATATTGTATACAGTGTATATAAATATTAATTCATGTTTGAGTTTATCCTGAGTTTTTATTTATTGTTTTTGTTTATTAGGCATTAGGAGTGTTGAATTTTTTGGAATCAAATGACTTTTAAATTAGGCTAGTTCTGAAGTGCACAAAACAGGAAGTCAACTGAGCTCTCTGTGGTGCTGAAACCCAAGCTGTTTATTTTGTAGCCCTTGGGCTTAAAGCATAAGATTCAAGATTCATTATTTGTCACATATAAGCACAACATCTAGTGAAATGGGCCCCTGGTTCGAGCCCTAGGAAAGTGCAAGAACGTTATCAAATAATTTAAACTACAGAGAAATTTGGACAGGCTAAACTAAGTAATAAGTAGTAAGTAACTGAAACTGAAACGTAAATCTTCATATAGATTAATATAGCATTTATAGAATATAGCATATTAATAGAATATCTGTCATGTTGTTCAGCGGCACTAGAGGCCACTCTTTCTGTTTTGTTTACAGAACTCGTATAGAACTGTAATATTCAGTGTTCTTTGGTTTACTTCTGTTTTCTATTTAAGTTCCTTTGTTAAATGTACCGGTATCATTCTCCCATCTTCTGTTACCAAATTACATGTCTCTAATTTGTTTAGGCCCTTGTGCCTATTTTGAGTTGTAGTTTGTATATAAAGCAAAACAAGTAAAATGGAATCCTGTATCTGCGCTGCCTTCCTCTGGCTCTTGCTGACAATATCTAGTTAAACTTGACTGCATCAGTGTTGAAGTGTCGATGTTGAAGAAGTGGACTTCTTTTGGACATCTGTTCCTGTGTACCAAATTAGGCTTTCATCACAAAACAAAAGAAAGAGCAGTAACAGGTGTGTGGTTCAATTCTCCAGGTGCTCTCTGGCGGATAAACTGAGTCCGGTGCAAATCAGAGCTCAGCATAGCATTTAGAAAAACAGAGAAGAGAGGAGGCTAGAGGAGATGAAAGGAAATATGATATGTCCAGATAAACTTTCTTCATTTAGGCCTTCTGATCAACAAAAACAGGATTTTTTGAGAACGGTCTCCAAGGCCAGATGTTCAAATGTTTTTACACTGCAGTGTGTCATCCCAGCTTCAGCAGCTCCAAAAACAAGGATTTTAATGCCACTGTCTGTGCTACACTCAGCTGTATGACAGCCCTCTGTATGCACAGTGCCAGGGGTTTGTTTCTTAGTGTATGCATCCTTGCTGATACACACAACAAGCTATTGTCATGTACCATTTCTAAGCCTGATTATGTTTGAGCCTTTAAATTCTTTATTTACATTCCTAGGATTAATAACTGCATAGCAATACAATCTCATCAACACCTTCAATGTACTTCAATGTAATTTAATGCTACCAGTCATTAATGCACAATTTCTATTGGCCTCCCTTTCATGAAATGTGTAGGGCACCCGATGTTTACAGTATGGGTGATTGTCGATTGTTATCATGCGTGGCAGCTAAATATGAACAGAGTGGTCTACAAGTAAAATAGTCTCTCCACAATGTGCTTTTTTACCAACCAATACATACCACTTTATGCCACAATGACAGCTTACGTAAGTGTAAATATTCCAAGAAATAGTTTTAACAGTGTGTTCACATCTATTCTTTGAACTCTCCTTCTCCTTTATAGCAGTGTGTGATTTTTAGATAAACTATTAGAAAATAAGAAATGAAAAGGGAAAATGACCCAGAGAAGAAAGCTTTTGCTCTTGTGAAAGAAAAAGAAAGCTGAGTGCTCTGTCATTTTAACACCTCTGTCACCTAACCCTGACAGAACACTGAGACCCTGTCATACCTGCTCACACAAGCTGTCTTTAAAGATGCAGGGTGAAGACACACCCACAAGATGCTCAGTTAGGCCACATGCTAATAACAAGGTCACTGAGAGATGTATGGGCTTGATTATTAAAATCTTTTCACCAGGACACACCAGTTACCAAGCAACTGCAGTCAAGGACTGTAAATGCAGGACTTTAAAAGATGAGAACTAGTCAGTGCCTTGTGTGAAACGGATTAGAGACTGTAAACAGTTGGTATGTCACAGCTGCTTTTGTCTAGAAATTACTACGCCAAAATCTCTCCTCTATCATGTTAAAGAGGTGATACACAACAGGCAGTTAAAAGAATACTCCAGAGACCTTTGGCATAATCTTTGTCTGTTGACTGATTACCATGGACGACTACCAGCAGAAAACTCATTGACTTGAAACTCAACTAAATTAGAAGTTAATGGTGAGCACTGAGCGCTTTCTCCTCTGTTCTGTTTGAACCAAAGCATCTAAATTATTGGTCCTGTTAGTAGCCTTTTTATAATCATACAACATGTGTACTCTGATGTCCCATTTAGTAGACTGAATTACTTTAGGGAGTTCGCACTTTGCAATTTGCAGGGAAAAGCACCAGAAGTAGAATAAGACACTCCCAAACCAAACACCATCAGCTAATATTACTGTTTTTTGACAGTACTAGTCTTCAAGACCTTTGGGATGCGTTACAATGTTTGTGATTCAGTACTAATCATCCAACCTCAGTACCTGACCTCCCTAATGCTCTTATGACCAACTGCAAGCAAGTGCTCAGCCACTTACCCTCTTTAATGTTTTTCCTTACTTGTGTATTAATCTCTGACTTGCTTTTTCTCCTTGACAGGGTTTGTTATGGTGTGTAACTTAGTTAGCAGTAACTTGGTTAAATTGTTGTGGACTACTTTAAGCACTGATGTATGTCGCCCTGCATAGGAGCATCTGCTAAATGCCGTACAATGTTCCAACTTTTGGTGCAAAGCCTTCTTAGAAGAGAAGAGGCTTCTGCAGTAAGGAAGAGGGGCGTCCTTATTAAAACTCTTCATAATTCAAAATCTTTGAAAGTACAGGTGCTCATAACTTTTGGTGTAAAGTGCAGCTTCTACTACAAAACAAATGTTACATAATAAATCAGCAGCGTGACCAAGTCAAGACATTTTGTCTTCACAATTAAGGAAGCGCAGAGTCCTTTAGTTTGTATTCAGGCAGCGTCACTGTGCCCACTTCTGTCGGCTGTGACCTTCTCAGCATCTGCTGTGTGATCACAGAGAGAAAGAGAGAGGAAGACAGAAAGAAAGAGCGTGACCATGTACAAAAAATAACAAACATAGTATAGGTAACGGTACTGGAGGTAGCAATAGAAGAAAATAAATAAAAACAGGTGAAAAACAAACAACATGAAGAAAGACAGCAACAGGGTGAGAAAGAGAGAGATAGAAAATAAATAGATGAATAGAGGTAAAGATAGATAGATAGATAGATAGATAGATAGATAGATAGATAGATAGATAGATAGATAGATAGATAGATTTAAATAGATGGATAGATAGATAGATAGATAGATAGATAG
>JBBPDE010000034.1:6401646-6412136 GCA_037974605.1 Nannopetersius ansorgii | reverse complement strand
CGATCTAGAGAGAGAGAGAGAGAGAGAGAGAGAGAGAGAAAGAAGGGGGACTCGATTATGATCTTTCCATTCATAATTCAGCCTAACAAGTATTCCACTCTCGGCTATGTTAATGTGTCCTATTTATGTAAGTAATGAAAGGTAATTCAGTAGTAACAGGGTCAGTCTAAAAGAAAATAAAGGTTCCTGTTTTTCATGGAACTGTGTACAGAATGACGCAGATGAAAGACAGGGCACCTTCTCTCAAAGCCAGGATCAAAACCTCTGCTTTGGAGGAAGAATGGCTTGCGAAGTTGCTCTCTGCTCTCCCATGCGCATCCAAAAGACGCAGCACCGCTTAACACCATTACTATGGCAACAGCCATCAATCTGTGAGTGGATTTCATACGTTTCTCACCTTAGCCCACTGCCGTTCTCTTTTCACCACGACACTGAGTTTGCAAAAGAAATACGCCTAGCTGTCACAGAAGCGTGAAGAAGCCAGAACTGTTTGTGTTAGGGAAGCACATTTACGCTGGCCTCGCTGCAGATAAAAATAATGGAGCGCTGAAATGCTGCTTTCCTTCGAGCCTGGAAGTTGATGGTACCTGCTTATATGATGCCGTCTGAGTGAGAACTGTCATATGTTTTCTGCTACTAACTTTGTGTTTGGGATGTTGCTTTCCAGGATGATTATTTTTTTAGGGATTCTAGAGATTATGATTTGAAACAAATGGTGTAAAAGAGAACAGAAAAGATGTATTTAAAACATTAATTGTGCACAGGGTATATACAGCAATCATTAAGTTAAATTTAATACCTTTTAATACCACTTTTACTACCTTTGGATTATTTTAAAAACCATCATGACACAGAGTTGCAAGTGTTAATCAAGAACCTTTCTAACGTTTATGCAGATTTTATAACACTGTATGACAGAATAGATTTACAGACTCACTGATGTTGACCACATATTGCACATTTATTTCACTTTGTGAGTAAAATAAAACTACATAAAATGTGCAACGAAGACATAGTTCCAACAAACTGGCGCAGCAGCACAGAAACTTGAGTGGCAGAGTTAACTGCTCTCGCCGGCCGCACATTCCATTCTTATGTTTAGTGGATTGTATATGCGACCGAAGTGCAAGCATTAGCTCCCATCCAGTCGACATCAATAGTTTTTTTAACACACCAAACAATAAGCCTGCCGGTTATTCCCTACTACAGGCTAGAGCCAGTCCTTAAACGCAGGGTCTTTCACCCAGCGGTCAGAAAATGTGCATTTGTCGAACGACCACTGAATATGACGTCAGCGTCAAACCTAGCGTACAAAGTTGATGCTCATGCATTAAAGCAAAACAAATCTGTCGGGAAACAGCTTGTAGCCTGTAGGCTACTCCGCAGCCATCAATATTTAAGCAAACTGCTGAAACCATAATGTTTATTATTATTTTTAGGAAGAATATCTAAATCATAATTTAACTAAGGAAAAAGACTCCCGAAGCTTGTTTACCCCACAAGAAAACTTTCTTCTTCCGATCTGCATCAATCTCAAAAGTCAAAAAGGTTTAGCGCCCTACGTTGACGGAAATCCGTCATAGCGACAGAAAACTTTAATCCATATGAGACTTCAGGATTGAGACGAGGATATCTGATTATGTGCCCAGATACGCTAAAGCCTACCTGTAAACGAGCTAACGCAAACATTAGCAAATAGAATTTCACTCAAAATAGGAAACCACATAGTCTGAAAAAAAAAATAATACCGCTGAAACCAAATGTAACACTTTTAATGGCCTTAAATTTGGCAATTTTGCTTCATCACTTTTTAATACTTTTTAAAACCCTGCGGACACCCTGTGTGCAATTTCTGTCTAAAACAAATTGGCCACATTATACATTACAGATTAACTTCATACTCAAATTTTCTTTGCACACTCCAAAGACACACATGTCAGGTGAACTGCGGATGCTAAATTGGCCCTCGGTGTGAGAGCATGCATGCGTGAATGTGTTTGTTTGTCTGTCCAGTTACCTATTAAATTACCCCGTAGTAAAAATATAATCATTGTCTTATACATCAAATATAATTTTAATGAATTAGGTATGTGGCTTCTGTGTTGTCAAATGACCATTTGGTACAGAACATGACTGGACTCAGAATAAACAGTTATTGTTATTTATCTTTGCTACAGCTATTTAGCTTTGTAGCAATAACTATAGAGCTTTGAAGTGGATTACATCTAAATTGTGTGTTTGATTTATGTACTGACACATATACAATTAAGTTGTTTTTATAAATGAAGGTGTAATATAACTACAATAATGATAATGTCTTATGGGAAGTTTTTATCACTTTTTCCTAACTTTTAAAACTTTTTTTCTTTCTTCATTGCATTTTCTAGATGAAAATTACAGCATTTTCTATATGAAAAATTTGTACACACTCTCTATAGTATTTCTGGTGATTGTTATTGAGATTAACATATTCCATACCAAATTTTAAGGTTATGTAGTTATATGTCAGCCTGATCTCAAAATATGTGCTGCGATCACGATTTAGGGCTTTTTTCGTGCTAGGACAACGCTTCACTACCCTGTATTTTAATGTGCAGTGCACAACATTGCCATTTTCTGTGCTAACTGGTGACTGTTCAGTTAGGTTTAGGGTTAAGGTTAGGTTTAGGGTTAAGGTTAGGGTTAAGGTTAGGAACTTTCCCTTGTCTCATGGCATTTCAACCTGTTTCAACTGCTTTGCAAACAAAAACGAATCAGCTCATTATTTCTCTCCTACTGTCCCTCAGACACCAGTTACCACTAATACTGGCGATGTTACGCAGTGTGCATTAAAATACAGGGTAGTTAATCGTTGTCCTAGCACAAAAAAAAACCTAAATCATGATCGCAGCACATATTAAATTGTACTTTGTGATGGCTGCACAAAAACTTGTGAGAGCGGGCTCATATATGTACAGTTTGCAGGTAAAAAAAGTTAGCAATTCATCAGTAAATGATTTATCCTTGCCTTATATTTGAATTCATGCAATTTATCAACAGATTATGTTAGTTTACCTAGTTTTTACCTAAACCTATTTAAGTACTTTATACAGTGTGTTTTTCATGTTTAGACATACATACTCGAACTAACTGTATTTTATTTACACATACAGAGGAGTATGTGTGTAAAAAATGGCTATATACTTTATTTCTAGAACTGCTTTTTCTACTACTGTGTGTGTGTGCGTATGTGTGTGTATGCGTGTGTGTGTGTGTGTGTGTGTGTGTGACTGTGTGTGTGTCACTCCTAAACCTCTTTCAGGGAGTCTTTCAAAGCAGTAATAAGCCGAGTGATATTGGAGACCTGCAGGGCACGTTCATTAAGAAATTAAGAACAGGCCGCAAGGCCACACTGGGTAGGTTCAGTCTAACTGACTGCCAAAATGGGAAGAGCAGCAAAAAAAAAAAAAACAATTAGTATGCTAATAGGACAAAAATGGAAACTGCTCTACCTGGTTTTACATTGTCTAATATAATGATGTCTCAGTCTGCTTTGGCTAGATATAACCTTCTCTCCCAACCCCAACAATCCTAAGGCATCACTCCGCATATTGGATTATTAAAAAACACAAGCAAACACAGTTGTTAAATCATTAAAATGCTTCCTATGCATTAGGCTTTGCAGAAACAACAGTATACGTTTACAATGTTTCTTGTACCACACATGTAACTGATTAGTCAAGAGAGGTTTGGAAATGAAGCTTTAGATCTGAACTGGAGCTAATAGGTTAATGTTTCTATTACACTATAGACGATACACCACTTGATTAACATTGTGCAAACTTTATCACATTTGTCTTGGATGTTTTTTAGTTAATTCCAAATAGACTTTCTTATATGCATAAAATGGATAGGTAGTACAGACACAATTCAGGCTAGCAGGTTCCTAATACTGGTTGTAGCTTTCCCCTGTATGTATGTTATTGTGGCAAGCTGGCGGGCAGGACTGGCTGTTTGAGCCCTAAGAGGTTAATTTGGGGTTCATGTGGGGGTCGTTCAGAGGGCATTGTGTTTGGCGGGCAAACTGTGTGGGGGGTAGATTGGATGCACCTGTAATTCTGGTGGGAAACAGGGTGTAGAGGGAGGAGCTAAGAGGGTGGGCTCCTCAGTTGGAGTTTGGTGGGCACAGAGAACAGACGTGCTGAGCTTTCGCTGTGTTTGTGTTGGTGAGAAATAAAAGCTGCAGTGATGCAAGATCCGAGCTGTCTGTCAACTTCCTCTACTGCTCGTCACATCATAGATAGCAATGTCATATGATGTTAAAAACCACAAAAGCAGATGAAGATTACTGAAAACAATGTGGTTTGGGGCATGTGTGTGATATTTTAATTATACAGCTTGCACAGTGCAATAGGTGGCTAAAAGCTTCTATTATGTGTTAACATCATTATCATTGTAGCTCCAGAACAAAAATACTACAGTATTTCCATTAAGAAGGCAGTGAATATATAACAAAATGATTCAGATAAACTTAATTGATATTTTCATTACTGCTAATCAAGACCAGGGTTGATATCTCTCCTTAGAAAGCACCGTCTTCCTCTCCTCTCTACAGAGGCTTGGCGCCTGATTTCTAATTCCAGCCCACTTCTCATCACCCAGACAATCAGCAGATCGCTGGATGCACACTGCGCCTGAACGTGGCTGCTGCAATTATTTCACCAGGGTGCAGAGATAACACAACATTCACCATTAACCCTTAACCATACACACACTCACACACACATGCAAAAGAACGAGGTCCTCCAATCACTCTGACTCACCTGATAAAGATCATTCTCCCTCTCCAGCTGTGCTCTGCAGCCATTAAGACACACATTATTACCCTCAAAGTTCAAGGCGCCTCGCTGATGAAGGACTAAAGGCTAATCTGGCAGAGCAGCCACATTTTTATTCTGCGTTTATATAACCAGAAGTAAAAGGTGACAGATGAAAACTGCTTAAGTCGATATTATATGTAAGCCACTGCTTCAGCACACCTCTGGCTTTTGAGAGAGTGCAGACCATTGTGTTGAAGATTTTTAGCACGGTTCCCAAGGCCACATGGCAGAGTGGGAGAAAAAAAAATGCTGACTCATGGCGTGCTTAGCCTAACCACGACTCGGGGAGAATATAATGGAGCTCTAGCTAACTCACCTCAGCCTCTCTGTGCATGAAGGGGAAGCAGCACGCCCTCTTACTTTCTCTCTTTCTGAGCCACAAGGAGGTGGCAAGACTGGCAATTACAGGCAGAAAAGGTCGATAGAGATTCAATCAAGAGTTTGGGTGTGTAGCACTGGCAAGCTGAGGAATCGTGTATATTTTGGGCTTTAATAATGTGTTGTAGCAGCAATTTGACAACAACAGGACTAATATACAGTAATGTGGGCCAAATACACCTGCCAGGAGGTTAGAAGTATACCACTGGTATAGGACAGGGTAATAAAATAGGATAGGATAGGATAGGTTAGGACAGGAAGGGATAGGACAAGGGCAGGACAGGATAAGACAGGACAGGGTAGGAGAGGATAGGATTGGACAGGGGTGGGATAGATTAGGAAAAATCTGAACATTAAACAAAAGCATGATGAGATTTGTCATAGCTCTCTGCCACTGACCTAAACAGAAACATCAGAAAGTTATACAACCCTGTCTATTGCTGACATACATACTTACACACACTCAATAACTACACCGTGCATACAAGAGACATTGCCATGCAAGCTTTCCCTTTCAAGCGACATGTACTCTGTTCTTATTGATGGATACAACAGAGAAAACAGCTACCTTTACTCCTTCAATCAACATGAAGAAGCTGCTTTAAATTATTATCCACTTTAAATCATTCTGTATAAAGTGCAATCAATTACATCACATTGTAACACTTGTGCAGCTTTTGCAGCCTTTTACCCTCCTAATTAAATGACAATCATCCTGTTTAACTCTAAAGCATCTGTAACACCCAGCATTTGTGGAAGGAAGGTAAAAGACACAGCAAGGACATACATGTAATACATTTTCTAAATACACCAAGCAAGTTTTCAAACATAAGCAATATCACAAACATATCCACAAAAAGAAACTGAAAAATACATCACATGAACAATAGTGTACAGCCAGGCTTGATTTCTTTCAACGAAAGTCTGAAAAGCAGAAGTAACTGCAAAACACAGATGAGCTTCTTCAAAGGGCTACTAAGGGGTCTCCAGAGACTTTCAGCAGAATGCTATCTGAGACCCTCTGAAGAATTCCATGCAAATGGGACACAGCACCAGAACGTTAACATGAACACATTATGAAATGTTCCTCTGGACACACGAGCAACAACAACAAAAAAAACCCACACAAAAATAAAAGGACATCCAAAATAAAATGGTGAACTTGCCAGGTAGTTTGCTGCGGTCACCCCCGGGTATGTTAGATCAAACCGGGTAACCAGCGCGGGCTGCGGGTGAGAAAATAACAACAAAAAAGACAGGATCACTAGAAAGTAGAACTGGCCAGGGAAGAGAGGGAAAGGAAAGAGGGATGAGAACGCTGTCGCACTGCATGAGCCACGGCCGAGAGAGAGAGAGAGAGAGAGAGAACGAGAGAGAGGTTTCAGGGTTCAGATGGATGGGCGAGTGAGAGTGAGTCAGTCTCATTATGCATCTATCTAAACTGAGCTACAAACCGCTATCATTAAAGCGCTGGGTGATAGATGATAAATAGTTGGACACCCAGTATAGAGCTGATGAAATGATGGCCAAAGTTGTCTTAAGTGCTGGATAAACACAGCTTAGAAAAAACTAACAAATCATGAACTAGCACATACGTAAGTCACATGTTTCCATTTCTGAAGATTCATAGCTGCTGAAAATTAGGGATCACACTCTAAACAACAAGGGATCATGCATACTGTACACGTTAAACTCACACTGTAATGTCTTTTACTTACAGACTTTTACAGCAGAATGAACATGGATGTAGAAAAATGTGGTGCTGTTGTTTGCACTCCAGTTTGCTCTGACTCAGCAAATAATTTGTTTCCCAAAACTTTTTGTCGAATTTAGTTATATCCAAATCTATCTGAGACATGCAAAGCCAGTCACACCATCTTTCCAAAATGCCACTAACGCAACATCTGCTCATTTGGAGGAAAATCCTAATTGCCAATTATGTTATAACAGCTAAAACAGCACTGCAGCATTGCATCGGCTAAAACTGTACTGAAGGATTTGGGGGATGGGGGATAGCTAGCCTGAAGATTATAGCTAGATACTTTGTTTTTTTAGTTAAGTATAATTCTGAATATCCAGGAGATTTTTCACCTTGCTCTTGATACACTTACATTAACATTTTAGTTTAAACTAACAAGAAAATAAACAAAACAAACATAACCAATATTCCCAAGTAACCTGAACCAGGAGACGAGAAACCAGGAAGCAAGAAATCAAGGTCTTTCTCAGTTTTCTGTGTTAATGTTTGATCGCATCTGCCCTACAAAATGCATTTGCGAATGACAGCTCTAATTGTGGCAAAGCACATGTAATGTGACCCTGGCTTTAGCAGTAGCATTCTGAAGACTACTACAGACAGGCTCAGCAGCAGCTGGTCAGTTTACTGCTCTGAAGCGCCAGGCTTCTCCACATTCCAGGATCATTTAATTCTATCATTCTGGGCTTGATTTTCTGATGTTGTCAAATGTATAAATTATGCCCTGAAGTGGTTCAAAAAAGCCTGTTAAACCCTGCTGTTTCAGAGGTGTAAACACAGCCGGGATAAAAACACCGATATAACCATGTCACACGGCTCGCCACTTAGTAGAATGCTCAAGACACCCACTGAGTCACTATGGGGTTCTTCTACTGAATGGCAGAGTTGTGCTTTTGGTTGCACAGGAATCTCTGCCACACTTTAGGTTTTAGGGAAGTTTTCAGCTGAAGCAACCAAAAGCTTTCATAGGTCTTCAAAAACACTATATTAATAATGTGAATGATTCTCACCCACACTGGACTCCATTAAGCTTGTTTTTATTGTTGGTTGTTTTTTTTTTCCTTAACATTAACTGGGTTACAAAATAATTATAATTTCATCTCTTGGTTTTATCACATGTTGGCCAAATCCTTATTGTCCTAATAGCCCCCTGCTGAAGAAATGTTCTGTATGAGCAGTGAGTTTCAATCAACTTGCTTCTTTACACACAACAAAAAGTAAGGTCCTTTAGTAGAGGTGCTCTTGAGCTACAGATCTATGCAATATATGACATGTATTATATTGTCATATTTTTACAGCACACCTGAACCATCAAGACATTTGTGCTATAAAGAAAGTGCTGAATGAGAATTTTCCTCACATGGAAGGTCACACTTGAGACAGCGAAAGCACGCGAGAGTGAGAGAGATAGAGAGAGAGAGAGATAGAGATAGAGAGGGGGGGAGTTAGAGAGAGAGAAAGAGAGAAAACAAAAGAGAGAGAGCAGGAGCGAGGGAGCATTATAAACCTATTCTTGCATTCCATGATACTTATGCATTGAACTGCTGGCTGTTGTACTACGCTTGCACCAAATTAGCAGGGTGTTATACTCACATTTGATGCCAGTTATTGCTTCAATAGACAGATAAAGCTCTTAACAGGCATTCAAGCAATGATATTTATCTTCTATGTTTTCATTTAGAAAATAACTTCTGTGAAAGCTTGAACCTGAGGTCTGTTTATTATTACTGAAGTGTTAGTCTGTTAGCCTTTCATTAGTGCTTTCGGCCAAGCTGCTCAGGCTACTCTAGGAAGTGCAGAACATGTCCTGATATACACTGTAAGTGTAATCCAGTTAAAAAGAGTCTTGTAGAAACATCAATGATATAATGAAGCACACTTTCTTTGACCATATATTCCAGTCAAAATCTTCATTTGAAAAATAAAGTGCATGGCCTATAAAAGCTGTTTAGTTTTTAGTTTTGTTTTTGGCACAGTTTGTCCTGGGTGTCAGTGTGTCAGTTGTGCCAAACACTGTATAGCTTTGCCTACCAGTACAGTGACATCCTTTAATGCAATGGTGAGCAAGTCTGGCGAATAAATAATCTTCTTTCCAGGCTGTCCAGGAAATCCTTAAATACTGTTGTGACTTATCAAGGGCTTCTTGAGTCTGGGTTCTGTAACCTACATCAGGGCTTTGTTGAGCCTCAGTATGGCCTCCTGGTTCCACAACAGTGATTACTTTTCGTAAGAGCCATCTTTGCTATGTTTACCACAGTTGGACTCTTTATCTTATGACCACATAAACATGGACTTAGTCTGGGACTGTCTCTCTACTGAGATATCTTGGTCTGGGTCCACATCTAGAGTTCTGGCCTGAGTGAGGGGCTTATGTTGTCTTTCTAGCATGCTGGAAAAGACTTGCTAGATTGCTAGCATGTGTTGTCTCTTCAACGCCAAAGTACACAGCTATACGCAAGAATTTTGTATGTATGCGTGATTCATAGACAATCTCTGAACAGACATATATGCAAGTACACAAATTATGGTCTAGCATCACTAAATATTTGCATAAGTAAAGACTATTCAAATGGTGAAGATACAATTCAGTTTAGATACCAAGCTAGAAAATGTCACAGAGAAATAGATCTAAAGAAATAGATTTACGAAAAATACATTTATATGACAATGACAACACATAGGATACAAGAGGTTATATTTGAAAGAGGGATACTGGCTCTCCCTCATGTTCCATTTAAAAGCTGTGTGCATTTAAAAGTTTATATTTCATTTTAATATTGTCTAAAGCTGGAGGGGTGGGACTGTTTTCCTCACACTTTTTTCTCTTGGAGTATACAAACAACGAAATAAGACATGTGAAGCAGGTACCGGTATGTATTCTTTCAAATTGCTGTTCACCCAACACCATATGGCAGGTAAACAAGTGAGAGAACTCACTGTCCAAATCATGACCTAACAGGCACCCTGCTCCGACATGTATCAAGTGAAAAGTCCTCCTGCACCCAGAGTTGGACTCCCAGACTGTTGCACTGGCAGGATATGAACTCAGGTCTCAGCAAAAGAACACCACATTCTGGCCGGCTACAACATGTGGGAGCATCTAAAATAAACTCTACATTTTAAACTTTACATATTTTCCGTTTTTTTGTCACATTATTGTCTGTAATGGACAGTACGATCATGGAGAAACTGGTTTTGGTCTAGGAAGCCTGGCCTTGACCCCAACTCCAAACAGGAAATTATTACCATCTTAGCATTTTTAACACGCAAATACGACATTCGTCAGAAGTGACAAGTGTGAGTCTTAGAGTTAACAGTGATTCAAATGACACAGAAACTTTCTAATATTCAGATAGTCTTGTAATTATCTACAATAATTTGCAGGCCTCATTCAGCATATCTTATTAGTTAAGAGATGCCTAGTCTCAGCCTCAGACGTCACGCCCATGGAACGTTGGCTAAACGTCTGATGCATATGGTACACTTAACTGGAAACA
>JBBPDE010000034.1:6353689-6363714 GCA_037974605.1 Nannopetersius ansorgii | reverse complement strand
TGTAACACCGTGACATCAGTACACCAACCTTCGTTAATGTAGAAGCAGATTCCGCCGCCCTTTGATTTCCCCGAGAGTTCCGCTACGCGGTCCTGGAGGTGGAGGTGGAAGCCCGGCAGGTTTAATGCAGCTTTTGGGGTGCATTCACTGAGCCAAGTTTCAGTGAAGCAAAGTGCGGCAGAACGCGCAAAGTCCTTGTTGGTCCGGTTAAGAAGCAGCAGCTCGTCCACTTTGTTTGGAAAGGAGCGGAGGTTCGCCAGGTGAATGGAGGGGAGCGCAGTGCGGAATCCCCTCTGACGCAGTTTCACCAGCGCGCCCGCGCGTGTCCCTCGTTTGCGTCTCCGTCCAGCCCCGCAGAGAGCCGCTGCTGCTGCGACTAAAATCTCCAAAATACTTTCTGGGTTTATGAAAAAAGGATAAAAGTTGTTTTGAGATGACTGCCTGATGTTTAGCAGATGATCTCTGGAAAAAGTGATGTGGTCTGAGTGACCAAACGCGCAGAAAATAAACAAAAACAAAAAAAGTACTAGAGAGCGCAGTACTGAGGCAACCATCCGCTGCGCCATCTTGGATTTATACATGATGCTGCTCATGTATATGATGCAGTTCATGATGCTGTTTTTAACCTCAGCGCTGTTTGTGAGTACTTTAATTGTCCGAAATTAGATAAAATTTATAGCTAGGCAAATCAGATTTCATTTCCTAGGATGGTACTGACTGAAGCGTTAACTAAGTGTGAAGTGATGTTGACCATGTGGGGTCCTAACATATTTGGTTCAATTGTACTAAAATATAGAGGCTTAAATCATCTCTTAGTGTATCTAACTGCAGGTAATAAAGAAACTGCTGGTGTGTAGGCACGTTAAAACTTCTTATTGACACATTTCTGCTGCTCGCTTTCGTTTGACCTGAAGGTCTCTGTAACTGACCTGCCCTTGAAGAGGCATGTATCCCTTCATATCACTTGCTATCAATTTTAAGTGTGTATGTTGATTTGGAGCCACAGATTCAGCCTAGATAAAGAATGCATGGGACACTGAAAGAGAATTTATTCATTGTGTTGCCAAGGCAACCACACTGTGGAACTGCAAAGATTTACATTCAAATCAACACATCAGCCTAAGCATGATCTCACTTTCTCTCTCTCTCTCTCTCTCTCTCTCTCTCTCTCTCTCTCTCTTACATAGAGGCTGAAGTTCATCAGTTTCTCTGCTCTTATGCAATAGGTGGGTGGAGTGGGCTTGTGGCACTAATCTCAGCTTTTCTCCAGGGAGAGATTGTTCCAGCTTCCTTTGCAGCCCACCAACGTACACATATACAAACATACACACCATCACAGATAACATCCAGCTCTAACACATTCATAAAATGACTGATCTCACATCTGCCCCAAATGTGTTACAAGCTCTGCGATTCTTCATGTCACACTTGTAACAGGCCACAGTTAAAAGTTCTAGGCTGCTTAGTGTACATTATTAAAAAGAACAGCATGATGAAGTAAAAATGACATACGTGAACACAACATAGCTCACAGTGTGAATGGTACGAAATTCTTCCTCTGCATTTAACCCATTCACCAAGTGAAGCAGCATGGGCGCCCGGGGAGCAGCGTCTGGGGACAGTACTTTACTGAGGATACCTCAGAGGTGCCACTAGTGGTCTTAAGAATAGAACCCACAACTCCAGCTGCCCCACAAAAACCATTTGAGAAAGTCTGTGCAAAAATGATAGAAATAAACACAATATGAAAAGATATTGTTATGAAAATGCTTCAGTGGCATCCCTCTGTTCCAAACTTCCAGTCCACACCACTCGAGGCTGACAAATTACACTGCCAGATAAAAGTCATGGGTGGAGATGGAAGTATGGAAGTAGTATGTGCTTGGTAGGTTAGCTTTTCGCTGGCATAAAACTTTTCTGATATTTTATTATCACTGTGTTGATGTTGTTATGTTGATAATGAAAGGTTAACTCATTCACTATTCATTGCATAACATTTGAAATACTGTACATGACATATGAGTTAACCAAGATCCCAATTTACTAAAAAGCAGGAGAAATTTAAAAGAACAAAACAACGACAGTGGAAAGTTATTCCTAGTGCTCACAACACCGACATTATACTAATTAGTCAGCAATTATGGATTTAAGGTTCCATGGGCTTTAAAGGTCGATATTTTACAAGATAGAGAGAGCACACACGGGATGTACAATCTTACCTAATGAGTGGCTTCTATCAAAAGGCCCACATGGGCAATTCTAAATCAAAGATGTGCTCGCTTCATAACTGCAAGCTAAATTGCAGGCACTTTCCACTTAGATGGCTTAAAAGCCTGTGAATGCTTTCTAGTTCAAATCCCACATAGCAGCCAAGAGCTGACAAATTAGCATTTGGATTTATGACAGGATTGAAATCTGGCTGCCTGATAGTATCCTGCCAGAATTACCAATAACCGAGTATAATTGCTCATTATCAATGTTGGACTAGGTCAGACTCATAGACTGGTACTATCCTTATCCAAAAAAACATAAGATGCATTTGGAATTTTCCCTATTAGATAAATAGCTACAGAGTGTAGTGACTCTGTTAATCGTTCCATTTACAAGCAAAGTATTTAACCTCATTTTGCTTCAGATGTGCTGCACTGTGGCAGGCCTGCAATCATGGGGGCTGTCCCCAGTACCCTTTAGCATCAACGTGCGTTGCTTTTCAAAAGAACATGTCATTTGTCATCGATGGCAGGGCACTTTAGAAGTTTGGGGAACTCCTAAAAGGCCCTGGCATCGATAAATAAAGGCTTAAAAACAAGACACAATTGAGGAAAGTGACAAAGCCACTCAAAACACCGGCACACATGCTGGCCGATCCTCGGATCTCGTCCACTAATCACTAAGGCTGCAGCAGCCTCCAACTGTTCTAATCTTAGAGCCGCATGAAAAGAGATGGAAGAGGCAGAATTAAGCTGCAGTCACCCACTCGTTTATTTTCTTTAAATAGGATGTGTCGGAGCTTCGAAGTGCCCGTCCACTCACTATGACACCAGACTCCTGTCAGCCCAATGCCTGTGTTACCATGGAGACAAGTCCAGACTGCACCTCTCCTGCAACTTATCTGAAAGCTCAATGACAGGTACACGCAGTGGGTCCTGCTGTAGTGGCTGTCATTCAGCGTCGCCAAAAACAATGAATCACCAAACAGAAGGATGGCAGACTCTTTTGGTCTTATTCCCATAGCTTTTTATTTCCAGTATCACTGTGAAATTTTGAAAACACAATACTCTTGATGAGACAATGAAACATCAATATGAAACTGCCAAAATCAGTATGCATTTAGGTATTTACATCACTAATCGGAGAAAAAAAGGGTTTTTTAATCCTCTTTTTTATCCTCAGGAATTGTCCTGCTCATTTCACACCGCAGAACACCAGAGTGCCCTCTGCTGGTACAATCGTGGTAATGCAGAAACCCGTGTTAAAGGGAGGGAAACTGCTGTCACGGCAATCATAAAAACTATTGATGATAACACATTCACGTGTTAGCAGGAGCCTATCCATGAGGTCATGGGGCCAAAGGCAAATAAACACTTCGGGCAGGTCACCAGGCCATCACAGGATGGATACACTGACAAGCATACTTACACCTAGGGGTCATTTTATCATCTCTAATTTGCCTTACAAGCCCACACAGGGCTTGTATTTTCTTGCTTAATTGAGTAAGACAAAGAAATGATCACATATTCATTCGGTTTTTAACAAGTGACCATTTCTCAAAATATTTCCAAAACATGAATGTGCATCACAGTGAAGTAATGAAACAAAACCTTGGTATTTAAATGACATGCACTTTAATTATCTGACCGATTTTTCTTCCAGAATGTATCATTTATCTTGTCAGGGAATCAGAACTGAGCAAAATGAGCATGTGTTGAGAAGAGATGGTATTAAAAGTTTCAGACGGGGCCATGGCACTCTTAACTTTGGGAATGGCTGATCTAAATCAGAAAGCTTTATTGATCCCAGAGGTAAATGCCCATGTGATGACCACCACATCACACAAAGACGCAGAAAAATTGAAATAATATGTAAATAGAAATCTGTAGATAGAAAACAATAACCATCACGTAGAATGTTAGTACGCTGAAGGAGTGCAAGCTGAAAATTACCAACACAACAGTGTTCTTCTTAAATTCCACAAGATGGCAATATTTCCCTGTGCTTTACACATTAGTAAACAATGAATACATGTATTAATTAATGGCAGAGCCAGAGCAGATGAGCAGTTTAGAGCTCTGGAGGCAAACACTGTAAGGAAAACAGCATTCACTTCTTAAAGCAGAAAAGGTCTCAGACCCTTCACATGAATGCTCCAGCGTGCACCTATGCTACATACATAACACAGCGGTATCTTGACAGCCTAGTAGCACTAAAAGGGGCAATCATTGAAGCCACGTCTTGAAGGAGAAATGAAAATAAAAGAGCAGGACTGTTCCTGTACTGCAGCAAAAGTAAAAGTAGGATTAAATGCATCTGGTATTTGAATATTCCGAAGTAGTTACACAGTTGCAATGCGGTAGTTAGCTTAGCTACGTCCCATGCTGTGTGATTTTTGGTTTCATTTACAATGTTCCACACTGTTCCTATACCACTCCTCTGGTGTGTTTGGTTTAGGAAATAGCTCAAGGTTAATGTCCCATTCCAAACTCCAGGAATATCAAGTATCCCACACACAGCATTACAACATATTATTAAATACTAAAAGCTTGCCAGGGGTGCCTTGGCCTAGCTGCAGAGGCTAAGCCAGCGTTTCTCAAACTTCTTTGTCCTGGGGCCCAATCATGTCAAAGTTTGAGGCTGCAAGGCCCTGCATAGGCCTATGGCCCCAACACGCCCCCCGACCCCATGCCTGCACCTGGATATAGACAGTCAGGTATATTGACTATTCTTCTTCTTCATCATCTTCTTCTCTGTCTTCTTCTTCTTTTTCTTCTTCTTCTTCTTATTATTGTTATAATTACTAAATTACTGTTTACAAACTACGGTTATAATTACTATTAGTATAAATATTATTAGTCCTTATGCATAGATAAGAAAAATACTACACAATACCACACACCTAACAGGAGTGCTTTGGCTGAATTTGAGAGTGCCAAATGACCTGTAAATGTACAGATTTGTAGTAATTAGGCTATTATTATTATTATTATTATTATTATTATTATTATTATAGGCCTATGCCTATACATAAGAACCAAGAAACCTAGATATTTTTCAACTGTGTTTTATGTTTTTTTTACTATACTTTTTAATGTTCGATCATTGCGGGCTCCTGCTCCAGATGCACACCGTCATCAACCCCGCCCCCAGTGTATTCATCACACTAAGCTATCAGCCACTCTCCCTCAGTTCCAGACCCCCCATCAGTCTCCCCCCACGTTAAAAATACTTCCAAAGCCCCTGTGTGTTTGCACGTGCATGTGTGTGCGCGAATGAATAGCTCGAAGTGAATGAGACAGAGGAGCGAACGCTTCAGGGTGGGAACGCTTAACCAGAGTGTTGAAACCAGGTATCCAGATCCCACTTTCCTCCCACATTTTCTTGACGCAAGATGTAAAAAGTCAATTTTGTAACGGAGTTGAAGTAAAAGTCTCAATAATGGAAACACTTCAATGAAGTATGAATACCGTGTATCATTAACTATATCGATGATGTCAACAGTACATATCCTGACAGTTTCACTGCAATGTATGGGTTTTTGTTTTAAATAAACAACACAAAATACATTAACACAAGACTGCTATCATTTAGGAAAATTCTGCCAAAAGTGACAGAACTGTACACAGATAACCCTTTAGATTAGGCCAGTCATTGACGATCTAGAGGCCTAAGGGGTGTGGAAGGGTTGGGGGGAGGGGTTGCTAAGAGAGTCTTTCTCTTTTATATGTTTTCTTTTTTGGGGTGTTTATTAAATTTGCTTTGCCCTAATGAAAAGTGCTACCTGTTTAAATTTGGTAGACCTAGTAGAGTAAACATGCTTAAAATCTAATATATGTGACAACTAGGGATCCACTGAATATTCGGCCACCAAATTGCTTTTTAACGTGACCAAAACAGTGATGACACAATCAACAAATTCAACCTGCACACGCCAGATTGGATTAGAATCAACATGTCTGCCACGTGGCGCATTTCGATATATCTAAGGAAGACACAGTTTGTAAAGAAAGCCATGGTAAAGCAAGCAATTTCTACAATTTCCACAAAGAGTAATTTTCCACAAATGATTAATTTATCATATAAAATCAAAACATCCCGATCGCCAGAAGAGACAAGACCCTTCGAGCACACCCACTCCGTTTGCGTTTCTGAAAAGGCAAGAAAGTTTTCCAGTGATTACTGTTAATACATGGGCTATGCCAGTCTTTGCTTTAGTACACTATTTTGTTAAAAGCCTACAGGGAATGTTGTTCTATCTTTCAACAGTTTTCAAATCACTTGTTCTGAAAACACTTTATTCCTGCACTTTTTTCAGAATATAAAAATGCACTTGAATTCTCTTGTTTTATAAGAGAAGATATTTAATTATATAATATTTCAAATAATATAAATATTTCAATTATATCTTTCTTCTAGGCTACTCATGAATGGGGTCAAATATTTTATTTCAAATTTTATTTTTTGCTGTGCATGGTGTGAATGCTAAATAAATATTTTCATAGTTTTGTACCAGATTTATTCTTTTTATCATCTAATAATAATTTATTTCAGTGTTTCGGTTTTAGTTTTCGGCCAAGCGTTTCCTCATTTTCGGTTTCGGCCAAAAAAGTCAACCAATAACAATAAATGGGCATTTTAGTGGCTGCTTAATGAATTGCAATGTCATAGAACAGCATCTGTCATGTGGTGCTTGAAAACAGTGTTATATTACAGCCACAAAAGGGCAAATAAAATAATAAAGGTGTAAATATTCTAGCACCATCTTCTTGAACTTTTTCATTTTACCTGAAGTTATGCTGTTCCCCGCCTCTGCCATACTGAAGAAAACAGAACACAATAGCCCATGTAATCCAAGCTTTTATGTCTTTGCACACAAGTACTGAGGAAGCATGCACAAAACTGTAATTTTAGATAAACAAAACTACAGTATATGTGTTCTGCAACATTGATGTTTTTATGCTGCCCTAAAATGCCCGCTCAAATGAATAATCTACTTTAGAAGTCCTTCCTGAGCTAAGAGATGCTCTACCACCAGATTTTGGAGCAACTGATCTACAATTATACATAAAGGTCACACATACACCACCACTGACCTGTGATCAGAGCCTTCGTTCACTGCCACTGCCCTTTTAGCACGGACTCAACCTCCAACTTCCATCAGGTCACATAGAGCAGGCTGTTAAGCATATGTCCGCTCCATCAGCAAAGCAATCAAACTGAACATGGCAAGCTCAAAAAAGGTGAAAGTAGAAAGAGAGAGAGAGGTGCGGACAGAGGGTAGCTGCTGTAACGTCTGCTAGCGAGATTAAACAATCACACAGGAAGGCCGCCTGATTATTCCAGGTCAGAAAAGATCTGTGTGACATGCAGACATCACCACCTAATCCCATTTCACCTGCATCCTGAGAAAATCCCCACACAACGGAGTGTAAATCTCTGACCCCACAACAATTCAGTGATGTTTTGATTTGATTCACAGAACACAGAAACATGACTGGAGGAACTATTTACACAGTAATGAAAGATTCACAATTCAATGAATACAGAAAATGTTATTTTGGCTAAACTTAAGGGCATACTTTATCTGACGTTGTTATTATTATCCTAAACATTTGCCCAAATGCAGTACTGTAATATTCTGTATCTCTCCAACTCTTTGGTTAGACAGAATTCGTATTTTTGCATGATTTTGTTCTTGTTCATCCCTCAATACCACTGGATTATGTTAATAAACCATACACAGTCAGGAAAAAAACATGCAGCATTGACCCTAAAACTCAAGTTTTTATTATTTTTTTAAATTTTCTTTATTTTTTCATTATTTAAAAACGTTATGAAATCAAATAAATACACCTCAAGTGGTGTGTAGTGTTACTTTTTATATGACAATCATAGTGGACTCTTAGACAGTAACATGAGCTATCTGGATTCATTAGCCTGCTGAAAAAAAACCCTCACTCCTAGAGAACCATATTCATTCACCCACAAACAAACCGGCTGGAGTGCTTTTACACACACACATACACGCACACACCACCCAACCACAGCCACATGACACTATTGAAGGTTGTGCTACCCAGTCATTCGGTACAAAGTTTTTCAGTATTCACACTTGACCAGCTTCTCTAACATTCAAGAACAATCAGTTATTCTGACTGATTTTCTGATATTCTAGCATAGCCAACTTTTCTGACATCCTAGAAACCTACTTTCACTCTGTCTTTTACTTAATACTGGATTTCTGATTAAACGGATATCTCTCTCTCACTCACTCCCTTTCCCTGCTGCTGTCGGGGACAGCCATCCCATGAGAGGAATGATTTAATTACAGTTTAGCAGAAGGGAAAAAAGCCCTCCTCGTGGGACGGTCTCTCAGTGAAATGCGAGCACAGAGCAATGCCTGCACTATTAAAGAGGGCAGCGTCCAACCTTGTTCGTCTGACAGTGACAAATGGGGCCCATTAAAGATCTCTGTGGAAAAAATTGGCAGACTGTGGCTGGTTTCCCCGATCGGGCTGCAGTAGCTCTGTATCGAAACAATCCGCATGAACAGGAACGTTAATGGATGCTTAACAAAACATCTCTCAAAAAGAAGACTTGCTCTGAAAATAAACAGTGCGATGATGTCCAGAGTCAGAACTATGAAAACTGCACAGTTACTTATGGCTGTTTCTGGACTGTACTAATGAGATCTGTGCTGTTATGTAGTCCTTAGCATCTCATCATTTTGTGTCTGTACTTGGTATCCATAGTAATTTATCTCAGCATTACTCTCTGCAGTCTCAACACACTGCAAAGAACAGGCCAGACTGCATCCTATAGACAGTATAACATTGCTGTTAAAGTCACTGTGCAGATCACATGCATGTATCATTAGGACATTATGTAATTCTCAGGATCTTTACAACAGTCTAGAACAACTATAGATTTAATCCAGCATTTAAATGATGATCTGTAACACAATACAGTAACATGCCTTGTTATATTAGGATCTAAGCCAAGAAAATGTCCCTTTCTAAAATCAATTCCCCAACTCTGACCTAAAGCTAAAACAAATCAATAAAAATTACGCACACACACTCACATTAATTCAGTGATGCATTAACACATGTGGCTTCCAAAATGACTGATAATTTTATGCTATTAATATATTTTAAATGAAGAGAAAAAACACCTAAATTATAGCTGCACTACACATGACCACTGAAGCTAAAGGAGCAAATTCTTAAATTGTGATTGCGGGTGCATGAAGGGACACAAGTACAGTAATACTCATGTGAGCCTCTGTTGGCCTCTAGTGAGAGTCACACTAAAGCTGGGAGCTCAGAGCTCTAGACCTGTTTGCTGAGTGACATGGGGCAGCGGACAAGAAAGGCAACACCGACTGATGCTACTGCCAACTAAATCCTGACATAACACCCTTACTGACTAAGTGGCCCATAAAAACTACACTTTAATGACTTGCTATAACAGTATAACAGTTGTTATAACAAATTATTGAAACTAATTTAAAAAATGTTACCTGTACACTTAGTTGTTCTGAAATATCAAGAAATTGAAACAAATCTATAAAGCTGTAAATCTGCCAATGATGGTGCGAATAATTATGTAGATTGTATGTGCACATGCATGTAACACATTCATTCACACACTCACCCACATTACAAGCAGAGACACTCAGGTCCACTCAGTGGAGTAACAGTAAACAGAACTGCCATATCCACCTGACTCACTACTCATGAGTGTGTGTGTGTGTGTGTGTGTGTGTGTGTGTGTGTGTGTGTGTGTGTGTGTGTGTGTGTGTGTGTGTG
>JBBPDE010000034.1:6336779-6353589 GCA_037974605.1 Nannopetersius ansorgii | reverse complement strand
TGTGTGTTTTTGTGTGTTTGTGTGTGTGTGTGTGTGTGTGTGTGTGTGTGTGTGTGTGTGTGTGTGTGTGTGTGTGTCTGTTTGTGTGTATGTATGTGTGAGTGGTCAATGGCTTAAGTGGCTTAGCAGAAGCTCCACTTTAGTTGCAACGGGGATTCATCAGTACACACCCTGACCAGATTAGTCTGCCTGTAATGCCTCATAAGATGATTACTGCTATTTCAGGAAGCACTACTGACCCATTATTGTTTAATGGAGTTTTATTGACAATCAATAAGTGAGAGCTCACAGTCAGACAGATCTAGAAAATCTTTAACACAGCTTTAAACATGCCGCCTTAAAGGTCGCTCTTAACTGACCGAGTCACAGTAACTTAGAATGACAAAAAGGGGTGGATATTCAGTTGATGGTCATATAAACAAATCAGCCTGCTGGACTATTCTCTACTCCCCTTAGTAGATATTCTTCATATATAATTTCCCAAGAAAAAGACTTATACAAGGATCCACAATAATATATTTAGCATAACAAAAACCTAATATCCAGATGTTTTGCACTGGTGTAAGATTGATACAGTAAACTAACAAATGTTTAGTGATGCTATGATCATGCATTATGTTGTGGATTTACTGGCTGATTAATGTGTTCTTTTGATATATGCAATAATTCTAAACCACCGTATATACAGAAGATAACCCTTTATTTGTCCAATGAGAGGGAGGATTTATTTTTACTAGTTTAATCAATTTTACAATTGTAACAAGTAATGACATAACAAGTGTAAAATGATAAACAGCTAGGGCTACACTATGATATCTAAATCATGTTGGTATCTGCTTATAACTACATAGTAACAGATGTTTTGGCTGTTTTTTCAAGCCAGTAAGTGATGCATTTATTTTCCTCCAAAGAGTAATACAGTCACAGACATCCGAAAAATTATGAAAACTTGAACAAATGAACAAATACTAACAGAAAGTGGCCATTTCATATAAGTGCAGTATCAATTGGGGCTGGATTTCTATATATTAATTACACAGGTCAACAAAAAATTTTTAATCATCAGAAACTACAACACACTTTTTCTAAACCGTTTTTTCATGCTGATTTCAAATCTGCTATTAGTTTTTTTCAGTCACATCAACTTTTTGAATTCTGAGTAATATTAGATTTGCAATAGACTTGCATGCGGTTTGTATTAAACCACAGGCACCGATCAAGAACTATTTCAATATTTTCAGTGTGACGTCAGACAGGCCACACTGTGGCATAGATATAATGATCAGTGTCAGACAACTACCACTGTTTCTTCATAAATGCTCAGCATATGATTATTATACACAAATTATACCAACTAGCATGCAGTATATAACTAGCTTCACCACAAAAAAAAACACAGATTTAAAATCAGCATGAAAAACATTACAAAACCCACAGAAACTTATCTCTGATGATTTTGAGCAGTTGGATTATTATGTCAATACTGGCCTTTGCTAAAATATGGTACACTCTACACTCTACACTGAACTCCACTCTCCAGATGAACCACAGAAATCAACGGGTGTGTCATTTATGAAATGGTCCTTTACAATGTGTTTAATCACCCTTGCTTAAATACATTCACAACTCACATTACAATTGTACTGCACTGCTCTAACATGTCACTGTATTTATACTGTCCCACCATCAGTTAACACTAAAAAGATCAAGCAGTGGAAAAGCAGTACAAAAGCAATGTCCTGATTTTCACCTGCATGCCTACATGCTAGTTGGCAAGATAACCAATGTGACAGTGCATGTCTAGTATATAACATCTGCTGAGACATTATGAACCAGAACATCAAAAAACATAATCCTCTATTAAATATTCCTTAAAGCCCCTCAACATTACATTGCATTAGGAGTACCACAGCTTCTACTTTAGCATCTCACCTAATCGCTAGTTAATTTCCTTTGCGAAAGACTTTTGAAACATACAGGCTAGATCTATAGCCATATTTTAAAGGCTGCATGGTAAAACTGGCACAGATGTGGCATAAGACACTAAATCATTTCCATGTAGGCCAACAGAGTAACCTAATCCAGAGACAGAGGCAGCACCCCTGCCACAATCACAAGACCCAGTTAGGGTCTCGCATCTTCAGGCACTGGCATTCCGGTCGCACCGAGTTTCTTTTCTAATTGTTCAAATTGAAGCTCATTCTGCACAGGACCAGAGATCATGATAAGGACTGGAAGTGAGTCACATACAATTAGAAAATCTAAATGGGTCTGACAGCAGAGTGAGGCAGCTTGTCAGAGAAATGAAAATAACGTCCTCTTGTCCAAGGCTTTTAATTGAACAATTATACTACAGTCTATTGCTTCTATCTATGTCCTCAATACAAAGACACAGCCTTAGACATCCACTTAGTCTCTTCACCTAAGACACTGTCAATAAACAATCAAATACATTAAACAAAAAATATTACTTGAAGTATATACAGTTTCCCACAGAAGGATTAAGTCTAATCCAGGACTGTAATTGCCAACAGTAACTGTAATTGCCACCACTTCAGTTTTTAACCTAGGAAACTGGTACTGGCACATTAGTCTTTAATTTCACAAGTGAAAGCAATATGAACCAATAAATGAGCACAAAACGGCAAAAGACTTTGAAAGAGAAGGAATTCATACGATAAAAAAACACACTGACCAAAGGACTATAAAGTAATTGCTGTACATCTAACGCCACATTCTTTCTGTGATTTTACACCTGAAAAAGCACTGTGAGAGAAAGATTTGGAGAAGCGTGTGAGAAAGACCAGAGACTCGGCACCCCATCTCCTGCCACATCAGCAAGGCTAAAAATAACAGAAGAAAGGCCCAAACCTGCAGAAAGCACCCACTGCTTCAGAATGAACTAACTGTGCCCAAAGCAAACGTGACAAGAGCAAATAACACATTAAGAGAACCAACACATTCATTAGACAATGCACTCGGACAAACCAGAGGCATCTTCTGTTACATAAACTACTGCGTGAAAACTACACACTAAAATCAATGGGAGAGGTTTTTCTTCCCTGGACAAAGTGCATGTCTTCAGGACCATTACATCTGACCCCATTTCTCCTGAAAGCAAAAATACCTCTGAGTGTTTATGTACTTCTCTAGCAAACAAATATGAGGACTGACCTATGAGAGCCTGAAAGAGGCTGCTTCTGAATATGCCCACCACTCGCTGAATGGCAGCTCGGAGCTGCTGTTCCTCTGGTTTCTTCAGCTTAGAGCAATAGTCTTCCAGCAGCCCTAAAGCTCGGGTGGTATCTGACAGGACAGGAACAATAGGTCAGCATCTTTGCAAAGTAAGAGTGAAAGAGCATCAGATGTACAACGCATTGAGGAATCACTTTTGATTCCCTAAAGAACCTTTAAATACAGAAGTTTTGATCGTTTTTTCAAGAAGCATCTACTGAAATGTCCTATCCAAAATTAGTTCTTCTATGGCACCTCGTCAAATAACCATTTTTGGCACTTTTATTTCCTGTAGACTTAAATAAGCAAAAATGATAAACATGCACTGGTTTCACACTGGTTTCACACGGATGATGCCGGCACAAAAAAACAAGTTTTTTAAGACTCATCAAAGAAGTAGGGTTTAGTTGCCCAGTATTTCAAACCAAAGTTTTATTTATTAGACCCCAGAACAACAGAACGTTTAGGTAATGCTGGGCTACGCTAGAATTGTTTTAATTTTATTCTAAACCAATAGACTGAAATTAATGCTATGGCTCTTGAAAATGTTGAGCCAGGTAGATGTTATCCCAAATTCTAAATGTTTAAAATGCCAGCATGGGCAGACATGTGCATACAAAATATTGCATACTGGCCAAATTACCCAAGTCAGTGCAATCAGATTAATGCAATTAGTTTTTGGTGTTAACCTCACACAGCTTCGTATCAAGGTTTTCTGCCAACCTGAAGCACATTTTTTTTTGTAGCTTTGAGCTTGTCAGGAAATTTCCACTTCCCTTTGACTTCTACTTTTAAAGTGCAGTTGTGATACACAAGACACAACTCATTACACAACTGAAACTTGACAAGCTTTTAAATGCGCTGCCTGTTAAGTTGAAACATAAATACAGCATCCAAGATCACCTCAGGACACGCAGCAGTGTAGTCCATACTGGAGTCTATTTATACTAACTACACTGAAGTCTATAATTACATGAGCTTCACTGCTGGAAATGTATGTCACAAATGTGATTATGAGCCCAATAAATATGACTGCAATGGGTAAAAGTATGCAAAATACAAGCTGCAGTCTAAATTGTCTTGTTAAGAGTGAGGACATCAATTTGACTTTTATTATCCATCAACAACACAACGTTTAAAGTAGATAAAAGTAAGACCCAATAATGTGGGACCTTTCTCCTCACCTCCTTTTCTTAAAGGCATACTTGCTTCTTTAGATCCGTGTGGGGCTGCCAGTGAAGAGACCAACACACAAACGTTCCCGCATCATCTGAGGGGCTCTAGGGGCAAAAAAAGTCCTGTGAAACTGCTAAAGTAGTGTCTTACAGGCCATTTAGCTCTCCAGTGCCAGCTTGCAGCTTTGTGATCCAATAGGCCGAAGCAGTGGAGCTGTCATAACAGCAGTAGAAAGGGCTTGTGAAGGCAACCTCAGGCTCTAGCAGCAGGCAAGGACTCTGCATGACTGCTGAGTATCAGCTTTGAACGAAGGGAACTCATAATCCGATATGCAGGACGATCCACCCATGTGTGATTCAGTCTGTGGGAAGGAAGCATGCTTTAAGGAAAGCAGTCCGTCTCATTTCCAACATGTAAACGGAGTGTATTTGGTAAAGACATTTATGCCACTCTCCCAGGTCTCATCCACATGTCAGGTTCTGTCCCAGTTCCTTTGGGTTTTTTAATTTTTATTGATTTATTTTTACAGTATTAGGTTCTTGCTCACAATCAAACATCCACAAGGTCTTGAGTTACACTCTCGAATGTAAATGTCTGTGATTTTTAAGGCAGACAAGAGTCCAACACCTCTCCAGTCATGCATGCATGATAATGCACTGAAAGGGGATTATAATGGAAACCAGTCGTGGGTCAAACAAATATTAGAGGCGCAGGGAGATCAGTACACGCCGGGTGGCTGTGTTAAAGCAGGAGCCTGCTAGGATGATTTTTTTCTGGATTATTTACTACTAATGGTTTTACATTGATCTACATAATTTGATTTAATTAAACTGAACATTTATGAAAAAGGTCTGTATGGCTGTCTACAGGATTCCTAACAGAATTGTCTGGCAAATTCTGCCAGTTTACTTCTGAGGCAAGAACTACACAAGCATGACAGATTTATTTATTACAATAAATTCATGTACACAAAAAAAATATTCTAACGCACTAAAGGAATCTCAGTTTCTTAAAGTATTACTATGTATCTTTTGGTAAAGGACTAGTGGAATTATACAAGTTGTAGTTCACTGGGTTTTAAGGTTTTGTTTCTGGCAATAATTTAATATTGTACCAAAAACGAACCTTTCCTAAATACCAAGACATGCTTGTGGCTGGCTACTAAACTATTAATAAACAACAATAACAAGAAACTAAGAGTCATCATCAAGGCAGGAGCTGTATATGTCTGAAAAGGAAAGTATGAGAGCTGACTTTACTTACAGGCTCTGCAGGCACTCCACGTTCACTAGCTTTCATTCTTAGTGAGCTTAAAGACAGACCAGGCTCATTTCAGCACCAAAATTGTGTGGCTGCAAAGTTAAAACAAAGCATTTAACATTATCTCTCTCACTGACCAGGGTGTATGAGGTTTTTAAAGCAGATACAGGCTTGATATAGCTATTAAAGCATCTTGCTCTTCGTGGGAAACAGCAACACCTGCAAGTTGAAGCTAGCTGCATAAAAACGCGTGGCCCTCCGCACTCCAATGACAGGCTTCCACCCCAGCAGTTGTCTGAAAAAAAGTCTTTTTAGACGTCCGGTGACTACAGTTTACTTGACATGTGTCCCCGTTGTCTGTTGCTGTCTGTCTCTGGCTTCAGGGCATCTCTGTCCAGGCTGTCTGTGTGTAGACTCAGTGCAGCAGCAGCAGCAGCAGCAGCAACACCAGTTTCGCCTTAGCAACCAGAGGGTGGGTCACTACACGCCCCACTGTGACTGACAGCTGCCTCGGCCAATCATGTTCTCCAATTTCGCCCGCTGTCTTCACAATTGACCAATCAAACGCATCCTCTCCGTTGTAGAATCTCGTGAGGTGAAGGTTCGCCCAAACATGTGATAAAATATGGCAGCGCCCTGTCCGTGTGGGTGAAAGGGATACTGAGTAAAGGGTGTCTTAAAGCTAGACTTTCGTTCATTTCCTGAAGGATATAAGAAAGGTAAGTGATAAAGAAGTGTGGTATAAATTTGTGCTTTGTACACGCGTTGCAAGCCGCGTTTGTGGCGAAAGTACACGCGTTGTCCGGTAGACGGTTCTCTGTCGTAGGTCATGTGTTGTAATACACACTATATGAGCAAAGGTATTGAGATGCCTGGCCATTAAACCGACAGCGACTTAGATGGCATTGTGTTTAAGTATGTACTTTACTATGGGGGTGTTGGACCCGTCTTTAACAGCCATAAAAGCTCCCACTGTTCTAGGAGGGCTTGCACAAGGTTCTCCAGTTTTTGTGGGAATTTGTGCCCAATTATTCTGTAGAGCCTTTATGAAGTCAGGCACTAATGTTGGACGAGAAGGTCTGGCTCACAATCTTCGTTTCAGTTCATCCAAGATGTTAAGATTTGGGCTCTGTGCGAAAGGTCAAGTTCTTCTACTCCGAATTAATTTAACCATGTCTTTATGGACCGTGCTTTGTGCACTGGGGCACAGTGTGAACTCGTTTCTCTGCATTTAACCCATTCACCAAGTGAAACACTGGACAGCTCAGGAAGCAGGGGACAGTACCTTGCTGAAGCTTACCTCAGTGGTGCCAATGACCTTCGAACCCACAACCTTTTGATTGCAGGGGCAACCTCCTAATCATTAGGCCACCTGCTGTCCCCACTGTAAGTCATGTATGGACTTGTATGTGTAGACTTTCTGTTGTAGGTCATGCAAGATCTTGCAGTTGCTTTGGTTCCAATAAATGTGTATATATGGATGGAAATCCTGAATTACCATGTTATTCTTTCTCTTCCACAGGTAAATACCAGAATGTCGCTGAAAGACACAGGTCAAGGCCAGATAGTGTCCAAAAGAGCCATTATGGAAATGGTGGCCCAAAAATTTGAAAAGTTACCAGACTTTGACAGGTATGAACCAGGAAATGTGTCATTATGTTTGACAAGCCGTTGCATCTTCTATTTCAGTCTCTTAGTACTACAAATTGAAAATGTAGGTGGTGAGTAATGTGGCATGTGGGTGTGTAGGGGGGACTTTTTACTTGTTTTTTTTCTTTTACTACTGAGAACTCTTGATGCTTTTTAACTAGTTATGGCTGGTAGCCTAGTGGTTAGGGCTTTTGCCCTGCAATCAGAAAGTCGTGAGTTAGATTCCCAAGATTCCCAGTGCCTGGCTGCTCTAATACATTAACCTGAAACATGCTTATTCAGGTTGAGCAAAACCTGCACTGCCATGGTGATTCATTACATTCTTTGCTAAAAAGATTCTTGCATGCTTCAGTAAAGCTCTAACATAGTTCATGTAAAATTGTCAAATGTCATTTTAGTACTACTTTACTTTCATTTCTTTCAATCCCAATATCAAAACTTGTAGACCTTAAATAAAACACCCCTTTACAAACTTAGGACAAGTTGTTTTTTCTTCCTACAGAAAATTATTTGCATATGGCCCAATCTATTTGGGTGGCAATGCTGGCTTGGCAGGGTTAATTGCAAATAGTTTTTATCGACGAGCACTCAACATTACTAAAGGATGGTTTTCCTCCAAGTCTTCCCATGTCTGTTCTACCTTTCTTGACCACTGTGGCATTATACAATGCTACTGTCAGCAACCCTCTGTTAGCAGGTAAGACCTTAAGATATTATGACACCTCTGAATCCCTGATGTGGTTCTAACTTTGCTTCTTAATGCAGGAGACCTGAACTGCCCGACTTGTGCTGTGATTAGAGGCGCTTTAGTAGGCGTAGTTGGTGGTGGCGTCTACCCCATTGCGTTGGCATTACCCATCAATGCTGGGCTTGCAGCCAGGTGTGTGGTGTCTCAAACCTCTATACTACAATGCATTTATTGTGCCCCTGCACTATTTAGATGTAGGTCACATATTTGACATGTTCTCATGGCTCCCTAATTGCCTTTTAGGTACAGCAGCACTCCAATGCCCGAGAAGGGAAACATACTACGCTTCTGGAAGAATCTGAGCATGCCTATTGTGCGACGAATGTATGCCGTACTGCTACTCCAGGGTGTGTTTGGTACTTACTTAAGCACCAAACACTATGAAATTTATCTAAAGATGCTAAAATTGCCAAACTCAGACAGTGAGGAACTTCATGACTAAGTCATATTACAGCTTCAGGACTGATTGGTCAATGCTTGGCTTAACAGGTAGTCACAAGAACATCAGATTTGACAGAATTATTCAGTTCCTAATCATCCATACAAATCACCGTGTGCATGTTTTTCCAACATTGTGATCTTCTCTGTAGATTGTTTTTTGATATCACCATACACTATTAAAAGCTAAACATTAAAATGTGTCCTGTTCCCTTGTGCCTAGGAAAGATATATGGATTAAGCGCAGTACTAAACTATTTTACCACTAAAATCCCTTTCAATCTTGAAAACCACCCCAAGTAACTTAGTCCAAGGATGGGCTGAATCTTCATGTGCAGTGCTCCATATTCAAACTATCAAATTTGTACACCATTGTGGATTTTTTATTCACACTGTCTTTGCCTTGTGATGCTAGCGTCAATCTGCACTACATGCCTTGTTTTCTTGTAACCATCTAGAACAGGAGTTCCCAACCCTGTTTAACCCACAGCAACACAAACACCAAATGTTTTTTTAAATGAATGGTATATAGCAGAACTTCAGTCCCAAGTATATACAAAATATATAATGTTTTACTTATAAATGCAAGTAATTGCTTTAAAATAAAATATCACAACTGCTTAAATTTGGCCAACATTTGGTATGTTTTTTGAATTTCAGGAAAGCATTTGGGATGTTGGACTACCACGGTACAATTACTTTAACATTATTCAATTTGTAACCCTACTGAACTATTTACGTAATGTGAATTTTCGCTACAAGTGAAAACAAGACAATCCACTATATACGACTTAAATCTTGAAACTGACCATCCTTTTTGTAATCTGCTCATTGTGTGATCTGGTGATTTATGCATTTGTTTATTTTTTAATTATAAAGCAGTTTTCATAATTATGAATTTCTTCTAAACTGCAATCTTGGTTTGGGGATGGCTAGTTGGCCCACCAACATATTCCTACAGATGAAACTATTGACATTGTATTTCTGCTATTGGTAATCACTAAAGTAACAAGCCTAACCAAAGTCTGCTGGAATACATCATAAAAGTATGACCAAGAGAGAAACCAGTACATCAGCGAGCAAAATAGGTCTGAACTTTTGGTAAAGCAATGCTGAGCCTGGCACATCAGCCCTATGAAGAAAATATTCCTCACCCCTAACCCACATGGCATTAAAGAGTGACATTATGGAAGACTGAGAGCTTGTATTTCCTCAAGTTGAAAGATCATATAACCACTCTTTATCCACTTAGAAAAGACGCTTAAGACACTTGCAGAGAAGGAAGAAACTGCTGTTTAAAAAGAGAAAAGAAGAATGGTTAATATGGTAAAGCAATGTACATTACTCAAATGAGTGGATAACAAAAATATGATTTATTGCCAGGTACGGATAACCTAAACATTCTTTGGGTTTCAAATACAATTCTCCATACACAAGGCATCATTTTACAAAATACCAGACATTTCTTTTCCAAACAAATTTTGAGAAGATAAAGCTGAAGTGGTTACATTATGAAACGTGTTTGCTGCAATGTTTAGTAGATACACATATATGAGGCAAGACATACTAACAGGTGTAGAGCTACATAACAGCAGTGTAATGAGTACTAGTAAAAGCTTTAACTTACACTCCTTCGTACTACCTTTTTAAATTTAGAAGGCCATGATGCAAGCTGCTGGTCCCGATTCTTCAGCTTTTCCACACAGCAAATCCACTTTAGCATAAAGAAAAATAAGGGGGCTACATGAAAAACATCCTCCATGAAAACAGTGACGTTTCAAAAAGGGCTTCTTTTCAAAAAAACCTTTTTGTATAAACTTTTCTGAATTTATCCTTGAGCAACGCCACCAATTACTACTTGTTTACTGCCTATAAACACCCTTTGTGAAACATCACCCATTTACAGTTTATTAGGTTCAAGTTTCAATAATCACTTAATGAGCCCTCATTAAACAGACAAGAAATAACTAACAACTTCTGTACAAAAGAGCATGTTCCAAAGTCTTTCTCTCCATTTTTTTTTCTTCAAAAGAAGTCTAAGTTCAGAGGGCACTGCAGAACATCTCAGGAGAGAGTGATTTCTGAGCAGTCTTCTAAATCTTGATCCTTACCATGGATTCAGGTAGTCATGATGTTCTGAGACCCGCTCATCCCACAGGGCAGACCAAGCACCTAGAAGAAAACTGTCAACAAGTTTAGCAGTAACTTGTAATCAAAAGTAGATCTTAAACACATGCCATTCAAGTCCTTATTCAAACAGTTAATTCTCGACATTTGACAATTACTGTTGTAATGTCCCCTCGATGTTCATTACATCATGTATTTAGTGCAGTCTCAGGAAACGCTGATAAAGTAAGATACTTGACCCTACATTTTAAGAGAAGAGCTCGCACTCTCTGCACATTTAGTGCAGAATTCCACAGAGACGTGGTCTTTGTCCACGTGCAGACAGACACCGCCTGCTGCACCTTTGTCCTCCACCTTCACTCTCTTCCTTGGCATGGCATAATCATGGTCATTCTCACTGGACTCCTGGAAAAGTGAGGTAGAGAATTTCATGCCGTTCACACCGCTTAATCTGGACAACAGCTGAGCCAACATGCTCTCATTGGCCAACACAGCTCTTAAGTACCTAGTCTCATTCTCCAATTCTTCCACTCTCTTGTTCAGGCTGCTGTTCTCCTGCCTGAGAAGCTGATTTTCAGATGTCAACGACCCAACGCGCTGCTCTAAGCCATTCATATACTCTTTCTTCTTCAGCCGGTTAATTCTCGCTGCCATTGCATTCTTGTTTATACGACCAGAAAGATCTTGCAGTTTCTGTCTCGGCACAGAACGAGGAATGGACACATCAGAAGCCTGATCCTGCCTCTCTTCTGTGCTTTGAACAGGGTGTTGCATTCCGACATCTGGGAACAGAGCAAGGGTGCTGTCGTCTAAAGCCCAGTTGAAATCAGAGTCAAGCAGGTCTTCAAGCCCCCACTCGTTTGAATCACTTTCTGGAGATGCTTGTTCAGTCACTCCACTTTCAGAAGCCTGGTCAAAGGTCTGCAAGGGGCTTGAATGCATGGTGTCCTTGCCGTTACTGATGACTCTTGCTCTTTTTCTGGTGATCATGGCAGCTACTGAATGTCTGGTCAGTTTTTGCTCCTCTCTGCAGTAGGATTTAGACAACCTGTATGAAAATGAAACAAGAGATTTACATTTAAGGACCACTCATATTACTTAAAACCACATTATCACAGTGCGTTACAGAGAAGAAACCCAGATTTTTTTGTCATTCAGGTCAAAGAAATGTCTTAAGTTGATGATCACAAATTAAGACAGCAACATGTAAGCGAAAGTGACCATTTGTCATACGTGAACACACCACAGCACACAGTGTGAACAGCACGAAATTCTTCCTCTGCATTTAACCCATTCACCAAGTGAAGTAGGGAGCAGCCAGGAACACGGCGCCCGGGGTGCAGTTTGTGGGGACGGTACCTTGCTCAGGGTACCTCAGCGGGGCCTAGTGGTCTTGGGTACCCGGACTTTCTGTATCTAAAAGGGTTCAACTAAGAGCGGTTTATGTTTTGAGTACCTAGACAAACTTATGACCTAGCCACACTATGCTCACTGGGCTGCCCACTGCTTCACTTGGTGAATGGGTTAAATACAGAGAAATTCTCACTTTGTTCACACTGTGTGCTGTGCTATGTTCATGCATGCCTAAGTGCCACTTTACTTTTATATTACATCGTTGTATAGCTTTTAATCTATTGTTTATACTGCCGTAACAATATACATTCCCCACTTTTGAGACAAAAACAGAGTTCTCGTATTATATTAGCGAACAGTGAGAACTAGCTGTTTAGCAAACACCAAGTAGCTTTAGACAGTCAAGGCCGGTGAGCTACAAAACGCAGATCTAGTACTTTCGGAAATGCTACAATTCAGTTCGAAATAAATAAAATAAAGACTAGGGTATATAAGATGTAGTTTAATGCCAACAAAACATTTAACACTGAGCTTGTTATCCAGCTTAGCTTTCGTAGGCCGCGCGCCAGGCGCCATGATCAGAATGATGCAGCGTTTTTAAACAAATACAAAAGATAAAGTTAACTCAGCCACACAGCGCGTACTACCCGCCACGAATTAGGTCACACTTACCGTCTGCCTTATAAGTTGCGACCTGGATCTTGTAGTATTCAGCATTTAATTAAATTTTAAAAACTCGGTCTTTTTAACAGCAGAAGCTCCTCATGACCTGCAGCAACTTCACTAATCCAACGTAGAACGAACGTACAGGCTTCTCGTCTAAAACAGCGCGACAGCTCTCGCGATATTTGAACTGCTTGTCTAGAGACACAACGTGGACAAAGGTTTTGGGACGACTTTCATACCAACAGGGACTTTAATGACATTGCTCTCAAATACATAGACTTTAATATGGACACGTTTCTTCTTCCACTTTGAACTCTACCAACTCTACCAACCATGTCTTAATGGAGCTTGATTTGTGCACAGTCATGCTGGAATAGAAATGGTTCTATTCCCATAGCGTTCTCAAAAATGTCTTGGTATGCTGAAGCATTAATACCGTACTTCACGGAATGTAGGGGGCTTAGGCCTCAAACCTTGGAAAACAGGTGTGTCCCAATACATTTGTTCATACACAGTGTGTTAATGATCACACAACAACAAATCATATAACGTGTGAATCAGGAATTATTTCAACCAATTCTGCTAACATACAACTGATTTTTTTCTTTGTCCCTATTTAAACCTTATGTAAGAAACATACTGCCACTATTCCTTCAGTGTTTAAAATGTTTATTTAATTGAATTACCAAAAAACAGTGAACGGCATTTTTTTAGGGTACTTCAAAATGTATTACAATTAATTATTTATTTTTTCAATTATCCTTTGCACAACACCCCCCTGTGCATTCCCCCTAAATGATTTATTCAGATTACTGAAAATCGAACCCAGATTTTTACAAACTGCTCCACTTGTTGAAGTCGTTCTTGCCTGTTTTGCTAACATACAGAACCATCATCTACACATTCATTAACACATCAAACATGATAACAATCCCATAACTTCGCAGAAAATACAGAAAATGTATTTATTTTACAGGAATATGACCTATACATGTTTGCAGATCCATTTTTCCTATCCAGTGTTAATATTTGACTTTATCCCCAGGCTGTGCTTATCCTCCATATTCAGTCTATTATTATTATAGTTTTTAATGCCCATTACTATTTGGACATTGTCCTTGCCATTATCAGCATCCTCAAAGGTACTATGTCTTCCACCCATTCATTTTGTGATTCCATCATTCTCGTCCACAGCGAAGCTTCAGCCGGGGTAGAGTCCATCCAGTCCACTTCAGCACCATAACTTTTTCCTGGAAAATGACAATAATAAAAGAGTTCCATTAAGGGTCAATCCATATGAAGAACATTCTCAATAAATGTGCTCTTTCCAGTAGTATAAATAATTTTTTGTTAGCCCTTGAGATTTAGTTGTGGTGTGATATTGTTTTACAGATTTAATGGCTCAGATGTAATGATCACTATAACAAAAATATCTAAATACCAAAAATGTACTGCAATAAAATTAATAAAGGACTCGTATTTAATCTCTTCTCATAGAAGCGATTAAGTGCAATTTCTGCCTCCAGTTTTTGTCGCTTGGTTTAACTAGGCATTTTTGTTCTTCAGTAACATAAAAGAAATATGTCTGTATGGTGGAAAGGTGTGGGATTTACAAAACCGGAAAACAATGGATCTTTATAGTATGCATGTCAACGATGCATTATAATTACATAAAGAGCTGTGTTAAATACTATTTTTTGGCACCATTATAGAATATTTTTATTTCAGGATGGTTGCAGCAGTGTGGGCCATATTCATATACTGTATCCCCACCTTTGAGGCCAGTGTAAATTGTTTTCACAGCAGGGGGTTCTCACTCCTCATTAATCACCTCTTATTGCGTTCTGCCAATGACACAGTGTCAAAATAGTTTACACACAAGGAGCCAACATTCTCCTAGCTGAGGGGTTATAGTTACTGGGGAAAATGTATTGCATTATAAACAACATGCTCTGTTTCTCTATTTATCTATAACTCTATTTTGCAATGGCCATTAGAGGGGCTGCAGAACAAAGCTACAAGATCTTATGTGGAGATCAAAGGTCTAATGTTTTTCCTGAATTTTTCAGCAAGATGCATCTCTATAATCTTCTGTTTGACAGTTCCATAGCATAGCATCAAAAATTTGAGGGTAATAGCTTACAGGATAAAAACATTTTAAAGCCTCCATCTCACAGAAACTAATGAAAACATTTTTCTTTACAATTAAATCTCACTGTCAATCTGCAGCAAGGTTTGATGGCTGTATGTCCCACCTGTTCCAAGGCCGAGCCTCGTGCCGCCTATGAAGTGATTACTGAGCCGGTCGTGGTCCCACACAGTGAGCTCCACACAGGCCTCTCTCAGGTCCTCTGATCTGAAGCCGTCACACACCATGGTGTGGTTAAACACTGGGTTTGTTGTCCTCTTCACCACTCGAGTCTTCTGTCGACTTTTCCGAGCCGTGTCTGGGAGCACTGTGCTGAAAACCGAAAGGTAAATTTACTAAAAAAGACGATCTCTCCCCAAAGAGAAGACACATTTGTGGACAAATTAAAAAGGCAGTAGAAACAACCAGACAACACTTTTTCACAACTTTTTTCTCCCCTTATCGGATTTACATACC
Organism: Nannopetersius ansorgii; assembly: GCA_037974605.1. NCBI lineage: Eukaryota > Metazoa > Chordata > Actinopteri > Characiformes > Alestidae > Nannopetersius > Nannopetersius ansorgii. Next base: position 6,338,332 of record JBBPDE010000034.1, on the reverse strand, counting down.
ATTTGACAAAAGCATCTATGGTCCCTGGAAGGTTCCTACATTCCTTCACCCATATCTGTACCTCACCAGTCTGGGGAGTCTTTTTACCTACAACCACAAAATCATGATAGCACATTTTGACAAATGTACATTATCTGGTTGTAAAGGCCAAACAAAACATTAAACGTGGAGTTGTGCTACAAAGTGATGTTATTTTAAAGGCAGCCTTGATTTTGCTAATTTTTGTTGGGCTGAGTCACTCACCGCAGCACTGCAATAGTAGCACGGCAAACATGGTGGAAATATTATTGCCATAGCTGGACATTTTTCAAAAAATAGCATAGCTAAGTTAAGATCTAAGATCTTGCTGGGTGATGGATCAATGCTGGTTTTACATCACCCTGCTGCCACTTTCAAAACTTTATGTTGTTAATGTGGCTATTTAAACTAGGTATGTGCAGAAGCATTGAATGCTTTGTAAAAATACAGAATAGATTTATGCTTTAAGTCTGATTTTTGCTGTTTGCAATCAGCTGTATGCCATGAGAAAGATATTCCTGTAGAATTTGTCATTATCTACTTTGATGCTGTATTGTGTAGCTTTTGGTATAAAACAAGCTAGCATAATGCAACGATATAGGTATCCTCTTTAGTAATGACTATGAAGTTTCATACATGCCCCCCAAACACCCATTCACGTCATTCCAACTACATTTATGCTAATAGTTTCTCACCCCAGCATTTGACACTGTAACAGTAATAGTATTTTATTATTTTATATATATTTTATATATATTTTATTTGTGTGTACATGTGTTTAAGTATTTTAAACACATGTACACACAATGTATGAGTAAATCTTTATGATATAGTGAAGGCGACAAGGCATTTGCTGAACTGAAAAATCGGGAAAAAATTATTGGAAAAATTAACCGATCTTTAAAATGTGTTATAAATTTTGCACCGCCCACAACATGTTTTTTTACTTTACATGACCAGTAAACATTCACTATATTGTGTTGTAGAGGTTGTGTACTTATTTTAAATTAGAAAATAAAATAATAATCTGACCAGGAGGACCTGCAGACAGCTGTATTCAAGAATTGGTTGCAGTTTTTACTGTGTAAGAATTGAGTAAATATACATACTGTGATGTTGAAGAACTGTAAGTGAGAATCATGATCTCAATATTAAGCCAAAAAATGATTTGTGACGAATGTGACTGCAATTTGATCAAGAATTGTGCAGCCCTGTTGTGATTTCACTGCATTTGTGTACACATTAAAGGTTGATTACTTACTCTGAGAGGTCTGCTGAAGGAAACGCAAGGCCACGCTCATCTCTCCATTCATTTCTAAGCAGTGGTTAACACGCTTTGGACTTAATTGTGTAGGAACCTAAGAGTAAAATACAAACAAGCTAATCAGAGAGCTAGACTCAATGAAGTAATCTTAAAAATAAAGGTGCCATAAAGGGTTCTTGAGAGTAATGTTTAGTTTTAGTTTAGTTTAGTAAATTTTATTTCAAACAGACATGTGTGCATTCATCATAATTACATATTATCATTTCATTCT
>JBBPDE010000034.1:6324848-6336679 GCA_037974605.1 Nannopetersius ansorgii | reverse complement strand
GACGGTACCTTGCTCAGGGTACCTCAGCGGTGCCTAGTAGTCTTGGGAATCGAACCCGGACTTTCTGATCACAGGGCAAATGCATAAAACCACTATTTGTATTGCACTTTATATTTTATCAATCTCAAAGTGCTACAGAGTAAAAGAAAAAATCTATAAAATGCATTAGTATTTAAAAAGATAAGTTTTTAAGTTTCGTTTCAAAACTTCAGTAGATTGTGGGGCTCTCAGGTAGTCAGGGAGAGCGTTCCACAGCCTCGGAGCCATAGATGAGAAAGACCCATCACCCATGCTGCAAAGCTTGGTTCTGAGGACTTGAAGGGTGTTTGTGTTTACAGAACAGAGGAGCTCCAGTAGATACAGGGCATGACACAGACACAGGGCATGTCCATGAACGCACTGGTGGGTGAGGAAGGAGACTAAGTGGGACAGGGAGCCAGTAGAGGGTTTTCAGGATAGGGGTGATGTGGTCATGCTTGCGCACCCTCATCAGGATCCTGGCTGCGCTGTATTGAATATGCTGCAGTCTCTGGATGCTCTTCTCAGGGATTTTGTACATTGTGTATATAAATAATAATTCTAAATTTGAAAGGGAACCCTTGTTTTTGAGTGTACTTATGTTTTCTTCCCTTTTTGTCAGAAAAGATACAATAACAATGCTGTTTATGTAGCACACAAGCTTGAATAAAGTAAGGGCATTTTCACAGGAGGAATATGATCCCAGATCAGATTACCATAAAAGATGCTTTAGAAATGCAGTCCTTCAAAATTAGAAGTTTAAATGAATCCTTACCCTTCCTTTCAGTGAACAGTTCATCATTTGTGTGTTGTTAATGTCCCACTCAGACAAATCCACGTCCACCTCCCCAAGAAAACTGTTCCGTCCGAATGTGTCATTATGCCACACTGTGAGGTTTAAAGTGTGTGCTTTGAGGCTCTCCAAGGGTATTTTAAACTGCATGAAATGAATGTTTGATTTCACAGTATTAATACAGAGGTCACCAAAGTGAAAAAGATTTAAGCTGTTAAATACAGTTCATACCCGTAAAATTTCATTGTAGGTCGGATTCAGAGTCTTTTTCTTCACTGAGGTTTTCTTCTTACCCAGCTTTGTTTTGTCTGGTAACAGGTAACATTTAACATACCTGAATCATAGGAATAAAAGTATGAATCGTTAGATTAGTATATCTGGACCACATTGGCATGCATATCAGTATCCCATCCTTGTTCAATCAACGTTCCTCAGGTCACAGACTCTGACACAGTATTAAATCCTCAGATATAATCTATTGCCTTGCCTAAATGAGATTACTGATTCCTTCTCTTCATGACTTTGGAAAATTACTTTTAAAATACTGCCACTGGGTAATAAAGGGTAACCTCACAGGAGTACTGCAGGATTGTGGTGAATGATTACATCAAAACATGAATTAATTTTTGAAAGATCCCCAGCAAATACATACTTTGTGAGAATAATCCAGAAGCCACAGTGCTTCAGCTGGCTCTCTGCCAGAGAAGTCAGGGAAGCTCAAATAGAAGCTCAAATGTGTCAAAATACCTAATTCTTCAGGCCTCTGTAATATGAACAACCTGCTATTATAATATAAATACAGAATCTGGTTTTGCAACCCCCACTGAAACACTCACGGGTCAGAACGGTTCCTCTTGGGCTCCGCCACTGCCAGGTCTTTGCACTGGACTATAAAGATGTGGAACTCTCCCAGCTTTTGCACATAGTTAATGGCAAAATGGATGGTCCCTTTAACCTCCACATTGCCAAAGTCAGTGCCATAAATGCTCATCACGCTGCCACTGACCTTTCAAATCCAACACAAGCAGCTGTTTTATTCACTGAGACAATCACAAAGCAGCACAGTTATGAATCGAGGCCAAATCAAATGTATTATAACATGCATAATACAATTAGACAGCAGAATTAATTAGCTTATTGCACATGTTAGCAATGGTTGGCACATACAGAAGACATGGAGGCGAGGTCAGAGGAGGCGCTAATGTTAGTAATTGTGCTGCTTTTCCTCTGTCTTTCAGAGTAGAAACTGTTCACGGAAGCACGGTCACTTTCTTGGCCATTTCTCTATAAGACAAAGGAGCATGGACCTGAGCAACACACGGGGTAAAACAACTGCATGCACATTCTGGCAGTGATGTTGCCATGCAATTCCTGGATGAACGTGAAAGAGCAACATAATGTGTTTTGGTGTTACAGACATTTAAGCATCTTCATTAAACATGTAAGTATGACATCATTAAACATATGTATTAATAGACTGCACACCAGCATTCTAATATTGTCACATTAAACTTTGTATCAAAAACAGTGATTCAAAAAGTTAAGCATTTATCAAGCATTTATCAAACCCCCATACATTCATTTTTTCAGTTTTCAAACACCATTTGAAAACCACTCTCTATAATAAGCTATAAAAAAGGTTTAAAAAATGACCAGGAATACAATCACACTAATTAAGCGTACATTAAAGATATTTTTCTTGTACTACATAGGTTTAATTTCAGACTAAGAAGTTTTGTTACAACAGTCACAATATGCGGAGAAGAACTAAGTTCTATGAAATTTAACACGGGAAAAGATTCATTTCTTTAACTCTGGGTAACATATTTTTATGAAAGGTCTGTTTCATTGCAATTATTGTTTCTTAGTCAAGTTGTGCTGATTCAGAAAATTACATCAGTTTTTCCTACCTTCAATGGTGATAGAGACTAAATTGTATGTATATTTTCATTATGACGTTGTAATACTACTTTTATTTTCATATTAGTCTCACTGATGCATGTGTCTCATGCTCAATGTGTTGGTAACCCTGGCAACCCTCTTATTTACATGTACAACAAACAAACAACATACTAATGTGCAAAAGTTATAAGTATAACATGTTTTAGTATAATACGTTTTAGTTTTTTTCTAAAAATGAACCCTTGAAGCTACATGAAAATAAACGTTACCACTGAGAAACCTTAAAAAATTTAATGAAACAATTTTTTGTTGCCTTCTGTTTGTTCGTTCCATAGCATAGCATCAATGTGTTGCATCTCTTTCACAACAGAATCCACCAGACAGGTGACTTTTACCTGTGGCTGTATGAATGCAGGCACAGACACACTCAGCAACTTCATCTGCTCTGGGTCTGACACAGAGGACATGGAGATGTGTGGGGCAGCAGAAACTGGTCAGGGAACAGCAGACACAGTGAACAGAATGATGACAGATTTATGGAGTACAGTTTTTAACGATCTTAGCATAAGCAGACCAGTCTGTGTTAGGTTCTAGCTTTCAGGCCTATGACTATGATACATTACTGAAACGCAGAAGCTGACTATTACTCCAAGAAGATTAGTAAATACAGATGATGTCCAGTTCTACTATCAGCAAAGTTGCAGCTCCAGACGCTTTAGGTCCCAAAGTGTCAAGATTTGAGAACGCTCTAAAAGGAGAAACAGAAATCACAAGACAAACCCGAAAAAAAACGAACAAGAACAAGAGCTAGATATTTACCATCTTCCACACTCAGCATTATGTCACTCTTTGCTTCAGTTTTCCATCTTTCTTCTGTTTGATTTTGGTTGACAGAGTTAAAAACGGAGTAACATTAAATTAACTACAGCATAAAAATCTGATAAAACTGTTTTAAAAATACAGGCAAGGCTCTGAACGGCAAAACGGTACATATATTGACTAGTAAAATTAGATATAGTCAATAAATCTACTACTTGTAAGTATGGGATTGCTGTAAGCTTATAAGGTAACAACCATTTACAAAAGATCAGTTATTTAAATGACAAGTTAATGTAAAATACAGCTCAGGTTGCTAAAAGAAAGTTATCTTACATCACACAGTATGAAAGTCATTTAAATGCATGAAACAAAATCAGGGCAAATCCCAGGGCATCAAGGTACTCACGTGAAGACGCAGTGGCCAGGTTCTCTAAGCTTTTGGAGATAGACATGGGTCTGATATTCACTTGCGCCACAGCTTGTTTTACAGGGCTGGGCTCTGCACTGGCACCTATTAAAATGTAACTCAAATTATTCTCTGAACCCTGCATTATTTAAGTTCAAATCACCTGCAGAATTGATTAACTCTTGAAATCTACTCTAGAAATTAAAAAGAGATCGCTATTGTAAGTATTGGTTGAGTTCTGGGAAACTGATTCATAGGTTATATTGTAAGTAAATGGTTTATAAAACAATCAAGTTAAGTTAACTGTCATTTTACTTCAACTGAAACATGCCAAATACTGAAAAGTTCATTTAACTTGATTGTTTTATATTGTTCATTTTACTTTACTGCCAAACACTGATTTTACATTAAATCTATGTATTACAATTCTGCTTAGTTATTGACTCTGCTGGTCATGGCAATGTACTGAATGTGCGGGGGGAGTCAAATACCTTCATTAAGAAAACAAATCTATTATTTTCTTGTTTAGTTGATTTCTTCACACAAAGTTAGAGAGACACTGGTAATGTAGAAGCAAGGTTTTGCAAATATGTAAATTAAAGATGAATAATTAAAATACCTGAAGAAACAAATCTGCTTTTACCGTAACTGTGACAAATGTCAGGGCATTCTGGCCATACGGTCGGGTCTACAATGTTTAAGGCAAATCAACAGCCCTGCGTAAAATCCTGAAATCAAAAATGTAGTAAACCCTGCTTCTACTAAAATTAGAAGGTTGTTAGAACACACAGGTTAATCAGCTCTGTTCTAATGAATCGAGACTGGACCAAGTAAAGAAAAGCTCACAGGCTGAACTTGTCCAAGACTGAGACCAGGCTTCAGGTGAGCCGCTCCTGGAGGAGTCAAAGGTGAAATCCTCCGACTCAGGCTGGGAGCACAGAGAGGGAGAGCTCTTGTTGCTCACCCTGCCCTGCGACACCTGTTCAGAACCTTCACCCACCTCTATCCACTCCTGCCTGCCCTTCTGATCAGAGCATTCAGATTTATCAGTGGACTTAGGCAGGCCCAGGTAATGCTGATAACTCAGGGGAATGTAAGACCTAGCTAGATGGATATTTGGCTGCAAGTCCCCCAAACGTTTACGCTCTTTAAGCATTATTGGTCCTCCATCTGTACCTTCATCAGATTTCCTTTTGTGGTGCTCGGGAGTGGCAGTCTTGGCTGATGATTGACCTTGAGATTTAGGTGAGGAGTGGACTGGACCGATCTGTCTTCCACCTGTGCTGATTTCAGAAGACTGGAAACTCTCAAAAGACGACAGAAACTGTTGGGGCAGAATCCCTAGATGCTGCTCAGGATGTTCCTTTTCATCACTGATAAGATTTGATTTGTCTGTGTGTGACTGTCCAGCTGGACATACAGTTCTGCTTTGGAATATGTCTTCTACACATTCTGTTGCTCGTCCTTCAGTTGGGTCTATATTTATAGTAAAGGCTCTCAGCGGGGACCCAGTCGTTTTAGACTCTTTGGCTGGATATGAATCTCTCGGTGGCACTTTAGGCTGGTGTCTTGGGCTGGGTGTTTTGGACTGAGCTGGGACATTCATTAGATCGCCATCTGCTGGTTGGTGGTTACAATCCAGAAGACCCGAGCTGTGGAATGGTGCTGGACTTAGCTTCTTGCCTTTATGGTGGGGACTGTGAGACATTGTGTCTATGTCATCTGGAGGAATTTTAACAAGGACTTTGCTGGGACTTTGCTTCCGCTGACTCTTTTCTATCTTTTCCTTCAATGAGAGTATGATCATTCCAGCCTCTCTGGTCAGAGAGGACTTCCTCCTCTCAGGGACTACCACTGGACTTGGGGCGGTAGAACTCACATCCAGGGGAGACACACCGACATCTGTGGAGGATGTTGCATTTGGTTCACTCTCAGGAGTGCTGATAATTATCTTAGGGCCACTCTTTTCTTTCTCCCAGAAGGACTTGATTTTGCTAATTGTGGCAGGCTCTGTATCCTGTGGAGTGAGGGTCTTTTCATCTAATGTGTATGCCCCAGTATCCTCTTTCTGTTCCTTTTGTTTTACTGGTGAGCTTTGTGACTCCTCAGATTTGCTTTCAGTTTTAGGTCTGTGCTCCGTCGGCCACTGATCAGTTTCAAAAGCTGCTGATTTCTCACTGCAAGATGGTGTAGCAGATGAATCAGCATCATGTCCGATACGTTTAGGTGATTCCAGAGAACCTTCATATGTGCAGGACATACCTTCTGGATAATCATTGTTCTCAAAAAATGTTATTGATTTTGACGGGCTAACGCTAACGCTGAGCAGTTCTTGGCCTTCACTCAACTGGGGCATCTCACTTTGATTTATATCTGCACTTTTTTTGATGCTCAGGATTTTTGGTCCTTTGTTTCCACGCTCCCAGAACGATTTCAGGCTTGCAAGGCGACTTGGCGATTTTTCACCTTGGTCTTGGTCACCTTGATTTGTTTTGGTGTCATCATCATCATCATCTACACTGTCTAAAGTAGCATCTCCTGTCTTAGGAATCATACTTGCCTCACGTTGCTCTGTAGCAACATTCAGGTTAGAAGGATTCTGCACATCTAAAATGCCCTCACCCTCGCAAACTGTGGACATGTGATGAGCTTGGCTTTCTGAAAATAAGTTGTCTTTTTCATCATCTGGGTGGCACACCACATCTTTAGCTGGCACATTTTCAGGACTTTCTACTTTTGCCTCTGTCCTTGAAAACAGAGCAAGCAGCCCCTTCCTGGGTTTCGGTAATGGCTTTGCCTTAATCTCTTCTTGCATAGATGTACTTTCTGCATCTAGAGGGACGCAGGGGCTCTCAGGGACCTCTTTGCTCTCCTCCCCTGGAGAACCAGTGCTTTCCTTCACCTTGTTGCTGTCTTTGGAAACCCTTCCGACCCACTGAAGCACTTTAGCAATGGAGTTGCCCTCCTCCTCAGTTAGCGTATGGGCCTGGCCCTCTGTGCTAAGGTGAATAGCCTTACCTTGCTTCATGAGAGAGGCAGGGGGCTCAGACACCTGCGAGGAAGGAGGCCCAGCATGATCTTGACTGTCTGCAGAACACACACACACACACACACTCAAACAAGTCAGAAAGAAAAAAGTATGCTATGCTAAGTGCTACTCAAGGATCAGGATTTGCACTGTTTAGACCAGGGGTGTCCAATCCTAGTGATCTACAACCTGGACATCTCAGAATGAACACACCTAGATGATACTAAGACATCACTGAAGGACTTCATTATTTACATCAAGAAGCCTTGGTCAGGGTTAGAGATCAACTCAGCAGGATGATCCAGGACCAGGATTGGACACCACTGGTTTAGACTAAGAGTCATTATGGGCTTTAAAGAATAAATTATTCTGGATAAACACAATCTTTACATTCCTGGATCAGGGATTGAGTAACTGAATAATGTAAGCAAAAAGGAAACATTTGTAAACGTTTTAGTTCAGTTGTAGAACCCTGAAATAGATACTGGTAGTACCAATTCACCAATCACCATTTGTAAGCATTGCCTTCATACATACATGAGCAGTGCCATGCATGTATGTGTGTTACATGCACTGGTAAGCAGTTAGTATGGATTTCGGAAGAATAGTTGTTGTTAAACCACTTAAACTGTTAGATAAATGAAAAACAAGCCAAAAAACGTAAAAACAGAAAATAATTTCGTCTTGTTGCGCCTATTTGATTTTTTTTGGTTTTGGATATATTTACTGTGTAATTTTGATTGTTAAGTTGATTGGTTTATTGATCTTGATGCATATCCAGAGACTGATTTATCTTGACGTCTAAAGTCTTACCAAAGGGTGTCTGGATGTTGCTTGTCTTTTGTTCATTGCAGTCATTCCAGTTTTCAGGACCATGGAACTCACCTATTTTCTCATTGCACAAAGTGATGAGCTCAGGAGGGGATGAGTCAGTCTCATTTGTTATTGGAGAAGACTGGGAACCGATCAGTGGCTCTGAGTCAGTGTCCCCTATGTCTTTCTCTTTGTACGCATAGTGGCTCAGCGGCAGATCACTTGCATTTGTGGATTCAATTGTGTTTGGCCCCCCCTCCTGATCAGAGGAAGGACTGCAGTCCTGGTCCAGCAGGTCATGCTCTCCATGTTCTTGGTCATCCGGACCCTCTAGCAACCCCGCGCCTCTAGCCAGGATGACAGGGGAGAAGCGTACCTGCTTTCTATCTAGACACGCAGGAGAGCACCATTCTGAGCTGGGGGACAGAGGGGGGCTATGGGAGCGATCAGAGCTTTCTGGGCTAAGTGGAAAATTGCGCTGGCTGCTGAAGCTGTTTTGAAGCGAAACAGAGTCAGTGAAGCTACTGCTGGAACCGCTGTGCTTCAGAATGCTTCGTGGGGTCGGGGACATGTCATGTCCAGTGACAGGGTCACTGCTGGTGTCCAGCACGGAGTCATGGGAGGAACAGAGCAGTGGTTTCTTTTTTGCCTGTGGTCTGGGGGAGTCTGTGTTTTGGTTAATATTAGAGGGTATAGGGCTTTCAGTTGATGGCAGTAAATCTGGAAAAAAAAAATTGGAAACAACAAAGGGTGGATAACAGAGCAAGACAAACGGAAAATAAATTAAAAAGCACATGGCAATCAGAAATGAATTCAAAGTGTGACTGAATTCATATGGATAACTGTGCACAAACAAATGAAAAAAAATAAATAAATGACAAAAACAATGAGGCGTAAGGTAAAGTTTTAGCGGACTGGTTAACATGGCAGCATTCTGAATACCATCTTCCAAAAAGACTAAAGAAATACACTAGGAATTTATAACCTATTCTCGGTCTTCCACATCTTTTGTGTGCGGTCAGTTTCCCACTAGCCTCTATGTAAAGTAAAATTCTCGGTACATTAATCAAATCTGTATATTACAGATACAAAATACAGACTAGCTGGAAAAGCGCTAGGGCATTCTTTTGGACTGTAAAAAGAACATTTAGCTAATAGTCCCTCAGTAAGCACCCAAATTACTGTTCAGACTTTTCTCAGAAAAAACTGAATATTGTTTTTATATTGATACCAGCCCTGGGAAACTTTGGCCTGAAATTATCAGCTAAACATTCCTATGCTGTGTAGCCTGGTCATGCATGGCAGCTTAGAGCTCTAGTGCAGGACTACATGTCTCTCTACATAATCCCTTCTCTACTTGGCAACTTTCTCTGGCCCCCTAATCTCAAAAACATCAACAGGGACAACCTCTCTGGAGCATTTCACTCACACGGTTCAGGCAATCCGATTTCTTTCTCACACTTGCAAATAAGCTATTTCTAGGAATCTCTTTTTTAGAAGACCAATTAAACTTTTACTGTAAGATTCTTTCTCCATTTTTGGTTATGAGTTAAGTTTGCATGGCACAGTAGAAACTCATCATCCATAGCGTAAAAGAGCATGCTTGAGTTAAAAAGCCAACATCAAAAGCTCAAGCAGGAATCACACGCTGCACTGAATGGGGATCAGTCAATCAGACTTACTGCGTGTGCAAGGAAAACGCCTGATCTTCACGTCGTTCACTCCAGTAAACACACAACACATTCATTATGTACAGGATAATATGTACATGTTTTGGTTTTGGCTCACAGTGAACTATATAACCATGTCTAACAATGCTCTAATGAATATCTAACAAAGTTATTCAAGGATATAATTATCAGAATGAACATAATTATACATAACGAGGTCATTATTTTGGTCCTGTGACTTTAAAAATATAAATCATTTGAAAATATCATGGTCACCATATCAAAAAGGTCTTCTGTTCGAAGATGGACTCCCTCTATAGCATTATTCAAGATGGATTAATTTTACTAGAGGAAGTTTTGTAATGAAATTTGTGTTATTCAACTCATATGAGTTAAAAAATGTCATTTTAACCAAGTTAACACAGATAAGTTTATGCCAGCATTACATCACAGGCAGAACACTCCATAACAACTCTGTACATCGTGGCACATGGCCATGTCTATTATCAGGTTTTTTATGGGGTCTTTTTAAATAAGATTACTGTAACTAAGGAAGTCTCATGCAATTGGAGAGTAATACACTTTAGAATGATTACTGTCAGACTTGTAATTCATTGGGGATTTGTTCTAGATTAACATGCTTATCACCAATAGTAGATCCCCAACTAAAATGAATCAAACCTTATGATGTTGTTTGCTAAAGTAAACCTATGGTAAACAAAGTCTGAATCCTATGAGTGATCAGTGAGTGATTCTCACCCTCAGCAGGTGTCTGTGATGATTTGGCAGATGTTACAGGTGGCTCTGCCGCTGGCTTTTGTTGCTGTTTGGCAGGAACTAGGTTTGTGTCCGCAGGTGTCTGTCGCACCTTTGCAGCTGCTAGGTGTGTCTCCCCTGATGCACTGGTTGGGCTTTCATTTGTCTTCTTTGGAGACTCCACACCCGAGGGTTTACTGTTAAAGGGATTCTGTCTAGGCTGGGAAAATAGTCAACTTCAGTAATTATAAACCTGAAGAAAGATGTAATGAACTGAAAAGAAACCTAAATATGTTTAAGTTACCTTAATTGGAGTCTGTGTAGCAGATGTGCCTTGCTGACTTTCTGCCAAATTATACTGATCCTCCCTGCTGAAAGATGGCATGTGACTCAGTGTCCATAAAACTTAACGTACAGAATGAAGGTTTAAAGAGAAGTGATTTGGTTTCCTAGCAGTTTGATACATAGTAGGTGCTTCAAAAAAGTTCTGGAGCCATGACATAAAACACTTTTGGTTCTCTACAAAACAGGTTCAAAATTGAGGCTTGAACAATTTCCGCTAGACTAATATTAAACAAGTACTATTTTTATTACTGTATTTATAATAAGAAAAAAAATCATACTGTTAAGAATAATCATGAATGTGCTCAAGGAACTCAAAAACAAAGCATTAGATCGTCATAGGACTGGAATTTGTATCTCGTATCTCCTATGAGATTTTATGGTTTATTAACACCAAGGGAGAAGTACAACAGCATGTAGGACTATAATAAGATCGCTGAAACTGCCAAATGAGCATATCAGGCTAGCAGTGTCTTTTCTACTCCCTTCTTTATTCAACCCCTGATCCTTTCATTTATTTATGTCCACTACTTTCTTGCTTTTCCTCTTTTCTATTGTCCTTTCCTTTCATCCCCTCTCTATCTGTCTGCAGCTTTGAGCACCCACCCAAAGCATGGGAAGGAGCTGCACTTCCCCAGCTGAACCCTGAAGCACAGATGATCCACAGCACCCAGTCTGCTCCCCACTGTGGTCCTCATACACATATCCAAGCACCAAGAAAGCTAAAGGAGATTAAATTCTTTCTATGTCACATGCCACGCATGAACCGAAAGATAAAGTTTCTGCGTGCATTAGGAGCTCTTATGCTATGCACTAAAAAAGATGCAAGAAAAAGTCTGTTAGAAAGTCTTTTTTCTTTAACAAGAATCAAGTGACTTTGGCTCATGAACAAGACAAAGCATATTTCAAGTGTTACGGGGTTTCCTGGTAATGTGCCAACATCTCTAGGTCCATTAATGAACGGATGTTGTGTTTCTCTGAGTAAAAGGGTGAGGTGCCGAATGAGTCTCTAGAATAAACAGAGTGGCATTTTTTCGAAATCGCAAAGAAGAATCAGAAACTGTTTTGTTTTAATGTCCATAAAGAAGCATTTACCATGTAGCTTGTGACGGGAATTCTTCGAGAATTCCAGATAGTTCAGGTGGGATAAAAACGTCCTTCCTCTCACTGTTTAGAGAGCTGGGTTTCTTCTGCCAGAATTCAGAGAACTCCACTGAAACACATCCACACACACACACACACACACACACACACACACACACACTATCTGATACAGAGTCTGAT
>JBBPDE010000034.1:6305369-6317869 GCA_037974605.1 Nannopetersius ansorgii | reverse complement strand
TTTCTGTTCTCAATTTGTTTTGGTTTTTTAATTAAAAAACACAACAAAAAGTACCGATAAGAGTACCGTTAAAGTACTGAATCGATAAGTGGTATCAATAGAAGTAGTAATACTGTTAAAACCTTAATGATACCCATCCCTAGACAGAACAGGAGACTGCGGGTTCTGGCACTTGAATCAAGCGGCACCCTTAAAACTTTCTCTTTCTCTGGCCCTCACACACACATGCTCAAAAACACTTCTTTTAATGCATCTTTAGGAAGGGTGTAACATACTAAAACCTTGATATTGAAATCAAGGAAATGCGGAGCTGTGTGTTCTCTTTGATATGCTAGATAGGAGGTTATCTGAGGCATTTTGGCTTTGTACTGTTTATAGCTCAGTTGCACTGTTTGATAAGACACAATTTTGCATGTTGCAGTATTTTACCCTGAAATAAACTGCCTGCATTTTTCCCTGAGCCAAGTGACTGAAGATATTTTGAAACAAATAATGAAAATTGGATAACAGAAAAAAAATAGTCCCTCTGGAATCATGTGTACGATCACACCCCTCTGATTTCTTCAAGCCTTCTGCTGTTCAACTCAGTTTAACAGGAATGGTCTCATAAAAGACGCTCATCATCAAAATACTGTATTTTTAAAACTTTTATGATTGTGGTTTTCAACACAGAAACTATCCCTGAGCCAACAGTAAGTAAAAAGAATAGTTTTTGTTATTTTTCCCCACATTGCCTGTTCTTTGACAGTGCTTGCTGTGAGGGCAAAACTCTAAATGACCTGTTTAGTCACAGCTGAGAATAACCTACTCTTCGATCTGCTAAACAGGGGTTTATCTGAGGCGTTTCAGTGATAACATAAGACACCATACAGTAGTTTACCTTGAAATAAACTCTGCATTTTTTCCTGAGCCTAGTGACTCAGTGTGATATACAGAGCTCTGCAGAATGAATATATATATATATATATATATATATATATATATAAATATATCTCAGATAACAAACCCTGGCCACGGAATCTAAAATAGTCCTTACTGTCACACCCCTCTGCTATTTTCAATGTCTTCTGCTTGGAGAAAGACTAAGAGCAGAAGTCTCATCCCTCATCATCTGCTGCTTTAATTCCATTCATTGTTATTTTTACTGCATGAACACTAAAGTCGCTTTCATAAACTGCTACTGCTCTGCTGGTGCAGCACACTTAATCTGACATACAGCAATGTCAGTGTTGCAGTTATGATGTTACAATAGTGTTCTTCCTATGATTATGATAGTCGTTTTCAACACAGAAACTATCTCTCAGCCAATGGTACATAAACAGATAATTTCCCCCACGCTTTGACAGCACTTGCTGTGAGGGCAAAACTGAAAATTAAGTGTTTAGTTGCAACTGAAAATAACCTACCTGTTGAAACATGACCCCCTGTTCTTGTTAGAGCATGCTGCATATTTCAGGGCCAAAGCAGCAGAAAGAATCTTGGAACTGAGTGAAGGAGATCTAATCTTATTGTGGACAGAAAATTACAAGGAAAAACATCTCTTAAGCAACTACACAAAAATAAAAAGTTTAGATTAACACAGTAGTTATCCTTTTTAGGCAAACTTCTGACACTATATTTTAATAATTTACATCAAATTCGAAGTGCCACTCTGGTGCAAGCTACACGAAGTAAACAGAGACAAAAGTTTACCTTGGGGTGCCACTTGGATATGTGAGGACCAAGGGGGGGAAAGAGGGGGGAAAGAATTTAAAACAGAAGTTTTGAGGTTTTGAAGTCAGTAAAATATTCCGGTAGCCCCCTGCAGCCTCAGACAGAGAGATATTCCACTGGCCATTAAAACCGCTTTTTCTTATGAAGGACTTCAGCTTGATAAGATGAGCTGGTCTCAGATCAGTGTTAAAGCTCTAACGGGCCGTGCCTCCACTCAGAACCTCCCCTCAACGTTGATTGGCTCATCTTTTTAAAGCTGATCTGAGTCCAGAATGCAGCGGTTAAGGACTACAGTGCTACATTTCAAAACAAAAGCCCTACAGCATTCTTCAGATTCCGCCCACCCCAAAGCGTTGTAGTGTCTTTGTTTTTATTTCCAATTTGACCAAATGGCATCTTAGAGAACAGAGTGTAGATACAGTTGAGGTACAGTATAATCAGTTGAGGAATTGGATCAGTTGTGTAAATAATACTGTAAAAATGTAAATTTGTAAATTGCTGTGGTTTGAGTCAGTAAGACACACTGCTCTTTTAGGATGGATAAGTTCACTTGTTTCAGTTTGTATTATAATTTGTATGGATGGAAGGATCGATGGAAGGATGGATATCATTTTTTTCTTGCACTTTTATTATGGAGAGTGGTCTCTGCAGACACGCCCTTTTTTCGCCGTTGGTTGTTGCTGCAGGCTGGAGCGCTGGATGTGTTTCTCTGAACTACACTCCTTTAAAGAGCTCCACATTTCTCATCTTCTGACGGACACACTCTCCCTGGACATGGGGGACAAGGCAGGCACCCGGTGAGTGTTTACACGGCCAGTCTGAACTAAAGACACAATGTTGTGGCCCTTCTTCCAGCAGCCTGTAAGGAACAGGTTAACAACCGTTAGCCTTTAGCCAGCTAGCCTATCCAGTTAGCTACACAAATGTGTAGTAAACATTAAACCTGCCTGCACATTTTATAACTCACAGTGACCGTAAATCTAAGACTATCTATCTATATTAATTTAAGCCTATAAATTCAGACTGTAAAGTCAACTTCTCCTGTTTGCATTGTAAGCAACAGCAGCAGTGTAGGTTCTGGGTTTGCAAGTTAAATCAACAAACGCTACGTGGACAAAAGTAATGGGACACGCCTGTTTTTTGGGGGGTTTGGGGGCTAGACTTCCAGTGAAGGGCAATCTTAATGCTGCAGCATAACAAACAATTTTGTACATCCTCATTCTTCCAACTTTGTGGACACAGTTTGGGGAAGAATATTGTCTATCCCTACATGACTGTGCTCAGTGCAAAAAGCAATGAGTTCAGTGTGGAAGAACTTGACTGGCAGCACAGAGCCCTGACCTCAACTCGATCCAACACCTTTAGGATGAACTGGAACGGAGTTTGCGAGCCATGCCGCTTCGTCCATTATCAGTACTTGTCATAAATGCTCTACAGAATGAATGGGCACAATTTCATTCAAAATCTTACGGAAATCCTTCCAATAAAAGTGGAAGCTGTTATTGCTGCAAAGGGGGGCAGTTTCATTTTAAAGTTTATGTATCTGAATGTAAAGTGATTAAAGTCCCTTTTGGTGTAATGGACAGGTGTCCCAAATACTTTGTCCATACTGTGTAGCTTCATCCTAGTTTTGTAAGCTCATCCAGATGTATAAAGGAAGACATAGTCAGTAAAGTATTATTGTTATTATAATTAGTAATCTTTCTAACTGCAAGATTAGAAATTGTTCAGCATGAGCTGTGATTTAGACAGTTTTTGTTAACATTAGATCTTAACCATTCACTTTCTTCTGAGCTTGTCAGTAAATTGGTAACTATCTGATCTCTAGCACTTCATGCATTTTCATCCTTTTGTAGGGTATTCAAGAAGTCCAGTCCGAATTGCAAGGTAAATTAATATATTACTAATATTTTGTACAATGAGTGTGCTGTTCTATTTTTGTGCTCTTTTTCATACTGACTTCCAATATTTCAGATTACAGTATACCTGGGCAAAAGAGATTTTGTGGATCATCTAGATCAGGTGGACCCTGTAGGTAAGTGGACACTTTTGGGCACTTAAAAGGGCCTATAACATGAAGAAACAAATTTGCCAGGAAAATAACTTGGAGTGTGTTAGTGTGTTTCAGTTCATGGGTACCATTTATGCAAACATTTAGAACATGCCTTTCGGAATTATTGGCATCCTTATTAAGGAAATCTCTTGTGAGTTCCTGCAGTCCATAATGCCATGGGTGTGAACAATACTGCCAGAATCTTTGGAGGAGAAACAGTCCCACAGCATAACACATTATCCACTATATTTAATGCAGAATATTTTCCCTGTGATTTTCTTCATTTCTGCACAAATCCCACTTTGAGCATTTGAATTCAAATAGTTTTGTCTGACTGCATCACCCGCTCCTAGTTAAAGAACCATTGGCGTCTGGCCAACTCCAAGCACTTTTGCTCCTGGTGAAGAAATAGAAAAGCTTCTTTATGGAGTGGACTTATGGTGGATTTAGAGGCAGTAATTCTACCAAACTCTGTAATTCTGATACTGTGCTCTTTCGACATATTTTTACTTCTTCGATCGTCCTGCTAACTGTGACAAAATAGCTGGTTCCTGATAGTTTTGAATTTCTGTTGATCTAGGCATTTTAAGACAAACAGCTATTTTCTCTTGAATATTTAATACGGTGATAGATGACTAAGGGATTTGGGCCTTGTGTCACTGCATTTTTATACCCCAGTAAAACAGAATAATTGAAAAATGTATTTTTTATAGCCCTTTTCAAGAGGATAATTATGGAGGATACTATAAGGACTCTAAAGAGAGGTTGCAAAATGGTCATGTAAAGCCTTTTTGGTACATAAACCCATACAGATGTCAAAAGTGGCAAATATATCTAAAATGGGCCCTTTAATTCTAAGTGAGGGTACAAGATGACATCTTTTAATTGATTTCTAATGAAACTAACATTCTTTTGGACACATTCTTTCCAGATGGGGTCATCCTGGTTGATCCTGAATATCTCAAAGATAGAAAAGGTAAATTAGGATTTCTATAAAACTAACTTTGTGTATATTAATGTGTGATATTTGTATTCATTTGTATTTTCTATAGTATTATGTTGTGCACCTCACAATTGGTGGCCACTGCTGCTTTCACAGCTTCCATATTTTCCACAGTGTTTGTGACGCTAACATGTGCCTTCCGTTATGGCCGTGAGGACCTTGATGTTCTTGGTCTTTCATTTCGGAAGGACCTTTACATATCAACGTTTCAAGCTTTCCCACCAATATCGGAGGATCGCAAGCCTAATAGTCGCCTTCAGGAGAGACTTTTGAAGAAACTGGGCCAGCATGCTCATCCTTTTCATTTCACTGTAAGTGACACTGTACATTGTACTTTCCACAGTGTATGTACACTTTTTTTTTGTTAATGAAGAGATATGTATATAAAGAGAATAGTGTATTGTATGTGCTTGTTATGCTGTTGCACTACATGCACTAATGAGTAGCTGTGAAATAGAGAACCGTGTTATTTCTAGAACGTGTGGTACATTTTGAACATTATTCTGTTTCAGATCCCTCAGAACTTGCCATGTTCTGTTACTTTGCAACCTGGTCCCGAGGACACTGGAAAGGTAATCACAAGCTCCTTTCACATGCACACCGTTACATGGAAGTACAACATTACTTCACCAGTAATTAATCATGTCAGGGTTACTTCCTGTGTAATGGGACTTCCATGTTTGAATGACCCATGTCTGTCTTTCACGCATCTTATTTGTCCTTTGTGTTTTATATAGGACTCCATAGTCATAGTCTTTTTTTCCCTTGGACATAATTCATGTACATAGGTTAATAGATTGTGCAGCTCATGCCCTTCACATCACACCTTTTTTGCCATGCACAGAGGTTAACAGTTTGGACAACATATATGATCTTTTTTTTTTTTTTAATCTCAGTGGTCTCTCGGCTCACTAATTTGTTTCTCTTCCATTGCGCAGGCCTGTGGGGTAGATTATGAGATCAGAGCTTTCTGTGCCAGGTCAGTGGAGGAGAAGATTCATAAACGGTAAGCTACCTGGCCCTTCACTTTCATGATTCAGCACTTTGGGTCTGCATAGATTAGTGCATGCAAAGGAATATAGCATGCAAAATTACTAAAAGTCATCCGGTTTGTCTTGGCTTGTTGCAAACGTGTTTCTGTCAGGATGGTCCTTAAAGATTTCTTGCTTTGATATATGTTTGTTTCAGAAATTCTGTCCGATTAGTGATTCGTAAGGTCCAGTATGCTCCTGAGAAACCGGGACCGCAGCCTATGGTTGAAACAACACGGAGCTTCTTAATGTCTGACCGCTCTCTGCACCTAGAGGCCTCTCTAGATAAAGAGGTGAGTAGCATATTGGATAATGACCACATGGATATGCTGAATGCATCATTAGTAGTGTACATTTTAATTGTTGAATACTCTCTCCACACAGTTGTATTACCATGGGGAACCAATCAGTGTGAATGTCCATGTGACCAATAACTCAACCAAGACTGTCAAGAGAGTCAAAATATCAGGTAAGATATTCTTCTATATACATGCAGGTTTCATGTTTTATGAGTTCTGAAATGTTGTCAAGTTTGTACAAGCAATGACCTTTACCTCTCTCCACAGTGCGGCAGTATGCTGATATCTGTCTGTTCAGCACAGCTCAGTACAAATGTCCGGTGGCTCAGCTTGAGGCCGAGTAACTATCAGTCTTAATTACTTTATAATTAATGTCAGGATCATATTTCATCAGATAAATATTACTGAAATGTTAGGCTGCACAGTATATTTTAGTAGCCATTATCTTTTTATAGGCTGTTGTTAAATAGATATTGCAGAAGGCTGCATTTCCATGAAATACAGACACCAAAAAAAATAAATAAATAATAATAAAAAAAATATATATATATATATTTATATTTATATTTATATTTGAGTGAAAATAATGCAGGCCAAACATGTAGCATCACGAATTCTATTATATCAAGAATTCACCAATGTGTTTTTTCATATGCCTCAAGGTATATCCTAAGTGTAATATGTAGTGTTGTACTCCTCATGGTTTGCTGTCTGTATTATGCAGTTCTACTACAATGGATTATTTTACTTCTAAATTATTTTAAGATTGACAAACAATTTCCTGTGCTTTCTCAGTGACCAGGTCTCATCTAGTTCAACATTCTGTAAGGTGTACACACTCACACCCACCCTGAACAATAACAGGGAGAAACGAGGACTGGCGCTAGATGGCAAGCTCAAACACGAAGATACCAACCTGGCCTCTAGCACAATGTAAGGCACCCCTACCTTTTACAAGACTGTGTATATCTATATCTATGATGTGTATGACATCGGCCACTGAATAATTAGCTCTCTGACTAGTCTGCGTATTTATTGCCCTCTGCAGTGTTAAGGATGGATGTAACAAAGAGGTTCTCGGAGTTCTGGTGTCGTATCGAGTCAAAGTCAAGCTGGTCGTCTCGCGCGGAGGGTGAGTCACCAGCTCTTCTCTCTTATACCATAGCAGGGTGCATTTGTAGTCTGGCATTTACTCTCTCCACAGGGTTTGGATGACTGTTATTTGAGCTATTACAATTCCTGCGTCAGAGGACTTCAGCAAGAACACTTTACATAAATCCATTTTTGATTAGTTATATGATTCACAGCTTTGATCTTTTGTAGCCTGGTTCACATGCACACAGCGAGGTACTTTGTCCATGTTCGTTCTCGGCCCATTGGCTATTGTTAAGTGACATGTTCTCTGCAGTATGTGTATTGTGGCTTGTACTAAATAGCTGGTCAAAAGGAGCAGTAATGGCTGGAGGGCCAAATGTTAGTCTTTGAACATTTGGCTTGGGTGGAATTCCTGCCCCCCATAACACCCCTTCCTGGCCTGAATTTGATGTTTTTTAGGGTTGTTAAGATGGACATATAATATTCATTCCTCAAAGTTTGAGACAACACACTGTGAAAACACACAAAGTGTTTGTGAGATAATACTGATGTAGACACGTACTAATAGAAATTGGAACAGTTTCCACTTCCCTACTATAAACACGCCATGACATTCCTAAAAGATAAATCTTGAAGCCGTGTGTTTAAACCTGTATATCTCATAAATAAGAAATGTACATCTTTGTGTTAATTATGCTTTCATTGGTTGCTGCAGTCTTGTTTTTGTCAAATTAGTTGTGCGATTTGCACAAAATATCTAATTGTGATTTAAATGTGATAGTTCTTGATAAGTAAAGCACCAGACATTTTAAAACATGACTGCTAGTACATGTGCCCTGTTACTAGGTTCAAGTTCCCCATTTTAAAACTTGATTGAAAAATTTCAAATTTATCAGCCATTACATGAAAACCACCTGCCTAATATTGTGTAGATCCTCAGAGCTGTGCCACCAGAACTAGTTGAGGCATAAATGATGTAAAGGAAAGTGTGATTCATCAAACCAGGCCACCTTCTTAAATTGCTCCATGGTCCAGTTCTGATGGTCACATGTCCATATTAGGCACTTTCAGCAGCGGCGCTGTATGCAGCCCCATATGCATAAAGGTTTTCTGAAACCATTCCATCATAGTCAGCATTCACTTTTTGAATTTGTGCTACAGGAGCTTTGTGTGATTAGACCAGGTGGGCAGGCTTCCGTTCCCATGAGCATCACTGAGCCTTGGGTGCCCATGACCCTGTTCTGGTTGTCCTTCATCTGTGGGAAGGACCTTTGTAGTGAGAACATCAGTGTTACTCACTTCATCTGTCTGTGGTTTTAATGTTTTTTGGCTTGTTGGTGTAAAAAAATAAATATTCAGCCCTAGGCCAAAAATTAAATATATTATATATTTAATAAATATTATTCTTTTTTTATGTATGTATGGAATTATGTATGGAAAGTGATTTGTCCTGTATTGTAAAATGTGTGTATTACACTCCTAATGCTCATTGTGTGTGGAAATGAGCTGTAGGGCTATAGTTCTCCACTGTAAGCTTTTTCTTTTCCCAACAGAATTCCTGATTTATGAAGCACATTGTATTTTCCAGTGACTAGATGGCTTATGCTCTCCCCTAACCCCTGTGTTTTTCTGTAATATTCTTTAGTTACGGTGGTCATTTGAGTTTTCACATCATTCTGTTCATCTTTTTTCTCTGTGTATCTGTTCCCCTCATCTGTCTGTTAACACCCTGCATTGCATCAGGCTTTTAAGCAGCTTGCTGGAGAGGTAAATATACCTTGTGCATTACACTGCTTTCCTGAATTGCCTGTCTGGGTTTGCAGTGAAGTTTGCCCTTTGTGTGCTACTCATTTGTATTCTTTTGTCTTGAAATTCTAACTGGATAACGCCCCTGTCAACATGCTGGATTAGCCATGTTTTACGGCGCTAAATCTAGTCTGAAGTCTTCAAATAAAGCCATTTTTTTCTTTTCTTTTCACAGAGACGTCTCAGTCGAGCTGCCCTTTGTTTTAATGCATCCCAAACCTGTAGACCTCTCCACTTCTCGACCAGCCTCAGGTACCTGCCTATCACTGTCATACTTGGGCACTGAAAACACTGAACACCAGCAACATGACATTCATTCAGTCAGACACGTCTGTGGCCTGTCTTTAGAAGCACATTCGACCTAGTCAGAGCCAAAGATCTTGATGGAATTTGACGGTCACAAAACACAACAAATGTTCTTCTAAATGGCTGTTGTGCCGTTTATTCTTTTAGGGTTTATTTTATTTTATGTCTTTATAGCTGATGAATTATTGAAAATACCCCAAAAAACATGACCTGAAGGGGTCACAGTGGATTTTGACAGAAGGTTGACCCCATTGGTCAAAGTGCTCGCAAACTGTAATTTCAAACTTGACCTACAGCAGTTGTAATGAACAAAAGTGGTCTGTTTAAATCTATAGAGTGAAATGATAATGTAAAAATTGCCTGTTTTGTTATAAAAACTCATAGTGGAAAAAAATGAAAAGAGAAAAATATAGCATATTGGTCCTTTAAAGTTAGCTGGCTAAGCAAGAAATCCTGAGCTGGCTTTTTGGTCACAGAGCAGCAATATAAGATGGGAAGTAAAGGCCAAAAGAGAAAATGTGAGTAGTTCAGAATCATACTTAGTCTTTCAGCTGACATTTCTTTTTGTTTAGAATGTTGCATCCTATTGTAAATGACTGAACATTTGTTTTAACAGCTGTACCAGAGGCAGACCCACCCATTGACACCAACCTCATAGAGTTTGACACAAAGTGAGTTCCTGATCAATAACTGGTTCATCATGTAGATTGTTGATTTTACCTAATGGAAAGTATTAAAGTATTGCTTTGTTCTCTCCCTTGCTGTTCCCAGAGAACAAAATATTGATGCTGAGATTACTCTGACCTGTGTTTTTCCTTTCTATTAGTAGCTTCACTCAGGATGATGACCTGGTGTTTGAAGACTTCGCTCGTCTGCGGTTAAAAGGAACCACCGATGATAAGGATGAGGACTGCTGAGCCTCCTTTACTCTTATATGTTCTTTTATTTCCTCCCTCGGCCCAGAAACTCCAAGCATCGCGAAAAATGCAAACTAATCCACCCAAACGAACAATATCTCTCATGATTAAACTCTTTCCTAGGCTTCTTGACATCCCTTTGGTGGAGCAGTGGTTTTTGGGTGTAGGAAAGAAAAAGAAGACTTGGAGATGCTGAACACTTTAAAAACGATGAAATGAAAATGTTAGGAAAGGTGCTAAATCTTACATAGCTATGGAAACAGGAAGAAAAATACCGTCATAGAGAAATCATCTCATACGCAAATTGTGAGCTTACGTGCTGCT
This sequence comes from Nannopetersius ansorgii, assembly GCA_037974605.1. NCBI lineage: Eukaryota > Metazoa > Chordata > Actinopteri > Characiformes > Alestidae > Nannopetersius > Nannopetersius ansorgii. The sequence continues at coordinate 6,307,322 of JBBPDE010000034.1, read as the reverse complement.
TGTGCCAATTTTCAGTGGATAAAAGCAGGAATACGATTTGGAAAGATAGTCCGAATTGAAAGAACCTATGCTATTTTGTTCCTAATCTCCTAAGGTTGATTTTTCAAATGCCTTTTTAGCTTAATTTTCATGTTTGTGTTGGTAACATTAGTGAAGAATTCCTGAAGAATCACCACTTCGAACTGAAATGTAATAAACAACTGACCACATCGGGCATCTTTGGCAGAAAACTGTTGCACATACCATATCGCCCTCCATAACTTTTTACGAAGACAGTCTTTGTAAACGGTCACGCATGGTTTAATACTAATGTTTTCCATGGCATACTATATCCAACCCTCAGGTATACAGGCTCCTTCATTCTTCATTCATATCACTGCTGGTATGGAGTGTGCTATGGTGGTGCTGTAAAGACCGTCTATGGCTGTGTGTGCATTTGAAGGGTGTTTGTACGTTGTCATTTGGCACCCTTTGGTGTAAATAAAAGTGCTGCTTTTGGTGAAAATGAAAAACTTCTGCCAGATGAATAGATATTCTCATAAGAAAATACAGTTTTCATCGCCATGTTATAACAGGTTTACTAATTGTGAAAAAAAAGTTTTCCATTTACTTTTTTTTTATTTCAGAATTTATTTAATTTTTTTAATAAAAGTAAAATATTCAACCAATGCCTCTTTCACTGCATAATGCCACATAAGCTGGTTTGCTAAGCATATACAGAAGTTATTTTGGGGGGGTTAGGGAGTTAGCCCTGTGAATGGAAGGGCTTGGGTTCAAATCCCAGGACTGCTAGAGGCACCACTGAGGTACCCTTAAGCAAGGTACTGTCCCCACACACTGCTCTAAGGAAGCTGCACTGGTGCGTAACTTGGTGAATGGGTTAGATGCAAAGAAAGAATTTCTCATTCACACGCTGTGCAATGCTGTGTTCACCTCTGACTATAAAAGGCCACTTTATTGTACAAGTTTACTGATCACAACATTTCACTACAAATGTAGTCATCACTCGCACGGCACTCTCCATAAAACCAAGGAGCTTTAGCACGATGCAAGGTAAAGCACATAGGGAAAAAAAAAACAATTACGAGTACTCATTCATTTTTGTTTGGCAGAGAATTATCAGTTGAACCTCTTTGGATGATTTGTGGGCCGTTGGTAGCTGAACGTGTCTGACGACGGTACCCTCCACAATTTCGCTTGTTTAACTGACCAGCAAAGCGATTCCATCTAGTGGGGAGGAATTAGAAAAAACGAATGTGAGTTGGTCTTGACAAGTTTTAGTGTGCCTTTTCACTCAAGATAAAATGATACAGAAATAAAAGGAATACTAACAAACTGTATGACCTATTTAAACACAGTATGTAAAAAAAAAAATATATATGATAGAACACACTGTTTCGTGGCAAGCTACATGACTTACCACAAAACATTCTGTAAATTGAGCAATTAGGTAAAATGTTGAAAATTAGTCATTTTAATATATGCTCTCACATATATATGCTGCCACAGTAGCTCTTCTGCATGATCAGACAGAAGAAAGATATGTTAAACTAGAGGGAACATTCCTGAAGAAATGTTAATATTGGCCCTGTGCACGTGCCTTGGGTGTGGTGTTTCAAATAAAGTGGCCGGACTGTGCTTCATGGATATATGGTGAGGAATTAATGAGTATAATTCCATTCATTTAATTGTTATTGGTTTGCCACTAAATTTCACATTGAATTTGACAGATGCCACAGGGACAGCAGATAAAAAACTTCCCTGCCCTAATGAAAGCAGGCTGCATCCTGAACAACACACTTTTACAGTTTACACACTATTTTTCCATTATATGTGGTGAGGTAGCAGGCAGTTTGGGAGGCAGCAGCAAGCAATGAAACACTTACAGCTAAGAGGCTAAAGTGACAGTGAAAATATGTTTTAGGAAATTCACATCTTGATCTTTCTGTACCA
>JBBPDE010000034.1:6284110-6298540 GCA_037974605.1 Nannopetersius ansorgii | reverse complement strand
TCAAAATCAGTTAGGTTTCTTATCTTAAGTTTGTTTTTGTTGCTGTGCCTTTAAGGCTAATATGTATAATCAAGCTCTGGACTGAAACACTATAGGCCTATATACAGCTAAAGAAAAAATGAAGTGACCACTTTTTCCTTTTTTTCTTTTCCCTGTTTTTGTACAGTGCATGGCTGTGTGTGTGTAAACTGCACAGGTTGCTGTTCTTTTTTGAACTATAGCAGTGTGTGCTGTGTAAAAAATAAGAAACGCCTTCATATATGTTGAGTGCAGTAGTGTTTGTAGAGCAGCTTTTCTATGTGCTGAAATCCAGCAGCATCACACCTGATTCAGTTTCTGATGGGATGTAACAGAGCTCGCAAATGCACACACTCGGCTCTGAACCTCTCTATTTCAATTGCTGCAATTGTACAATTATGTAAAAGTGTTATGTAGTTTATAATTTCTAGGGTATAATAATTATACATTTTCTCTACAAACATTTTTGGTTTGGACATTTGAATCAAGTGTTTAATGTGTATAAAACAATAGTGACATGCACATTTTACACAGACGTACTCCCACAAATTACAAAAGCAATAACCAGAAAAAAATGATGTGGTCTTTTTTTTTCAGTGACTGTATATGAGCAGATATATGTAACTTACAATATGTTTTTACACCACAAAAACAGAAAATTATAAAATGGGCTGTTTTTATAGCCATTTACAGCTATAAAACTGTATAATAATATTACTTTTAAACTAATTGCAAACACATTCTTAATTGAATTTAGTGTGGTGTGTTTCAGCTCAAATCCTGGGGTCCCACTGCCCTCCACAGGTTCAGCTATTCCTTTCCCCAACCCACATGGTCCAGGTATATAATTATCATATTCTGGATGAACAGGATCAGGATTTTAGGGGGTAAAGAACACCCAACGCTAATCAGGACACTGGGTATCCAGGACAGGAGTTGAAAACCATTGGTCTAGTACAGTGGTCACAAATCTTGGTCCCGAGGGGCCACCCCCAAGTCCAGCTAATCCAGATTGGCTGTTAGCGATAGGTGGGAGCAGGTTGGAGCTAAGGTAGATCTCCAAGGAGAATTTGGGGGGCATTGGACTAGTAGGATTTTCAGGCTGTGAATGGTTTGCCTTTAAGTTTGAGAGGTTTCATGTCTAACAGACGCGGCTTTGTAATCACGCCTCATTCAGGAACCATTGTCCTGGAGCTGTCGAAGGAGAAGCACAATGCAAGTTTGTTAGATCGTCAGCTCAACCAGTTCCAAACTTCCATCAACAGAGTGGAGAGCGAGCTCAGCTCCCAGATCCGCTATCTCACACAGGTTGGCATGCTAACCCATTTACACTGATGAATATTTTTGAGTATTTCAGGGTGATACTGAGGCAGTTACAGTATTGTCCCATATTTTATAAATTATTATACAATTTTATAATTTATTAGAGTTTGTGTTTAAATCAGTATAGACCACTATATAATGACATACACTGCTGTTAACTAAGTTACCTAATCTATTCTCACTAAAACAACAGAAAAAAATATCGTGGGATACCAGTGATAGTATACGAGTATGGACATGTTTATATTAAACAGGACTTTTCAATAGACGTCACAGTCTAAACTGTGATCCTTTAACTCTTTAATAGTTGCTTGTATACTTGCTGATACTTAATTGTAGAACATCATATACATAAAGAACTTGCTCATCTGAAAGGAATTTAACACTGCTGTGTGATTTTAGCAGCAATAAAGTGAGAATTTCAAGTTGTGTGAATCGCAAGTGGTAATGTGTTGACTTTTTTCCCCCTCATTTGAATAAAGGTGGCAACAGGACAGCCTCATGAAGGCTCAACATACTCCGCGCGAAAGGATTGCCAGATGGCTCTGAACCGTGCAGAATACGCTCGCGTCAAATTGGGAGAACTAGGACGCACCTGCGAGTTGATGCTTGACCCCCAGACATGATATCAACCTTTAAATATGCAAGACTTTGTCATACTAATACCACATTTCCTAATTTTGTATTACACAAAAAAGATTTGCAGCAGAAACATTTCTGGCTTCTTGCATGAGAAATTGACTGACTGTCAATGGACAACGTACTATTGTCATACAAAACAACACTGAGGTTAGGCTTTTCCATTTGAAAGATTTTTCAATTTGTAACATTACAGGTTTTTCTTGTTTTCATGTTTTTTTTAAATAATAAAAGCGAGAAGTGTTGAACTTGTCAAATAATGAACTTGTTCTTTCCACTAGATACTTTATTCAATTCACATGGCCAAAACATTCTTCACACACAGCACTTTCATGTAACAGCAACATCAAGTAAACAAAGGAGAGATGAATACAAAGTAAAGTAAAATAAGTTAACAATAAATTAAAAGATGGTACATGGATAAATTAAATAGTGAACTAAATAAACCACAAGACAAGACTATTAAATATGAAAGCATTAGAGACACTGGAGCCCCTTTTAGCTCACGATACCACATAATTTATCATTAACATCAGCATTTGTTATGGGAATGTGTACTTAAATCATATTCTCTCACACTGTTTTTCAGTTTAACCAGACTTCCACACATGCATACGAGCAGAAAGGTTTACTAATTTGAAAGATTCAATTTTTGTAAAACTAAGTTTCTTCATAGGGGAAATTCATGGAATGACACCAATATATTGAATAAAATCCTACCCCACAGGCCATCACATAAGATACCTACAAATAAATAATGCTTGGAAGATTTTTTTTTTTAATTTAGTAATTTCTGCTTTCAATTTATTCATTTCAAATTATGTCACCATGTACTCCTGACGTTTGTTCAGGCGAACCTGGCACAGAGACACAGCACCAACTCCGACGTAAATGGCCGCAGCAATGAAGCAGTTGATGCCCACTTGGTTGTACAGTGCATAGATGTTCTGGGGAGGGTTTTTGCTGCAGAAATTAAGACAAACATTAGTAAAACTCTTAGAAAGGAAGACACAATTGTAGCCCATTCAGGGGGAATTCTACTAAAATAATTCAGAAATGTTCACTTCTATAAAAATGTACTAGATAAATCATATATTACTCATCTGATAGACTGAAGTCAAAACAGTTGGTTAAGGCAAAACAGTTAATTTATAAATCAATTGTGCCCCCATGTCAATATTCTGTGCATTTCTTTGGAGTGAAAGAGAATTACATCCTGGTGAAATTAATACTCACTCATTTCGGATATCCTCCTCAGTGAAGGGAACATCCTCGATTAGCACAGCAGATTTCGAGCAGAAAAAGATCCCCAACATCGCCTGGGTGATTGGGAACATGTAAAGTTTAAATGACTTCAAATGACATTATACGTTTATTTGACCAGTCTAGTGGTTAGTATCAGATACCCGTGTTCCTCTATACTGGCTAGCCAGAGGACTGTTTACCCCCATTAAAGCCAGAGAATATATTAAAGTCAGTAAAGCCACATTTCACATGTCTTAATAAGCTCTTAGAGTTAAATATGGAAATGCAAAACAGACAAGTAATGGTTACTTGTTTAATAAACACAGAGGCATTGGTGATTAGCCATTTTTTCAGCTGTTAGCTTCCTAGCTAGCAATGTCACGACGAAAATAGACGCTTACCAGCATTATAACGCCCCAAATACTTAGCACAATGCCACATGCGGCCAGTTTGGGGCCACAAAATAACAGAGACGGCATTGTCTCTGAGTTATAGGACGCAGGAGCGACGAAAAATACTTCAGAGGTGTCTCTCGCCCTCCACCATCAGAGCCATCAAATTCGTGAAAATGGTCGAAGCCTGTTTCGGGCCCATTCGGCTCACTTCGTGTGCTACACCCACCAGCCAATCAAATTTGAGAATTTGATTCGCGAAAACGGTCGAAGGCTGCTTCGAGTCTGCTCGGCCCTCTCCGTGTCTGTTCGTGTGCTGCCCCCATCAGCCAATCAAATTCCAGGATTTCACTCTCGCTGCATTCCGGGATTATAGCTACTAGCCCAGTTAGCAATTTTGCTAACTGTTTATAAATACATTTTTCTCGAGGTCAGATATTAATACTTGGGGAACTAAACAGATTTTCCACCAATAAATAAGTACAATTTCAAGAAATACCAGAATATACACATTGTTATTTTATATTTAGAGCAACGTTGGGTAGCTAGGCTAAGCTAGTACAGTGTTTTTGTTTTGGTGCGAGTCCAGCACTTGCTAGAATGACTTCAGCTTCCACCAAGGTAAGACGAATTTAAGAGGATGTTCGTGACAAACTGCACACGTTTCTTGTTGGCTTGGTGAATAACATGAGCTGTGTGTGTGTGTGTGTGTGTTGAATAGGTGGGTGAAATCTTCTCGGCTGCAGGCGTTGCGTTCAGTAAGCTGGGTGAACTCACCATGCAGCTGCATCCTGTAGCTGACTCCTCTCCTGCAGGGTAAGAGGAACTTCAACAACAGTCACTCTCAAATGCATGTGTATACGACAGTATCATTACAATGTTGTAAAACTGTAAAAACATGATGTGCGAACAAAAGTGGACTGAGATTAAAATTGTTTGGCCCATATGTACATCTTATTCTCTTCCAAGTGGCATTCGTTCAACTTTCATGTACACTAATCCACTAAACACGATTAGTTGAAACAGTTAAGATTCTTCACACGTTTGATTTGTACTCTTTAGACATGCTAATATCTTGATTCAAAAGGAAAAAGTACTGTGTATATAACAGTTTATTTTCGCTTCTTATTTTTTCTACAGGATTTTAGACTTTATATTTTGTATTGTTCTTGTCTCTGTGTTTTTTGCAGTTATAACATAAGCAATGCATGGGTCAGACTTAAACTGAGTCATCATTCATTCTCCCTTTCTTTGTACTACTTTTAGGGCCAAATGGACAGAGACTGAAATTGAGATGCTGCGTTCAGCTGTGAGACGTTTTGGGGACGATTTAAACAATATTAGCTCAGTCATTAAGGAACGCACAGTGTAAGTTTTAGCCCATGATTTGTCTTGTTTTTATTGTTCTAAACCACATTTAGCTGTAAATGATGTGAAAAACATTTCTGTTTATTTTTTTGTTATTATTTTGTTCTTATGTGGAAGAATACACTATAAGGGTATCTGAAAAACTCGTTCTAATTAGTGAATTTAGTTACTTTAAGGGTTACAGTTGCTAAACCAGGCATACACTTACACACAACCATACAGAAAGCATGTATATAAGCATGAATGGAATGGGACACTCTACAGCAACCTGAGATCAGGATCCCTTGGTCCAAATTTCAAATAGAGGAATATAAAGCCTCCTCTCCCACATGGTGGAGAAGTGCATTTGCATTCTCTCATTGAAAAATGTTCATCTTTTTGATTGTATGGAATTCCAGTCAAGGATAAATGGATGCACAGTTGTCAGATATTTTGGGGTTTAGAGTTGCCTGTGTTGCCTGTGTTGATTAATGTCATTCAAAACGGAACAAACATTTATGCATAACATCACTCAAAATACCTCTTGCTGAGTTAATTTTGCATTACTGACTCACACTCTTTTTTATCTTTTCCACTCTCTATTGCCCTCTTTTTTTGGGTACAGTGCTCAGATTAAGAGCACAGTGAAGAGAAAGCTATATGAAGACAACCGGGTTCCCCTCTCATTAGAGCCTCCCAAAAAAACTGTAAAGAAAACCACCGTGGCAGCAAATCCAGCACCAACCATTATTTCAGTTCCAACCTCTCAAGTTGTCGTGACAACAGGGCTGCAAAGTAGTTCGACTTTGCCACCCACAATTAAAAAAGCAAAAACTGCAGGTGACTATTGTAAAATATCTCAGTAACACATTATTTGTGAGTGTTGATTGCATGCTGTTCCATGCTGATTTTATTCTGTGATGGACTTTTGCTTTAGATGTTACACTCAGCGCTCTCAATGACTCAGATGTCAATAGTGACTTGGTGGCAATTGAAGGACTTGGAGAGGGTTCTACAAAAAAGCCCAACTTTGATCAAGGTAAGAATATGTCCAGTACCTACTACCAAACAATCAGTGATTGTGACCGAAATGTGCCAAGTGGTGTTAAGAATGGATTAAATAAAAACTTTACAGTGTATTCCATGCATAGCACTATATCTGCAAATTTGAGCTAATGAATCCAGGCCTCTCAATGTTAAAAAAATGTCTTACAAACCTGACATAGCTCGCTTTGTGTGTATACTACTTCTGTTGGACTGCTTTAAGGATACTGTTGGCTTTCTTACGACTTGTACATACAAATAGCTTTTGCCAGTATCAGTATGTATTTAAAGTTCAGACATTGTTTTCGGGTTGACACCTTTTTGTTGCTTTTTTCAGAGAGTCTGAGTCTGGATTCCAGTCTCATAATGAACTCTGGTGACCTGCCTCTGCTTTCTCGATGAAGCCCATCTGTCTGCTATTGACATTGAAAGCATGTGGATGTACAGACGTATATTTTCTGTTATTAGTCAGGCTCTAGCCCATTTTTGTCTACACAAAGCTGATGCATATACATGACCTGAAGTTCAGGATAAAACAGTGACAGATAGCATCACACACTTAGTTACGAGACCCTGGGGCAGTTCATTTAGCTTGACCAACCCATTCGAGGTAAGGAACATTCCAAATGGGCAACTCAAATCAGTAATAAACTCTTGCTGTCCTGCTTTGTGAACTACTCCCCAAATGCTTTATTGTGAGATACTGCAGTTGGGCTTTTGTATTAGATTTTTAAATGTTCTTTATTTTTGCATAGAGATGTGACTGTGTATATAGTGTTCACATACAGGTTTTACCATTTGAACAACCTTTACAAGTGCTCACTTGGAGGCTTGGTATATTTTGCTTTCAGCTGTATATTGTACTATAGTGAGTTTTTTCTTCTTATGCACTCAGATTAAACAACATGTTGCATCTTTATTTCATATAACATATTGGATATGCTCCTAAAAAATGTGATCCGCAAATTGTCATGAAATAAAACTCCATTCTTAAATACAGTATTATTTTATTGTCATGATCGTCTTTATGTACAATGTAATATACATATTTAAATGTGAACAGCACTTCTTATCCACTAAAAATGAGCCTTTATCTGGTACAGTATGCAATATTCAGAGGGAATGAATATACCTTTGTTACCTCTGTTTTATATTACAGTTCCATAAAAATACATTATCTTCCTTGTCATTGTGGCAGCTAAATCATATTTACATCTCGAACATGAGAGGCAAGAGCCACAGTCTGTCATTTTGTAAAATTTTCTATGTGCTTATGAACATCATCCTTGCTCAAGGCCTCTGAGATCTGAACTGATAACATAGACAACTTTTAACAATCATAGATCATTTTAAAACAAAACTCTTCCCTTCTTCCTAGAACAGAATACATGTGGCTCTTGGGAAAACTCTCCCATTAAAGTGAGAGCAAAAAAAAGACTAAAGGCCAATGTTAAAACAAATCAAACAAATACAATACTTTGACTTTCTTCCAGGTGATGTCTGTACTTTGACCCAGAAGTTACTAGCAGAACCTTTCACAAAACAAAACTGACCATCTATGACCTAAAAGTAGGCCAAAAACATAAAGGAGGAAATTTTGGGATTTAAATATAATCTGTCCTATTCTGTGTTGTATTAAAATCTATATTGCACATTTTTTTTGAAGACCCAACATAGGTAACCATTGGTATCGATCTTCAATAATCACACTAAACAAACAACTGGAGACTGTAAGTGACAACTTGTGCAAGTATCTTTGGAATTACTTAACAAGGCGTTTCATTGTACCAGCAATAAAGCTCTAAATGTTCAAAGAAAAAGGTAAAAAAAAAAATTAAAAAAGGCAATTACATAAAACAATTTTTGAAAAAACAGTTCCTTCTTTGCAAAACGAAATTACACGATGGACTTTTAGGAGGCTTTACGCACTTAAAGTTCAGTCGCATCATAACTTAGCGTGTAAAGCTGGTTGGAATCATGACATGATCAAAAAAAGAAGAAGAAAATTCTGATATGAAGTGAAGTGTTTTGGGCACTGTATGCTGTGACCAGATCCACAACAATCACGTTCCTGCTGAAAGATCGCTCTGTGAGCATTAATGAGTACATCTGCAATGATCTGCAATCAATACTGTACATCTGTTAGTTTGTACATTCAGTCTCCCTTACACACTCAAACCAAAGAAACAAAAATAAAAAAAAAAGTATCAGAAATATGATCCCACTCATGTAACAGCAATATCAATTAACTGATAATGTCCAACACTGTGCAAACAAAAAAAATCAACAATGTCTGAAATAAGACATCTTACGCATGAAGGAAAGTATTATCATACATTCTTTACAAAGACAGCCTCCTGCATGCAGCTTGCATTTGTTTTTACATGGTTTACAGACTAAAAGGTTACAAGGGCTTTGCTACAGAAATGCAGCATTAAAATACATATGGCAAGTGCTGGTAAATGCTTTTGGCTTTCATATGGTGTGAAATTCTCTGGTCATGTGTTTATTCTTAAACTGGAATATTTCAGCAAAGTGCTATATTCGTCCTCCATTATGGTACACAGTTAAAATCAGTTGAAGAAACAGCTGACCCTGGTTTTAGAGAAGGCTGGTGCACTGACTTTCCACTAAACGGTCCTTTTCATGTTAGTTTTTTTTAAATGATCATAAATCATTAAAAAAAACCTTCTCAAAACAAAACATTAAAAGACAACATTCACCTACGTACATACATATAAACTGCGTTTCGGGTTAAACAGCCCACTCACCTAAGAATTTTTCTAACTCAAATATTTTGTGTATTCATAATCTGAATTTTGGAAGACCTCTTTGGACCACATCAACTGGTAAGAGGAGGTGTTCTGCCACTGCTTAAAAATAAAGCAAAAGGCAAAACATGTATAATCTATTTGCATGCTCATTATAGGCAGATATCCTTATGTGTCAAGAATAAGCAGTTTGCACTAAAACACTTGACTGCCATGTGTACATCCTGAACTTATTTCACAAACGCAAGAAAATACTGTGTAAGGGTCACAGAACCTTGCCTTGGTGCAAATGAACTATTAACATGTCATTTGATACTGGATGATCCGGTGCTGACACTGATACTTAAATCTTTCATCTTCAGCTCTCCTCTTCAATTATACTACATCTGGCCGCCTTTCATTTTAAGAAGTCCTGTCAGACACTTTTTTGTGGAGTCGAACACACTCCTCTTAAAGCACCATGTAGATGAGATGGAGAGCTAGTCTCAACACAGGATTGCTGAGAGGAGTTCTGGAAGTTTAGGAAGCGATGAGGACAAAGACATTGTTCTTCTTACTCTGCCAGTCCACCCGATCTCAGTCCAGGACTGAGTTTGGGTCAGACGGTCTAGAAGAGTGGGTATGTTCTCTGGCGGTCTAAATGCTGGGGTGGTGCGAGGTGAAAGGTGGTGGAGGGGAGAGTGAAAGCGGGCTATTCTGAGGACTTGAACATATGGGCACAGCTCCTGACGGAGAGTCCACGGACTGGGAAACACTAAAGAGCAGGAGAGAAATTCAAAATGTAGGTTATTGGACTGAATTTCTATCTGCCACCTCAAACCTTTGATTACTAGACACCAATTGCTTATTCAGTAGAAGAACAGGAAAGCAATTGAAGCAACTGTCTATTGACTGGGTCAAAACCTTTTCTGTACAAACAGTAAAGGAAAAAGCATTGTCTATGGTAGGTCTGGGAAAAAATACTCACCTGACAGTACAACTAGCTATGTGGGCAGGATCTGTAACTCCGGCAACAAATAGTTTTTTGGGAGGGCCATCAGATTCCACTCCACCTGAATGGTAGGTCAAAAAACGTTATAACTTATAACTTTATACGTTTTTATAAAGGGAAAGTACAGAAAACTGTTTACATCTGGCATTCTTCAGCTACTTTTACATTTAAAATGTTTAAATATTTCACAACTTAACTTATACAATCATTCAGAGTACAGATAATATATCACTTCATACCTTTTCTTTTTAAAGGCGCAACCACTGGCCATCTCACAGCAGGAGTCACTAACCCCCTATTAAAATAGTTTCATTCGAAATGTTAATACATTGTTGCATCAGAGTATAGTATTGTGGTTGGAAATTATTATAAAACTGGTTCTGTTGCTACGGATTACAGTAATTACAAGGCTGAACTGAATTCTAATGGAATTACCCCCGGAACCTTCTTGTAGGACTGGGTGAAGAATTAGGAGTGACGCCAGAATCCTGGGAATGGAATCCCTGCGGCAGAGAGGAGAGAAAGAGGTTCTGTTTTATTATAAGCATAGAAAAACAAATAAATAAACAAATACAACATCAGCAAGGAGGATTTCACATAACAAAAGAATACACACTAGCTACTTAGCAGCTGGTTAAAACCAGAGGGAAAAATATAGTATATTTACTGGTGACAGATGCTCATGCCAATGACTTGCAGGAGGAAATGGGACTGCAGCTGAGGCACTATAAGAAACAGAAGAGATACATGAATTGTACTGTTCTGGGCACAAAAAAGTCACTTCTCTGCATTTTATGCATGTATAGTTTTGTACAGTTACCTTAGTCTCTGTAAACTCCCTCTTAGAGTGAGTTCCATATTCTCCATCTGTGTATAAAACCATCAGTGTGATCAGCGGAAATTGAATTAAGTCTGGCTTCTCAAAGCACTTCTGATTTAAAATACACCCAAACATGTAAACACCTCTAGAAGCTACAGTAAAAAAAAATACCCTTGACTATTACCAACGCTTCAATACCGAAAATTTCAGTCTCACCTGCCGTCTGTGGTCCGACCTCTCACTGGACAAGGAGAACGGAGAAAGAGGCAGATTCTGTAACAAAAGGCCAATATAGGGATGTCATCTTTGTAACTTCAAATCAAGACAACAGCCAACTTTAAAGCCCACAGTGCAGGAAAACACCTACTCTGGAGGGGCAGCTTGGGTTTACGGATACACTGCTCCGTCGATACCGCGCTGAGCTGTTAGAGCTGAACACCGTCATCCCATCGCTGTTGTCAAAGAAGAAGTGAAACATGTCATTAAAATTCATCCAAATTCTAAGATTCACAATGTGACAGTGGCTCTCAATCCTGTTAGAGGTTACTATTTCTACTGCTTTAACAGACCCAGTTCAACTCAGAAATGTTTTTTAATTAGCTCATGAGTTCAGTCAGATGTACTGAAGCAAAGAAAACAGTAAAATGTGCAGCATGGGTACGCAAAGAGTAGGACTGAGAAACACTTTAATACGGTAACGAGGGAATTACGCACAAATAATTTCACATGACCAAAGAACATTTAATCATAAAACTGTATCTCTGAAAAGCCCCTCAGTGTCTTCCACGGGTAGTCAACCTTGCTAGACACAAAATTTAGACATAGACTTTGCACACATTTTAATCAAGTTTTGGGACAAATATAATGAAATGTAACTTATACTATAGATATAACAAAAAGAGTGAGAAAGAGAGACAGAGCCAAAGGCTTTAACAAAGGCAGTTCACAGAAAGAGAGACAGACAGAAAGAGAAAGGGGGGGGGGATAAATAAAAGCTTCAACAAAAGGAAGTTCAGATCAATAATAGCTAGATATAATAAATAAGGATAAATTAGAATGTAATGGGGCAGTTGGTGGCCTATCGAATGGTTGTGGGTTTGAATCCCAGGACTGAGGTACCCTTGAGCAAGGTACTGTCCCCACACATTGCTCACTGGGTGACTATAATACTTTACTCTTATTTTATGAAACCTATAAAAAAAGGGATGAAAGCTAAAAGGACGTACAGATTATTTTTTTTCTGGGCCAAATCAATCAAAGCTAGACATAATTAAGAATAAATCAGAATGTTAATCTTATGGGGCAGCTGGTGGTTAGGGAGTTGCTCCTGCAATCAGAAGGCCATGGGTTCGAATCCCATAATAGCTAGAAGCACCACTGAGGTACCCCTGAGTAAGGTCCCGCCCCCACACACTGCTCCCCGGGTGATGCTTTATTGGCTGCCCACTGCTTCACTTGGTGAATGGGTTAAACGCAGAGAAAGAATTTTACATTGTTTACACTGCGTACTACGGAGGGTTCATAAGTGACTATAATGGACTACTTTACTTTACTCTCTATCCACCCATCTAAAGATTTTTTTTATGGACCAAATCGAACCTAGAGTGATAATCTTCAGAAACCTGTGTGAGTGCCTGCAGTTCCCTCACCTGACGCTGGTGATCATGGGGGCGCTGTTGGACCGCCGCAGGGCCCCGCCCCCCCCTGCCGCGCCTGCGCACTGGTCCACCTCCATCCTCTCCATGGCTTTTTGGAGGACCGGGCAGTGGTCGGTCGAGGTGGCCGGGCCAGGCGCGCTTTAGCGCGGCGTGACTCCTAAATCGAGCCCGGCGAAAGCCTGACCAGCAGGCCGCACGCCAAACTGTTCGAGGCAATGCAAAAAAATCCGCCCGGGGATTATTTCCCGTGGTCTCCACTCTGTCTCATTTTTTGCCTTGAAGTGAAAAAAGTCCCTGGGCACAGTTAGATCACTGCTTTTGCTGAAGTTCGACAGGTTTAGGGGTTTAGAGCTCACACTGGCTAGAACTAGTTTTGTCAGGAGCAAACTTTTGTCTGTTCTAGCTCCTCTCGTCACATTTAACAAATTAAAACAATAACAACAATAAAAAAGCAGCCAATTTGGGGCATTTCAGCTCAGACTAAGGTTAGCCAGTTAGCTACCTAGCTAGTTTCCAAGTTTACCTGCTACTTTGTAAACAATCAACGTTTCGAGATCCAGGACCAAAATCCTCGGGAATAAGTTGTCCGGGCGGGTGCATTCTTGTTTCGGAAGATGCGAGGCTTGCTTTTTTAGCGCATTCCGTCAAAAGAAGTTCCCCTCTTTCATTAATTTTAGAAAATAAAAAATAATACCCCGCAACCAAAATTGTGGTCTTACTCTTTGAGCAACAGCACCACGCTCCGGCCGTGCAGGGAAGTGCACCCTTCCCCTGAGTTGCCATGGACACCTTTGATCTCTCCGAATTCCTTCATGAGACCTTTCATCATGTTTCTGCTCCTTCACCTTTTTTACTTAGGGGGCCTGAACAGACTCATTCTCCCCTTCCTCTGTAGCGCTTTCATCTAAACCCAAAAAACACTTCTCACTAACGAGTATTCACACTTACAGTTTGCACATTTCCCCTGAAAATCCCTTGGCCACTTACTCTTAACTCCATGGGTATTAACTAGATATAATAAATAAATAAAAAATTACACCAGGGGAGCTGGTGGTCCGGTGGTTAAGGAGTTGCCCCAGTGATCTGAAGGTCGCGGGTTTGACTCCCTTCTGGGCTGCCCACTGCTTCACTTGACAAATGGGTTAAATGCAGAGAAATAATTTCACATTGTTCACACTGAGTGCTGTAAGAAAAAAACCCTTGGCAATTCACACTCTTATCTGTGTATAAACCTCTGACTTTTTCTTTTTGACAGGGTTCGTTAAGGTGTGTAAATAGGTAGTAATTTGGTTAAAAAGCAAATGTTGATTTGAGTCTAGCTTTGGTATTAAGAAGAACAGGTGTGAACTATTTAAGCACTTGTGTATGTCGCTCTGAATAAGAACACCTGCCAAATGCTGTAAATGTAAGAAATAGTTGCCCGCTGTGCCAAACCTGAAGGTCTCTGCTTTCCCCAAGCACGACATTCATGTAATTAAAGATTGGTTTCATTCGGATTCGTTGAAAGCTAATCTCCAAACAACATACAAATCCTCACAGCAGTAGGTCTAGCAGCTAACAGAAGATGGGCACCATGCCAGATCTTCAGAAGGAATTTTATGGACTTGTGCAGAAGGAATAATCTTTAACTGCGGGACGGCACGACTCTGGGTGTCTACTGTGGGAGATGCTTGCTCTATAAGCTGCTACGGAGGGAGGAAATGGAGTGCATTTGAGCTTGAAAGTGTTTTAAAGTTGAGAAGCTGGGCTCGTCAGTAGACTGGCCCAGAGGAGAAATATAGCTGCTTCACCTGTGGGTACTGATAGGATATTATGAATTCCCATATTTCAGAATCAGGACAGGCAAGGCCAAGGGGTCATCACTGATTATACTTTAAATGGTCAGATGCTGTGAATTAGTAACATTGCTTCCTGTCTCCTTTTTAATTTATTGACTCATTCCATGTTTGACCAATCAGCAATCTCATTACATCCTACAGGATACAGGAAACATGACTCATTAATGGAGGAAATACTTTGGATTTTACATTTTAATTTTCTGTTCTTATTCAAATTTTCTTTCACACAAATAAATGAAAAGAAATGATGTACAAGTCATTTTTACAAGTCATGTACAAGTCATTTTTAAAGCTAATTCAGTTGAGCTAAATGCTAAAATACAGAAATACATTCACTAAAGTAA
>JBBPDE010000034.1:6260753-6270776 GCA_037974605.1 Nannopetersius ansorgii | reverse complement strand
ATATAATTCCCCATGGTATTTTGTTCTTTTTTTTAAGGAAAGTATTTGCATATTGCTGCTGTTATGCTGTATGTTGCACTGGTCCGGAAGAACGATTTAGCTTCTTACTGTATACTTAATGTTTATGGCTGGGATGTCAACAAAGCTCCACTTGACTGACATGACTCCTACAAACTTGGGGATTAGTCAATACTGATCCAGTATTTTTCTTTAATAACAACTAAGGGTAAAATAACAATTTTTTATTTGCTAAATAATAATAAATAATTATTAAAATTATTATTACGAGAAGCCCAGAATCACCAAAATCATTTCCATAAATTAGGCTTGTCACCATACTGAAATTTCAAACTCAATACGATACTAAGGATGGTACTCCGCTGTTTTCGATACTACAGAGGGAGAAAAAACAAACACAGGAACTTTTTAATACAAAAAATAAAGTGTGCTCAGGGGCCGTTGCACCGGTTCTCTGCGGAGGAGAGCCTGTTGAAAATTGTAGTCTGCCGGCGATTTCTGTGAACCAGCAGATGCAAAAAAGGCATTTAAGTATCGATACCAATGCTAGTTGATATCGAACTCGATACTAAATTTTAGTATTGATTAGTTTCTAAGAATCTTTTTTTTTTTTGACAACCCTACCATAAATACAGCCTAAAACTTCTCATACACCACTTTAAGCTCAGCATTAAGGTGCCACAGACTTGTGGATGTAGTTTAAGACACATTAATTGGGACAATGACAAACGCTATTCAGACACTCCGTTATCTGTAAAAATCATAGACATGACTCAATCTGAGCGTGTAATATATCTGGCTAGATTTCTTACAGGGTTGGAGTGGCTCCCCTCACATCTATTCCAGCAGTTTGTGTTGACACACCAGTTTACATATGTCACCAAATAAACAGCTTCCCTGGATGCTCACCTGACAATGGAAGTGAGGAAACGGGCAGATGATTTTGCAGATGCCTATGAAAAAGAGTGAGGGGAAGGCTGGGGGCAGCAGGTACTTATACAGAGGAGCCACTAGGTGGTGGTCTACCTCCAGACCAAGCTGCTCAGGGCAGAGGAATGGGAAGTGGAAACTGTATCCAGTGCAAAGCAGAAGGACTTGAGCTTGGGCCACTGAACCATCCTGAAACAGCAGAGAGCCATCCTCCAAGACCTTCACCACAGGTGCCGCCTGCTGAATTTGTGGGGGCAAGGAGAACTGCAGAGCTGGCTTATTATGGCTCAGGGTCACCTTCAGATAGAAATTGATTATAAGTAAACAGAGAATAAGCCTGTGCTTGTCTATGTTGCTGACATCCACACACAGTGCATCTCTCTACATGATTTTAGAAGTCAGTCATCGATTATTTACACATTAAGGCGCTACAGGATGCCCATTACTTCACTAAGGTTGAATCTGGAAAACTACAAATAACTAATACAAATAACTACAAATAAACTGTAAATAACTACACACTAGGTATAGATATAATCTAGTTTGGGACACACATTTCCCAAATGAGTGAATCAGATGTGACTTGTTCTTAAGGTAAAGTCTCACACCTTGGCTTGAGCATGAGCCAGTTCGAATGAGATATCAACCCCAGATGCTCCAGCACCCAGAACCACAACAGACTGATGGGCAAACGGTTCAGGAGAGCGATAAGAGTGGCTGTGCATCACCTTTCCTGAGAGGTGAGGAAAAGAGTGAATGGAGCGAGGAAGAAAGCGGCAGAGAGGGAAGTGGTTAGAGCCTCCGTGAGTCGTTTGCACTTCGGGGTCATGTTTGTTTTAAACACTGAATGTTTGCTGCACCTTTAAAATGCTCTATTCCCAGAATAGAGGGCAGGTGGGGCACAGAGTAATGTCTGTAAAAGAGGAAAGGAACACATGAGTCATGCCTCGAGGTCTGCAGCTCTTTTCCTTGCAGCTTCCTTCACACAATTTCCCTATGAATGGTTTAAACAGCACTCATTCATTTCCTCACAGCGAGGCTGAAATCAGTTTTAATGCCAGGACAATGGCTGAGAAAATGGAAATAATCCTCTTTTAGGGTGATAAAAAAACACATTATTGAGAGCATCTCTGCTTTGTGTACAAGTGGCTTTTTGTACTGTCAAAAATGGCATTCCTCACCCACTGCAGATGAACACCGAGTCGAATGTCTGTGTGCTGTGCCCTCCGTACGTGCCACGCGAAATTACCTCCCACGTCACAGGCCCCCCTTCCTCCATCTCCATGGAGATGGGCTTCACCTCTTCCACCACGCTGTTGAACTGTCGACGAGAGAGAAGACCGTCACAAGCACTACTTTTGCCTCCAACACAAAAAAACGTTACTCACGAACACCGTAGGAAATTTGTAGGCCACTCCTCTTTGGCCGCTAGGCATACCCCGATTGGCTGTCTTTTTTTTTTTTTTTCGCTACTGTCTCTATGGCAGTGCTTTTGTCAAGCAGTCAATGAAGTTTGAAAATGAATGTCTGGAAAGTTTACAAACATTTTGTGTCTGGCAGATATGCTCCGAACAGAATGCACATAACTCTATTCATGTAGTCCGCAAATGTGCTTTGAGATAAAGACAAGTGTGATTTCAATATGAAAACCTTTATATGTGGCATGATAGCATGACTCTCGCAGTATCTCTCCAGATATTGCTGAACATCCTGGTGGGATAGAAATGAGGGCAAGTGGGAGTCGAAGGGAAAATCGGGGAACATCATAACCTCCTTAGGCAGGTTGGTTCTAAAAACAGAGAACACACAGAAAGATATGGGAGCATTATGGCCTACATAAATAAGCTTCAGTATGGCCTATATGTAATCTATATTTTCAGTTAGCCTAACACTGTGGTTCCAGTGCTGTGCACATTTTAGTTTTTTCCTTGTTCCATCACACACTTCAATTCAAAAAGGTCTTGTTAACACCTTCAACTCCAGGTTTATTGTACAGTTATTAATACTATTGTTTAGTAACCACTATATTCCCACAGTTTTGACAACTTTGTATCTCCGTAACTGTGAATTTTAATTTAAAAACAGATGTCATTTTGGGCCATTTCCGTTGGTTCACACTAGAACAGGGACAAGAAGATTTTGGTTTGTCAGTGATGATGTATTATTATGAAACAAGTAAGACTTGACATGTTATGTATACTATAAAGGAAAGGATCATGGGGCTTAATACACTATATGGATAAAAGTATTGGGACACACCTCTTAATTATTGAATTCAGGTGGTCCCTTCTCATCCAACATCATTGTCTGCCTCATAAATGCTCTACAGATTGAACCGGCACACGTTCCCACGGAAACACTCCTAAATCTTGTGGAAAGAAAAGTGGAGGCTGTTATAGCTGCAAAGGGGCACCATCGAATACAAAGTCTATGTATTTAAATGCAATGTCATTAAAGTCTTTGTTGGTGTGATGGTTAGGCGTCCCAATACTTCTGTTCAAATAGTGTATTTAGCTGATTGATCGGATTGATTGTAATAAGACAGGAAAAAGACCAACAAACAGGAGTACTGCGAGACCGGTGCAGTTTAGTGGTCTACCTGAGGTTTCTGTACATGCTGCTTTGGACAGGGAGGCCATTGTCGTAATTGCCCACGCGTTCCTCATAGAACCATGTTCCACCCACATGGTCGGTCAGCTCGTACATCACGGGGGGGTCAAACGTTTCAGCTCGAGCCAAGATGTGCCGAGCCACGCACAAGCCTGCGGCCCCCGCGCCCACCACTGCCACACGCAGCCTCTTCATCTGTGAGGGAAAGGGAGGGTGAGGACACACAAGCAGGTGGGATCAGGTGAGCACGAAGTGTAATGACATTCACACACAGAGACACAAAGCAGTGGTGACAGTCTGGGTGAGTCAAACGCAGCAGACCGGTTCATGACTTTCTCACTGACAGAAAAATAAATAAATAAATCATACACATGTCATGTCCTGTATGCTGGAATAGCATTTTACCTCTTCTCAGGAGAAACGCTGAGGCGTCAAGTCTACTGGGGATTTGCTGCACCATTCGCCATTCTGGAGTAAACTGCAAAACGTAACGTTATCCCTGCGGGCTAATCAGTCACTAAGGTGGACTTTGATCACTTTACTAGTTAGCCGTATGGTGACATATGCATTTATGTAATGGGAAGGCATTCATCATACACTATAGGGACAAAAGTATTGGGACACGCGTATCTGTTCCTTTCAGTGAAGGGTAGTGAACATTTTGGACAGCGCCATGCTTATTAGTGTGGCGAAGATTCCTTTTCTATTCCAGCCTGACTGTGCCCCAGTGCACGGTCCATAAATGCTTGAATGAGTTTGGTGTGAAAGAAATTGAACTCAACCCCATCCAACACCTTTGGAATGAACTGGAAGGGAGATTGCGAGTCAAACCTTCTCGTAGATGTATTGGCATATTAAAAAAGTACACTGCAATACTACAAAACAGTACCGTCCCCGTTACTTTGAAACTGTCTGCGCTGCTAGGTCAGCCCACAGAGCCACAGATCGGATATCAGCCACGATATCAGAGTTTGGTACTTTTTCTTGCATTTTTCTGATGTTTACTTCTCCTTCTCTTCCTCGTTTTTTAATGTTGATGACGCCGCAACGACCCTCGTCCAATAGCCGTCGAGCCAAAACGTTCTAAGAAACTTTTGTCCAATGAGCGTTCTCCTTTTCCATTCAGGAACAGGGAGTCAGTCCACGCACGTTTTCCTCCCCCAACACCAAATCACACTCCTGATGGAGCAGAACTGAAACATCAGTGCAATTTATTACTCTTTCACATGTCCTCTGGATAATAATTAATTTTATTTATCCCTAGGGGCATTATTTTAGATAAGCTTTTAGAATAAACAATTATAAGATAACAGAATTAAAAAGATCATTGTAAATTACAAGAATAACAGTGTATCAAGAATTACAAGAATAACAGTGTAACACTGACATTTGCTGTGGGTATGATTTAGTTGTGGTGCAAACATAAGTGGTCACAAGTCAGTAATTCCTTGTGCCTGTCCCAAGTCCGTATAAATGCAGAGGGTTGTGTCAGAAAGGGCATCTGACGGAAAATCTAAGCCAAATCAAACATACGAGTCGCAAACAGAGATGTCAAACCGAACCGGTCGTGCCCCGGGTTAACAACAACGGCTACCTGTGCTGTTGACCTACAGGGTGCAGGTAGAAACTGGACTACTTTTGGTCGACGGAGGAGAGGAGTAAGGCGTGTATGTAAGCAGAGAAAAGGCAAGAGTGTGGAACTGAGAGTAGCGACTTTGAATGCTGGAATTATGACAGGTAAAGCTAGAGAGTTGGTGGACATGATGCAGAGAAGGAAGATGGATATACTATGTGTTCAGGAGACCAGGTGGAAAGGTAGCAAGGCTAGAAGCTTAAGAGAAGGGTTTAAGTTGTTCTACCATGGTGGAGATGGGAAGAATAATAGAGTAGGAGTTATCCTGAAGGAGTAGTTCGTTATGAACATTGTGAAAGTGAAAAGAGTGTCAGATAGGCTGAGTCCGAAGCTTGAAGTTGAAGGAATAATGATCAATGTTGTTAGTGGTTAGCCCCACAAGTAGGATGTGAGCTAGAAGAGAAGCAGAATTTCTGGTGTGAGTTAATTGGTGCAGACTTTAACAGACATGTTGGTGAGGGGAAGAGAGGTCATAAGGAAGTGATGGGCAAGTTTGGTGCCCAGGAGAGGAATGAAGAGGGACAGACCTTGGTAGACTTCACGAAAAGGATGGAAATGGCTGTTGTAAATACGTTCTTTCAAAAAAGACAGGAAAATAGGGTGAAGTATAAGAGTGGAGGGAGGAGCACACAGGTGGTGACCAAGTGTATATTTGTGTAACAGAGACTAACAGCTGCACAAACATAACATTAGAAAATGAATACTTTCCTGTCATTGATTGAGACAGCAGCATAGGAAAATTAGATTTTAATTGTAAACATACTATAATTAATATTAATAAGAAACAGATTACTTATAAAACAATATACAAATGTGAAAATGTTATCATTTTTACAACAATTTACTATTGAAGACCTGCTAAAAAATAACTTTCATAGTGAGGGACAGGCCAAAATCCCTGCCTTACTAACATAAATGCAGATTTAACCACGGGACAATAATATATATTTTACTTAATTTTGAGGTAGTATTGATGATAGAAGACATACTAATATTATGTTTTCAAATTATGCATGTCTCTGGTATTGTTATGAATTTATGACAGATTATTTCTCTGGGCACCAAAATGTACAGATTCCACAGAATGATCTGTATGAAAACAGTATAGAGCGGATGCTACATAAACATTCTGGAATGATAAGTATAGCGCCATAAGTATGAATATTGCATAGGAGGCAGTTAGCAGCACTGAAATTGACTTTCTTTCCATCTTGCCAACTTTATTTAAACCAGTCAATACAATTTGTGCATTTAATGTCAGTTTAATATCAGTCTGAAGGTTAACAGCTCAGTCATTGACATTTTATCTCTGGCATATCTTTTTTCCAATCTGTGCTCAAGGACAGCTGGTTCACATTCATACAACAATAATGTGAATACAAGTGAATGGCTGTCTGAACATAATATTACTTAAAATGTGTTGGAAAAAGGAAGAATGGACAAGCATAAGGGTCTGGGTGACTTTGAAAAGGGCCTAATTGTAATGGTTGGATGACTGATTTGGCGTATCTCCTAAACAGCAGAAAATGCAGTGTATCACTGATTGCTGCATATGGGGCTGGCTGCACATAGCTCAATTTTCTTGTTTCTAACACATAAACTTAATGGATTTTTATTGATTTCGACACATTCCCTGGTCACCAGCACCAAGTGTTGCAATCCATAAAAGTCTTGACATAAAAACTTGAGTCCTACTTTTTATTTCTTTTTCTACACAGACTGACATACAATATCCCTTCCTGCCTTTATTTTTCATCTCTCATTCCTTTGAAAACCATTGGTTTTGATTCTTTTTCTATTTTCAATCTACTGTCACCAACCTTGGTGTGAAGCTTCAGGCTACTGTGCTGGATTAAAGTATTATAATTGCCATACTGCTGTCCCTCCTCTATCAAACCATTCTTTATCTTTCTTTCAAGTCTTAACTCAGCTGCTGTAATCCATGATATATTTCTTCGTGCTTTTGCCATCATACTAAAACCACTAAACTGAATGTGTAACCAAAGGCCAATGCGTAGTTACAGTATTTTTCCATTTCACTTCCCATTTCAATTCCATAGACAATTATAATTCTTCTATTTTTAATGCGCAGAACATCTGCCAACTTCTTTGGCACAGAATCATTACTATGAAGTTTAAAACCAATTCAGGGTATGATCCTTTGCTGTTTATTTTCATGCTTGCACTGAGAAGGCAAAACACTTTGGCTGGGAAAGACACCATGCCTGCCAGAGATATCAAGGCTAATAATTGAGTATTGTCATTTATAATATCAAATGATTAGTGTCGAATATCATGGCTTAATGTTTATAGATTTTGAATCCCCTAAATACTTTCTTAGCAGCCTTCTTCTGGTAAGCTACAGAATACAGCCTTGATGGCTGGCATTGGCAGAGGCTGAAATACAGAAATTAATATCCATCTGACTCCATTTAAAGAGGTCCTATCCAGCTTTCTTTAAAAAGTTGGAAAAATAATTATTTTTAAAATATAAAAAACTTATAAAAAATCACAAAATTTCATGATTAAATCATGAAAAAAGTTCCCTTTTTTAAATATTTCATTTGTTTGGGCAGTTGGGTAGCCTAGTGGTTAAGGCATGCGCCCCGTGACCAGAAAGTCCGGGTTCGATCCCCAAGACCGCTAGGCACCGCTGAGGTACCCTGAGCAAGGTACCGTCCCCAAACACTGCTCCCCGGGCGCCGTGTTCATGGCTGCCCCCTGCTTCACTTGGTGAATGGGTTAAATGCAGAGGGTAAATTTCGTGCTGTTCACACTGTGTGCTGTGGTGTGTTCACGTATGACCAAAATGATCACTTTCACCTTTCACCTGAATCAATCATCATTCAGCTGAGTATATGCCATCCTGAAGACCTGCTGGGCTGGCTGTGCTCTATAATCTAGCCCCATGCTTGTATTACAGAAAGCAATGTGCTGAAAAGAGTATAATGGTCATAACTGCCCAATAAAATCACCTACATTTGCTTGTACATTTGCTTGATGGCACTATCATAGTACTATATTGTTCCTTTTCTTTTTCACAGTTGTTAAACCGGGAAGAGTGATAGAGGTCCCAGTTGTTGTTTGCAATCTGGGCTATTGCCCAACAACTTTGTATAAACTGCCTTGTTCAAGTGCATGGTTGGTTATTGCATAGGAAAAATGCAACAACCCATTCCTCAGACACAGCTTTAAGCCACCTCAACTGAATTTTCTTATCCTCTGACACAGTAAGTCATTCAGTTTCCTACTGTCTCTGTAGGATCATGTGTTTATGTGCTTGTGAACTATTTATTGTCTGACTCTTTTGTAAAACCTTCTGGATTTGACTCAATTATCACAAAACGAATAGGGGTTTCATTGAGGAGAGTGAATTGCGGCTTAAAATTCTGTCTTGCTGGCCCAGGCGATTACAGTGACGCTATGGGTATCTCGGAAAATATTTGTTGGAGTAATAATGACTTCCCTCAACATTGTTGCTGGTGGAACCAAACAGACTGGTGGGACAAGATTTAAAGTGCTGCTTTGGGGAAAAAAATGAATGATGTTCAGTGCACGTTTAACTAGCACATCAAAGAACTGTTTATTTTCGCCTGAGGATGTGTACGCCACACTAGTGTACTGTTGTCAAATGATGTTGCTCTTTGGTCTTAACATGTATGACAATGTGTGAGAAATGCTGAACCCAGTGTTGAAAGGTTGCAAAAATATAGTGTGTGGCAGGTGGCTGGGGAGTCAAGACTTGTAGTTGAAGATGGACTCACTCTGGTGGCTCGGGGGCCTGAGGGTGGGGTCAGAGTAGAGAGGACGGAGGCTGATTTGGAAGATGCATCATTTTAAGGAACGCTACATCTGACACATCTACCCCACTGTGCACCACAGCTGGGTAATTCATAATAAAGAAAAACTGAGTGGCTTTGCAAAGCAGAATAAAAGGCTATTTTGGTCGTCTTAATCTTTATAAACATTAAAGATCTTTCAATGTTCTCTGATGATTTTTTTAAAAACATAACATAACAGGAACAACATCACCAAATCTTACGGTGAGCTCATGGTAAAATTATACTGTACTGTGCCAAAGTCCCCACATGGCTTAAAAAGTGTTGCTAAAGTGGAGAAAAACTAGAGGAAGTACCCTATTGGCTGCCCTTCAAACGGGAGAAAATTATTGAGTGCCCTCTAGGGTGCCCCATCATGCAATAAATTATGATGATGTGACCCCTAGAGCAAGAAAATTCAATAATGTATCTTAATTAGTGCCCTAGTTGGGGACAAAATGTGATGTGGTGCCCTAAAAGGTGTCCTTACAAGGGTCTAAACTTGATGTTCCCTATGGGTGCCCATCCACTGGAAAAGGGTGCTGTTATGAAGTGCCCCCTATGCCTACATGTCAGTGTCTCAAAGGGTGCCCTTCGCAGTAGAGAAAATGGGATGCAGTGCTGCTCCTTCAGGTGAGAAAACATGATGAAGTGCCCAATTAGGTGCTCCTCTAATGGAGAAGTGGAAACAATGTGTCCCTACATGTGTAAGAGAATACGGGGAAGGTTCCTAATGGATGTTACTTCAGTAGAGAAAATGTGATGTGTTGCCATATAACAATATCCTCCGGGATAAATAAAGTTTTCTGATTCTGATTCTGGTTCATATAGGTGCATTAAATTGCGGTTCTCTACTGAGGTGCTTTTCTGGGGAAAATAAATAAATAAATAAATATATATGTATATACATATATATATATATATATATATATATATATATATATATATATATATGCATGATATATCCATAGTTTCCTTTCCCTACTTTCATCTGTTTGGTTTACAAATTTGGAT
>JBBPDE010000034.1:6243263-6253778 GCA_037974605.1 Nannopetersius ansorgii | reverse complement strand
GGGCCATGTATTGTGAGATTTTGAGCAACAACCTCCTTCCCTCAGTCAGAGCACTGAAGATGGGTCATGGCTGGGTCCAACATGACAATGACCCGAAGCACACAGCCAGAATAAGCAAGAAGTGTCTAGCCAGTCTCCAAACCTAAATCCGTGCGCCAGCCCTGGAACCTGACAGATCTAGAGGACATCTGTGTGGAGGAGAAGAACTACGGGAAACGTTTGACCTCTGTATTTGCAAACAAAGGCTTCTGTACCAAATATTAACACTGATTTTCTCAGGTGTTCAAATAATTATGTGCAGCAGTGCAATACAAATAAATTCTTTACAAATCATACAATATGATTTCCTGAATTTTTTTTTTACATTCTGTCTCTCACAGTGGGAATGCACTTATAATTTGAATTTCAGGAAATCCCCTCCATGATTTCTAAGTGGGAGAACTTGCAAAATCGCAGGGTGATAATGGTGATAATATGTTGCTAATTCACTGTAAGATGTAATTCAGCCCCGCACCATCCAAAACTCTACAAATTGTGGCATTTAGTGAATTTAGAATGAACAACATACTAGCAGTGACTTGAGCTCAACAATTAATAGATTTGTTTTTGGAAACTGAAATCTAATGTGAAAACATTATAATCTTACTATACATTCAACATTAAACATTATTAAATGTTTCTTGCATCATCACCATCTGCTGAGTCCCCGTCACCCTCTTACAGTAATTAAAAGCCACATTGTATGAGCAAAATGCTTTTACTTGTTAAAAAGTGGGGTTTTTAGTGTGCAAATTTGCCCTCTTACAACAGAGACTTAATTACTGCTTGCAAATGAAGGAATAGATTGAGTGCCATTAGGTGTGGGGTGGTGGGCACAGCAGCCATTAGCAATGAGCTAAATTGGGCTGATTTCCATTCAGGAATATGGGACAGGTGGAGAAAGAATGAAAAGACAGAGGAGCCACAGAAAGAGGCACAAAAAATAGTGGGGTATATAAGCAAGGGGTGATAAGATTGTGGCCAGATGTGCTTGAGGCAAACACTGAAGAGTGAAAGGCACAGTTAATAAGAGATTGTCATCATTATTGCTCTGCCTGGCCTTTTACGCATCTGCTGAACGTGTCAAATCACACCCTTCCTTTCTGATGATAAACATCTCTGTGGGTCCCTTTAATTTATCTACCACTGTGTTAAAAAAGGATTAGTTCAGTCTGGCTTCCTTTTGCTATTTTTAAACATGGCGAGGGCCCCGCCGGTGCAGCGCACTTGCGTAAACAGTGGTGTAAAAAAGATGGTATCTCAGAGGTACAAGGCCACATTTAGACACATGAGACCAAAATGTAAGACCCCATTCATGCGCCTTGACGTCGTTCAAGCAGCAATGCACGTGCCTGAAAGTACACCGCCGCACTGGATCCTGCAGACAATGAAGTCGACGTCTATAAGCTCAGGAGGGTACGACGTCTATTGAATGGGGCGCTGTGGCCATTGTTCTGATAAGCACTGGGGTTGATTTTTCTGGACACAGATTAAGCCTAGTCATAGATTAAAAGGGATTTGTTGCAGAAAATCCCCATCGATGGTTTTGTGTAGCCAGAAACTGGGCTTAGTCTGTATTCTAAAAACTGTCTACTCCTTTGTGCCGCACATATGCTGTACATATAAATTGGGCAAAGCTAATTTGAGCCGTGGCAATAGGCAGAGATGATCGCCTACCAGTCTGCAGCTGCCTCACGCCACACATTAGCCATTCATAATGGGGGAGCGGAGAGAATAAGTCCATTTGAGCTTACTATAATGAAAGAGGTAGCTTTTGTCTGAAAAATTAGGATTTGTCAGATGTGTTTCTGTATTTTGTTTCATTTGTATTGTTCTTGGATTCTTTTTCGTGTTTGTCTTCAGTGTATGTTCATTTGTATTTTGCTTGTGTTTCACATGTCTGGTGTCCCTTTGGGACCTTTTCCTGTGACAGCTGTGTTAATGTAGAGGACAGCTGCTCTAATTGATTCCTTTATTTTGACCTTTTCCTTTTGAATGCTTTGTTTTGAACACACTTTTGACATTTTCCCCCTTTTCTCTGTTTATTCTGATATGGGTCTGTGTGTGTGTGTGTGTGTGTGTGTGTGTGTGTGTGTGTGTGTGTGTGTGTGTGTGTGTGTGTGTGTGTGTGTTTGAGGATAGTGATGGCTCTGTGAGCCTTAATCCTAGTTCTGATGGCACTGCACACATATCTCTAAACGCGTGTAGTGTTAAAGCGCCATGTTTGTGCATGCAGGTGTGTGTGTATGTGTGTGCGTGCGTTTGTGAATGTGGGAGAGAGTGATAATGCGTTACTTTCTTCTGAGGCTTTTCTGTCACTCGCCTCTTTTCATCCCTTGAGCACTTTAACCTCCCCATTTTTGATGCTTTATATCAAAGCACCTCAGACAGATGAAAAGGAATGGACATTGTCCATCAGCATGTGTAGGAAAGAGTAGGAGAGAAATGGAAGACAAGAAAATAAATGTACACTATATAGTAACTTAATAGAATCACAACTGGCACCACACTGTTAAATAGTTCTTGACTTGGACGTATAGTTTCTGGGGAAAACCTTCAGTTCTTCTAAATTTTTCTAAAAGGTTCTTTATTCTTGTACGTCTAATTAATAAAAGTCTTTCCACATTCATTACGTAATTATTCAGTAAAGCAAAAATGCTCCTTCTATTGTAATGCTACAAATACCCTTAGCAGTATATTTATTACATTCCACAGATTTTTCCAAAATTATGCATAAAGATGAAAAAATGTTATAATATATAATGCGTAACTATACACAAACTTAGTCTCAGAAATCTTCACAATGGTGGTGACGAAATCAGACATTTGAAGAGTGTATTGCCTCTAACTAGCACAATTTTTCAAATGTTAAAGGATTTCATATGTCAACAAAACTTTTTATTTACATTTGTTTAGTTTGATCATATACATAGTTCTTTTTTCTGATTTACCAAAATTCTACCATTATCAACATTACATACACAGATCAGCAACAACATTAAAATCTCTGACAGATGAAATGAATAACACTGATCATCTCAAGTGCTGAAATATATAAGGTAGCAAGTGAATAGATTTTCTGATGTGTTGGGAATAGGAAAAAAGATCTTTGCAACTTTGTCAAGGGCAAAAATTGTGATGTCTAGACGACTGGGTCAGAACATCTTTAAAACTACACAGCCTTGTGGGGTGTTCCCAGCATGCAGTGGTTGTAACTAACCAAAAAGAAGGACAAGTTAACCGAGGATAGGGACATGGGCACCCAAGGCTCACTGATGCATGTGGGAAATGAAAGGTAGCCTTGCTGGTCTAATCCAAATACAGCATCCAAACTGCTAGCTATAATAGAAAGGTGTCAGGACACACAGTGCACCACAGCTTCCCACATATGGGGCTGCATAGCAGCAGAATGGTCAGAATGCCCATGCTGACCCCTGTCCACCCTCAAAAGTACCAATAATGGGCACATCAGCATCAAAGTGGACAATGGAGCTGTGGAAGAAGGTGGCCTGGTCTAAATCACACATTATTTACATAAGGTGGACATCATTTACCTGAGGAAAACATGGCACCATGGGGATACAAGCCAACAGAGGCAGAGTGTCGCTCTGAGCAATGTTCTGCCTTGAGCATGACAAAGAGCTCCAAGCATCATCTTGGCCTCCATATTCCCCAGATGTCAATCCAAATGAGCATCAGTGGGATGTATGGCACAAACTAGCCTGATCCAAAAAAAGCCTTACAGGATATAAAGAATCTGCTGCGTATGTCTCCATCTCATTAATAATACCTTTATCTCTAACACTAAAGGAATCTGGGCTCATAAGTTTCTATACAATGCACAGTTTCCCATCAAACAAGTGAACAAACAAAGACAAATACCTCTGTAAATACCTATCTATTTATTACTTCACATTCTCTGTCCTTCTGCTGCTATATTTGGACACCTCTGTCCAGCATTTTTGCACATGTAACTCTCTGCTGCTAAAATACAGTATCTATTAATAATACTGTGTTCAGTGTTCATTCAGACTAGTACTCTAGCTACTGTCGATTGTATTAAATGTTGTCTTGTCCGGTTGTATTATTGTTGTGTTATTGTTGTCTTGCACTCTCTTTTGTCCTGTCTGTCCTTGTGGTCTTATTCTGTTCTGTTCTGTGGTGCTCCATGGTCCTGGAGGCACATTGTTTCGTTTCACTGTGCACTGTGTCTATACTGTATGGTTTAAATGATAATAAAACCTACTTGACTTGACTTGAATGAAACAGTTGGCATCTCAACAATGCAGAACATGCACCTTTAAGAGTGTATGAGAAACTGTCAAACAATGCTGCAAACCCAACCTCATTAAGAACATTTCAGTGCTGACTTTCATGCTTTCCCATATATATCACTGAACAAAGGGGACTGTTACATAGTAATCCTTTTTGGCATAAAATGACAACTATGCTGAAAATTCTTTGGTGCCGCCAGGTTTATCACAATTCAGCATTTATTCCTAAAGGTCTAGCTATATTTACCAGTGACATGGTCTTTCTTCCTTTCAAAATCTGTCTTTCTCTCTCACCTGTCTTTCATTCATTGCATCCCTCTGCTTCTATGTCAGCCTTTGTGGGTCTGCCTAAATATAGCTTGAGAAGCCTCCCAATTATGGACCTCTTTATTAACGTTAAAAGACAGGATTTCATGTGTGCGCGACACTCAACCTCCCCCACTGTCCAATCACAAGACAAAACACCACCTTCACACAGTCATGCTGATGTCAGAGGGGGCTGTGGAACATGTGTGTTTTGCAGCGAGTGGGCACACAGTGGCAGAGCAGCAGCGCAAATCAGATTTATTGTGAGTGTCACCCATTTCCCTTCCGCCCTCCCTGTCATTTAATGTCACTTTCACATCAATCATTACTTTTGTCTGCCTCTGCTCTCTCTCTTTCCCCCCAATCTGTCCCCCTCTGCTCTTTCATTTGTCATCTGCTTCCATCCATCCATCTCTCCATCCTCACCTCTGTCCCTACAGTGCCATTTCTCTTCCTTTTATCAGTCTGTTTGTTGGTTCCCCTCCATTCATCACGCGCTCTCATGCCTGATTATTATTGCTCTGTTATGAGCAGCCTGCAACATCGAAACTATTTACAGTGACAAAGCTGCTGCGTGTGAGCCTCTAGTGCAAAAACAAATGGAGGAGCTGCTCATGAATCCTGAAACGCACATTATAGAAAAATATGTACCGCAAGGGGTATCAGGTTATCTGACAAGCGGGACAGTAAAGCTATACGGCACTGCAGGAGTATGTAATAGGCTTTATTATTCACTCCCTCGCCTTTTGGTGGTCTATCTCAAACAATTTCAAAAGGAGAGAAAATGCAGCTTCTCTTGCAGCTGAGGCTGATTACTGAAGCGTTTCAAAGCCATTTGATTGAAAATGAGTGCAACTCGAGCGTGAAAATGGCAAGCTGTTTGTGATGTCACATAAGGCCTGACTCATACAGTAGTTCTGCATTCTGCTTTAGTTCCCCCCCCCCCTCCAAAAATAAATAATTTTTTTTTTAAAGTACACAGCCACTGCAGATGCGCCGTGGCGATAGAAGCTCATTTTCACAGTTAGAAAATCCTTTTCCCCTGCAGGTGCTATAAACATCTGACATTTGCATGCGAGTGCCTGACATTTGTTCTGTCACAATATGAATGACGCTCGGCTGTGCTTTTGACAATGGTCTCGGCGAACCCCTCTCTGTATGAATGAAAAGCGGAGACTTGTTCGCTGAGGTAGCTTCTGTCTGGGTTTTTTTTTTTTTCAAAGCCGGTGCAGGTCCAGCAGCTCGCTAGCTCAGCCTGAGGCAGCCATGTTGGAGCTGAAACGAAATGGCGCTGTGTTCTGTTTTGCTCTTGGTCTCTTTGCTGAGAGCTTGCTGCGGCATTGACCAATCACTGGCACGGCATGCAGCCTCTCTCTGTCCTTTCTGCTTTCCTTGGAATGCTGTTGTTTGCTTAAATTGCTCTCTTCTTGCGCTAGAAAACCGGAACAGAACGTGCCGCTTGCAAAAGGGTGGCTGATTGCAGCTATTGTCTAGAGAGTGTGGCTTGCAGGCACTCTCAGTATAACTGCTGCTCTAGGAGACTGATTCAGAGAGAGGGAAAGAGAGAGAGAGAGGAAGAGAGTCGGAGAGAGAGAACCCTATTTATTGAATGGGTTAAGTTAATAGTTCATGGGTCTGAAACCAGAGTGCTTCTACCTTGTAAAGCTCTCCTGAGAAACTCGTTCGTCGTTTCATGAATGACACAGAATACTCTGTAAATGCCATTGTTAAAAGAGAGGGAAAAACAAACAGAATGAGGACTGTTTTCGTACTACAAGGCTACTGTGTGCCAGTAGCCCTGTGCATATGAGCTGCAGTCACATTGCTTGGTTCAACATAGGCACCCTGCCAGCAACTTTATGCTACTGTGCGACTGTGTCAATAACATGTAATTCCATTTAAAGTATTTGAGTAATTCTATTTCTGTAGAGATGCTACTGTTCTTTATATCTAAGATTAAGGTTATATTTCATTTTACCTATTGTTTGTGATGAGTACTACTATACTATGAGTACTATGTATACTAATCTAACACCATTTGACCCCAATTGGGAAATCATGTTTTGTCATAAAGAAGTTTCTGCAACAGCTTTTTCCATTACATTATTTTGACAGTCAAGCAGGGCAGATGTTTATGTTAATGGTTACAATTTTGTATTTCATATGAACAGTGAGGGGGAATTTCCATGTTTACAGATGTGACGGTCCTTGGTCTTTGAACATACGTTATCACACACTGACATTAGCAGGAGGGAGAGCGAGATATAGAGAGCAAGGGAGATAGAGAAAGAGAGAGAAAGAGAAATGTGTGCGTGTGTGTGTACACTGTATATAAATTGGCAGGTTGTAATTAAATGTGCAGACCTCTCCACTATCTCCTCCTCCAGCCGTGCGCCAGTGACGCACACGCCGGCTGCAGAGAAGTGAGTCATCCAGCCCCGAGGATCACCACCCCTCCCTCTGTCTCTCCAGCCTCCCCTCCCGTCCCCCCACCCCTTTACCTTTCTCCCTCCATTCACTCCCCAGTACACTCTCCATGCCTCTACTCTTTCCTCCACGCCGCCCCCCCCCCCAACCTAGAACACATTCTACTAAGTGCCCAATGTCCTTCCGCCTTTACACATTCCTCCGGATTGTTCTCCGTTTCTGTCTCTCCCCCTCTTTCTCATTCTTC
Organism: Nannopetersius ansorgii; assembly: GCA_037974605.1. NCBI lineage: Eukaryota > Metazoa > Chordata > Actinopteri > Characiformes > Alestidae > Nannopetersius > Nannopetersius ansorgii. Next base: position 6,246,485 of record JBBPDE010000034.1, on the reverse strand, counting down.
CAAATTCTACAACTTGTCCTACCTATGCATCACCCTTTCTTTCTCTTTTTTCTACTACCCGGATGAACGGAGGGAGTCAGAGGCAGTCAGGATGATGCGGCAGCTTATCTGTCCTGAATTATACACCAAAAATGACGAAGCAGATGACTTTTCACGCCTCAGCTGTCGCCCCACTGCAAGGGACCCAAGAGAAGTGATCGATGGCTCCAAGTTGTAGAAAGATGGAAACAAAGCAAGGCAAGAATTGAGACATTATGTGGAAAAGAACTAAAGTCAGGGGGAGACATCCACAGCTTGCCACAATTGCCAAACAGAGCCCTGAGTCATTATCTGAGTCATAATTAATTATTACCTTGGGTTTTGGACAAAGACTCAACCTGTCAAAGGATGACAGCGACGACGAAAACAAATGACGATTGGAGTGGAGACAACATGAAAAGGTGTAGTGGCGATTCGGCGTGTGGACCTAGGCCAATCTTATCGGTCTGCTGCAGAGGTAAAGGCAGCAGCGTGGAGTGCTACACTTTTCACTCAAGCTTTTAATCATGGCGGTACGCTCTTACGGAGGCCATGTATGGCTCTCTGGTCATTTATAGAGCGAGTGGGAAGAGAACACATTAAATTCATGACTCATGTAATTGTGTGCACCAGCCTGGTCCATTTTTTTTCCTAAAAAGAGAAGTTTATCCCCCTGCAAAAAAAAGCAATTTAACGCCTAACTTTGCATGGTTATCCAATTAACTTCATCCAGCATGAGGATGCGCAAAGGGGGAAGGCTGATGTCCGTAAGCACTTAAACCCCGAAAGTGTTTCAAAGGAGTGTTTCTGCAAACGCATTAAGAAAAGGAATCAATTTAGTTGTGAAAACAAAGAAGCTGAGATGAAATGCGGGGCATAAAGTTCAGGGTTCATGGGATTGGGCCCCTGTGAGTGAGGCTAATGTGTTTTAAAAATCCTCAGAACAGACACTCTCCTGCTTGTGCTCTGACTCATGCGGTCCTCAATGGAGCTGGACTGGCTGGGTGGGGTGGCAGACAGAATCACAGGGAGTGAGACCCAGTCCCCAAATTCTCCACTCACCCTGCTCTTCTGCACGTCCTCCGATGCACTGCTAAAAAAAAAAAAAAGGCTGCAGAACCACTGCACAGTTTGGATTCTGCAAAAACAAAGGTTTTAAGAACACAACTTTGAGAAAGCTACCTCCAAGGCTCACTACATGATAAACTGTGTTAGTCTGGGCTACTCCTGGATCAGCCATAGTGCTGTTTTAGCAATTCTTGATTGGGGTTTAATGGGAAATAAACTGCCCTGAGAAGCCACACATGATGCAAAATGTGGCTCGTTCGTTCAGTTAATTACATGAATTGATTACCAAGCCTCTGGTCAGCATTATAGTTGTTGTGGCAAAGCACAGGCCTTGCTTGGTTCATTTTGACGCATAGCATGGCTGTGAGATCAGCTGGTCCTTGTGGGGGGTCACAGGGAGGGCTGCAGTGTTAGGACCGCTTTATCAAAACATTATCTGAAACAACAAGGTCACTGCTCAACAAAGGACACTACCAAATCCTCCCTGCACTCAGTGCAGACTTGAAGAGACTGCCCACCCAGAGTTAGCTCAAATAGACAATTCAATATCACCTTCATCACATCGTGGTTGGCTTTAGGAATCAGTAATAACAGTGTTTATTTTTAGATAGTATTCCCACAGTGGACACACTGACGGTTTAAATGCAAAGACCCTGCAGACTCTCCAGTTACCAAGAATAGACAAATCCTGAGCAAAAACAAATAAGCCCCAAATAATGACCCAAAACAAATATAAGGTAACAGAAAGCCCGACACTGGTAAGAACTAGCAGTTATCCATGCAAAACACCATAATAAAGAGCTTTCAAGGTGAAGACCAGGTTATATATTTATAATAGTAAACTAAAAGAAAGCCATGAGGTATCAGTTTCACTGAGGTTGCAGTTGTTGGATACTTTACCAGAATAAGACTAAGAGAAATATTTAGAAAAAAAAAATAAACAGAATGATGGTAACATTTAATAGAAATATTTCTCACAAAAATGAACTGAAACCATCCCATCACATTCAAAAGTGAAGTTTGAGAAGCCTTGGGTTTGGAGTCTGGCTCTCATGCCAGTTTTGTTTTGAGTTTATTTGAAAATACAGTATGGATCATGTGGACAGGAGACGTGACCGTGACAGTCCCTCCTGGTCAAACCCAAGGCCGCTTTCCCCTAGGTCCACAGCAATGGAAATATCCAGTTCCAGTTCCAAATCGAAGACAGACATAAAGAAATCTTATCTAATGTCACAAAACCTTTCTCAAAAAACTATCTTACAGCACCAAGACATCCATGAGTAGAACCACCATCACACAGGAATGCCACAAGCCCCATAAAGAACACGCAACATGGAAATGTATGCCTAGGCTTAAGAAACATGAGAAAAATGTTGTATACTACAAAAACACACAATTTTTAGACAATTTATAACACTTCACATTAACTGCTAATTGTATATGTGTACACTGATAGGCCACATCATTAGATACCTTGTATCTGCACTAACTTTCCACTAGCTGTATGGTGTGCAAACACAGCAGTGCTGCAAACACCTCACTGCTGGGCTGCAAGTAGTACATATTTGTGAATTTTGATGCAACAACTCAACATCTGTGCAATTAATTTGCAGAGAAGTTAACACGACCTCAGTGTAGTCTTTCGGAGTTGGCTGTAAATGTCTTTTTGTAGTGGACAGCTCTGTCATGCTAATGTGTAGCCATAATTGCCATTAAAAAACATATTGCAACAAACCGACAAGCCATCTGCTCGGAATGTGACGTTCTTACACCATCTAATACAGCAGGGAATGTGTTCCCTTCATGTCATTTAACAGTTACACGGCAAACAACAGTGCTGCCACCATGCGATTGACTGACTGGTGCATGAGTGACCCGAGCCTATGCATTTGTATGAGGCACACCAGGGCATGATTTGATGGATTGAATCAGGCAGTGGTAATTAAACGATTAATAGTACTTAGCTCAAGTCAGTTCATCTCCTGTGCTGGCTCCCACAGGGCCCATCATCATGGGGAAATTACACAGATGTTATCTCTCTCGTCACCTATAGACACAGACACACACACACACACACACACACACACAGACACACACACACACACACACACACACACACACACAAACACACACACA
>JBBPDE010000034.1:6193666-6203974 GCA_037974605.1 Nannopetersius ansorgii | reverse complement strand
GGGTGGGCCGGGTGGGCGGGGTGGGCCGGGTGGGCCGGGTGGGCCGGGTGGGCCGGGTGGGCCCCCCCCAATGATCCTAAGGCCTATTTTTATAGTGTAAACCATACATATGCCTCCAAATGTTCTCCCAGATCACTTTAATTTCATTTTGAACTCAGTTTATTACATTATCCTTAAAGAAAATGTAAATATTAACCCGAGGTTTAAATACAGAAAAGTCAGGAACAAGAGAGAGAGCAAGAAAGCGAGAGAGAGAGACAGAGAAAAAGAGTAAAAGAGAGAGAGAGAGAGAGAGAGATACAGAGACGGAGAGAGAGACGATCCGCACACTCCGGAAAAGTCACCAACGAGAGAGAGAGTAAGAGAGAGCGAGAGAGAGAAAGAGCGCAAGCGAGAGAGAGAAACAGAGAGAGCGAGACAGGTTTAAAACGGTCCGATCCGGAAAAGTCACGAACGAGAGAGAGCCAGAGAGAGAGAGTAAATCCGCACTAAAATATCAAGGTGAAAGTCATCATAGCTTGCGTAGTATAGACCTAGCTCCCAACCCAACTTTGTGAATAGACTAACAGCGTTATTTTTTTTATCGCGCTATAAGAGTCTCACATTAACGCAGCACGTTAACGCCGATAACGGCCCACCACTAATAAAAATGCATTCTTTTATGTCATGGTTTACAAACCATACAGCCAGTTATTTCAGGTTGTAGTTAATTAGAATGATAACTAAAGTGCTTTGTGTTTTCTCTTGGTATTCTTTCTCTCTGTCAAATTTTGGCATTGTCTGTCAATTTTCCCACTGTGTTGCAGAACTGTTGGACACATGTAAATGCCAATAAAGGTGTGCTACCCAAGCTGTGGGCACTGCTGAAAGATGGGGGTCGTGGTCTGGCCACTGCACTGCACCCCAATATGCTCCCTTTTATCAGCAAACTTCCTGCAGAAGTCACAGAACCTAAGCTTGACTTCTGTAAAACATTCTTCTCGTCCATCATACAAGGGTAATGTATCTCTGAACAAAGCAGTGAATCGGGCTTCTGCAGTAACTTCTTAATAGAGTTTGTTCTTTTGAGGACTCCTGTTTAAAATGGTCAAATTAACTTATTTTATTAGCCGAAAAGTTTTTCTTATTCTTATTATTTGCTGTGTAACAGAGTATGTCCATGGATGAACATGTTTTCACTCATAAACATTTGCTCCAGTCTCTCCAGTGAGCGTGCGATATCCAGCCCCTCAGAGTGTGCAGCTATTGTTTTTGCCACCATGGAGTGCTTGCGATTCCTTCTACTACAGAACGCATCGGACGACCCAGAACAGCGCACCATCCAGACTGCACTGATCTCAGAGCAGGTGAGTGGGTATAAGTCTATATTGCAGTAGTACTGATCTGGGATTTTTCTTATCATAATCTTTGGTGTGAAATTACACTACCAGGCAAAAGGTTGGACACATCTTCTCATTCAATGATTTCCTTTGTTTTTATTGTTGGCTACATTGTAGACAGCTTTGCAAACTCTTCACATTTTTTCAGTCAGATTCATGAGCAATCGACCTGGAGTTTCTTGCCTTCTTAATGTGTTTCGGATCATCAGTTGTGATGGCCGGGTTGGTCCACAGTTAGTGATCCTATTTCACTACGGTTCTACTGCACATTATGGCAAGAACCACGTAACTAACAACAGTCCATCATTACAAAACATATTCTGGTTTGTTTACCTGTTTTTGTTTACTGCATAATTCCATGTGTTCCTTCATAATTTTATTTGTTTTATATATTAATCTACACTGTAGAAAATATTAAAAACAAAGAAAAAATATTGAATGAGAAGGTGTGTTTGAACTTTTGACTGGTAGTGTATATGGACCTTAAAGCTGGTCCAGCATCAACAGCTGTACTCTGAGATGATTAGTTTAAAATATTGACTCATGAGTTAGATTAGTCATATCATTTAACATAGAAATGAATAGATGACAATTATGTGTCTCTTCACACATAACATCAACACTGAAGTTCAATTATTTGGACTACTGTATTGTTTTGGCTGTTGTTTTGTGTGGGTGGATGGATTGAGGGGGATGTAGTGGGGCATTTTTGATTTGTTGAGAAGGACTAGGGTTTAAATTACTTCTCAACAAATAAGTAGCGTTTGTTTTGTTGTGGGAACTTCAAAAGTTGTTGACTGTGTGGGCGTGGGTCATGCTGATTGATTTTTATTTTACATTGTTTTTCTATTGCTGTGGCAGTAAAGGTTTTGGCACGGCGAAATGTCAGCTGCGGAAACACTGGTTTAAGTAATATTATTCTTGAAGCTAATTTATCTTTTCACCTGTCCTTTCACAGCTCCTGCCCTTGATAGACAAAGCTCTTGGAAACCCAGCTTTGCAGAGTGGGCCTCTGTTCCCTCAGATTACTGAAATGCTGGTCTCATGGGAGAAGCGTACTAGTGGAAATGAGGTCAATACCTTTCAGAGAATGCTGATATATTTTTGGGAGGCTCTGGGCAGCCTGTGTGTGCGCTATGTGGACAGTGAGAAGACTGAGCAGGTGGGCCTGCAGGGTGTGGCCTCTTTGCTGCAGACCATGCAGAACCCATGTAAACAGGGCAAGCAGAAGAAGGCTGTAAAGATCTGCTTTTTGGATCAGGAGGCAAAAGGACAAGGGGATGATCCTCCAAGTGGAACTCCAGGGACAGAGTCCTCCGAAAGCCAGGGGAAGCAGGACTCTCCCTTGAGGGGCAGCCACCTGCTGGAGCTAGTGTGCCAGCTGGCGGAATTGAACATGGTGTATATATGCGAGCGAGGCTCAGAGAGACACCTGCGCTTTCTGGCTCTGCTGCTGAATGCCTTCCCAAAGCCGCAGGTGTTCCAGGTGCTGCTCAAGTCAGAATATGAGAAATCCGAGGCGGGACTGGAGGTAGAGCTGGGCACTCTGTCTGAAAACCCGGCTGTACGCTTCCTCTTACAGAGGGTGGTGGTGTGGCTTCGGCAGGATGACAGAAAGGACACAGACTTCTTGGTGAACATGGCGTTCAGTGCTCTGCAGTGCTGCAGTTCCAAAGCAGAGCAGACTCTTGTTCTCAACCACATCACTGTAAGCCTCTTAGTTATCTCTCTTTCAGTGTTTCAGGGAAATATACTCAAGAATCTTATTCTAATGTAATTGTTGTATCACCAATAGGGATAATTAATGTGCTTCTCATAATTCTATCTTTCATTCATATTTCTATGTCTGAATAGTATGCTGGAAGTAAAATAAAAGACCACAGTGTGCTTGTGGACCTCAGAAATCCACCCTCAGAAGAAGAATAAATAATGAAAATAAATGGTTATGGGATGTTAAATGCTCAGGTGTCATTTGCTCTCTCCCTCTCTCTCTAGATGGACTTGAAATGGGGTATTATTCTGCAAATCATCCAAAAGGTATGATCTGATTGTGGATTCGTGTTATTTTTTGTCCTTTTGCACAGTGCCACTGTGTTTCTGAAAGGTACAGAAGCAGTTATGTGGCTTCGTGTTTGTCAGGGGTGTGCTGATTCTGGATGTCTGGAGGTGTGTGGAGGCTGGCTAAAAGGACCAGTACTGGGTGAGCGCTTGGTGAGGCTGGCTGATGAGCTGTGTGCCTTGGGACTCAAGAGATCGCCCTCTCTCTCTTCCTCACTTCTAAGCCAGCACCGCCACAGCTGGCCACTCATCAGCCTGGCTCTATCTCAGCAGCACAATAACGGTAAGCAGCACGCATGTACATAAGCCCTGAGTGAATATTTTCTGATGCTTGTATATGACATATATGCAGGGATTGACATAAGCGGTACGCAAGCCCGAATAGATGTCAGTGGTAAGCAGAATGCACACCCGTTTTTAGTGTTCACAGCGCAAATGCGTACCTAATTTGTGACATTATACTGCGGGCATCACCACGCCCTGAACCACGCTGAGACATACATCCCAGTACAAAGGGGAGCTCCCTCCCTCCCTTTAGAACCATGCGGAGACACAGACGTCTGTGCACATACCCCTGCCCACCCCCGAACCATGCTCACCACGTCACCACGTCCCTCAGAGCCCGGCACACACAAGGACTTGTACTGCAGCACTGCAATAAGTGGACTGATTTTATATAGTTCTTACAAAGATATTTTGGTTAAATAGGGTCTCAGAAACTCTTAATATTACAGATACACAGAAGTCACTGTTCTGTTTGCACCAAGGTTTGAACAATTGGGGGGGAAAATCCAAATGCATGAGGCCATTACACAAAAATTAAGTCTCTGTTATTTTATAAAAGTAAACATAAAATAAAATAATAACAAATAACTTTTGCATTAGGAAGAGTATTTAAACATTTAAGATATCCCTACCATCACAAAAAACACTCTTGGTAGTTAGCAGGAACAGCAGGTACAGCCAGGTAGCATTTTATCAACTGGGCATCTTTTACTATAAAATATAAGGAACTTAAACATGTTCAGTCACATACCAGTCAGCTTTAGGTAAGTGTAACATGGCCTGTTGCAAACCTGCTAATAGTTTACAGCTTAAGGTTTCCAGATGGAAATTACTATCATGAATTTTGGCTCTGCATTACGTTAATCTTTGCTACCGCAGATTCTCAGTATGGCATGCACTGAACCACAGTGTCTGCACTATTCAACAGTGCAGCTGAAATTACGATAGAGCAGATAATTGTAATAGAGAAAAATGAGAAAAAACGAGAAAAAAACATTTTTTCTCCTGAGAAAAAATGTATTTTCATTAAATAAACCTAATTGAAAGAATAAAAAAAAAATTCCATTGGTATGCATACATGCTTTTAATGTAACATTTAAAAAAATGCATAAATCCTCATGTTATTTGATCATTTGTATGCTGTTGTTTTTTATTCTAAAATATGTAAAATAGGAACAATCAGGAAGGCGCTTGTGTGACCAGTTCTAAGTTTTGTCTGATATTGTGTGCAGCAGTGATATTAATGTACTAGAGAGTGTGGTGATTCTGACATTTTCTGTCAGAAGAAAATGGCCTTTAGCTCATGTTACCCTTGGTTCACTGCTCCGTTTGCTCCCCTGCAGAGTCTCTGATTGGCAAGGAGTACGTGGAGCAGATCATTGAGCGCCTGCACGCTACGCTGTCGGAGGCGAAGGGCATGTCTGATGCAGGGAACATGGAGCCTCTTGTCTCCTTTATCTCTGACGTGGCCTCCAACTTCTTCTCATCAGTTAAAGGCTGTCTGTTGCTCGTGGCAGCTGAGGAGCTGCTGCTCACCATCTTCCAGCTGTGTGCTCAGGACCAGACCCTCACAAAGCTCTCAGGTATCTCATCGGGAGGGAGGGCTCTGTGGCAGGACACAAATGTTTAGTACAAGGTTTCATATAAAAGTACTGAGCCATCCTATAAGCTGTTGATGTATAAAGCACTATTTTGTAATCACAAATAATTTAGTATGTACTGTTTTTTGCTTTTCTTGTTGCTCAGCAGATATGGAGATGTATGTAATTGCTTAACTTAAATGCTTAATTGCTTAATTCTGTTCTTAAAGATTTTGAACATCAGTTGCCTTATTTTTGTAATATTTTGCTAGGTTTGTCTATAGTATTTAGGGTGATGAGGGTAGTAATAATGAGTGACTGTAGGTATGTTAATATGTTTGTCCTGTGTGCCAGACGCCCTGCTAGAGAAGCTGAAATTTGCCTACACTGCGGGAGTGCACTCATTAGTCACCCAACTGGGGGCAGGAGTCACAAAGGGAACCTTCCTCCACAGTGCTGCAGTTTGGGTTAAGAACCAAATCCTGACATCATCTCTCAATGTGAAAAGGTGCCAAACACACTCTTTCTCTTCCCAGTACTAAATTGGGAATAGTTCTGGAACAGATCTGGGACAGAAACATTATTATTATTTGTTCCATGTCCCACTACCTTTTTATTATTATTACTGCTGCTAATTTTATTATGTGCTTCATTCTACATGAACATAATCATGACTCCTAAGTAGACCCTAATGCTGAATGTACTGTGTGCTCTTCTGTGTACTTTTACATGATAGTGTTGCTGTTGGAATACAAGAACAGTTAAACATGAATGTATCCGTTCTACTCGGAGCGATCTGTTTTCTTTGCAGTTAGCAAATTTCAATATATGATAAGCACTTTATTAGGTTAGCTTAAGTTATACCTTTTAACCTAAGCTTGCTTTTGTGTATACTGCTCGAAACTGTGAATTTCCCTCTGGGATGAATAAAAAAATCCATCTATCTAATTAGATTTAGGCTGGCCTCAGCATAGACTATGTAGAGCATGTCATGTTTGTTTGCTTTTGCTTTGTATAGTATGGTTCAGTATAAAGTGATGCTCTGTATGCTGTCTGCAGTTTGCAGGTTCTGATTCAGGCAACACAGAGCTTGGCTGAAACTGTGAAGTCAGCCCAGCAGAGTGAATGTCTTCTATTACAGTTCGTCTGCTGCCTAACGCCCTCACCCGAGGCATGGGTCTGCCTCAGGAAAGCTCTGCCTCCTCAGGTACACATCAGATGCTCACTCATGGTTATCTCACATGATTTGCAGCCAGTGTGTATGATCGTTGTAACATGGCCAAGCTTAATCATAGCATTTGCAAATCAAGTATACGTTTAACTTTAACACAGCATTCTTTGTCTCGTTCAGGAACAAACTTCAACCCTTCAACCAGTAACAAACACGTAGACAAACACATTGTAAATGAGGTGGTGATGGCCTAGTGGGTAGGATACTTGCCTCTGGACCAAGAGATCATAGGGTTCAAATCCTACCTTCAGTATACCACCACTGGGTTCCTGAGCAAGACCCTTAACACCAAGTTGCTCCAGGGAGACTGTCCCCTGTAGTTAGCGAATTGAAATCACTTTGGAATATAGCATCTGCTAAATTCCATAAATGTGAATGTAAATGACCATATTATGTTGTGCAATTAACTACGCTTATTTCTCACAGACCTTTGAGCACACACTGAATGATCAGATTCACATCCTCATATTTTATGCCTTATCACAGATCCTACAGCTTAAATAGCTCTGAACACTTTAAAGTTTTGACCAAAAATGTTTTTTTTTTTCTCCAATGCTTAAATGTTACATATGTAATGCAGTGGGTAAAGCGTCCCTTGCTAGGTGGACGTCTTAGAGCAGCTGGGGAGTATCCCTGCGTGGATGTGTGGAAGGTGAGGGGCTTGAGCAGACTCCCTGCACATCTGTGTGCCAGTGCTTTGCTGGGAAAAATCATCTTCACTGCAGTACCAGCTGACAACCAGCAGGAGGAGACAGACACCACAGAACTGCCTGAGCTCAGACAAACGGGTGAGGTCTACAGCACTGTTGCATTGCATGTTCAGTAGAAAATAACTCGCAAGTTAATTAATTAACTAATTAATTAAACAGTTTCAATTAATGATGACATGCAGAAGAATGAGAATAGGGTAATGAAAATTTAACATGTTATTGTGTACATAGAGAAGACCAATTCCCAAGAGTGTCTGGGCTTTGTCTGTACATGCTGGTGTGATGTTTTTTTGACCCATAAAAGCCTTGAGAAGTTTGAGAGTGTGTAATAAAAATAACTCTGGACATGTAATCTGAATGTCTTTGTGTTGTGTGTAGTTGCAGAAATTCTATATGCTGTGCAGTGGTGTGAGGAGATGGAAAATTGTCCTGGCATGGTGTCTGAGTATTCCAAAATGCTCCAAAACTGGAGCATAGCCGAGAAAGTCCATAGCAACAGTTCAGTCAATGCTGCTGTTCTGGAAACACTGTTCACAAGGTGAGCCCATTCATCTATGCCCAAATTCTAATCTGTTCCAATTCCACAACATTGATTATTTTCTAATTAGTTTGTCCTTAATTAATAATAACCATGTTTAGATGCATGTTTGCATGACCTCTTTTGATTGCAAACGTCTTAAATTTGTTTTTAATGAGCGTAATTAATCTGAGACCTCGGGTTTGTTTAAATCTCAGGTCCCGAGAAGAGGGTGACCTTTGGTCACTGACTTTGGCAAGCTATATCCAGAATAGCAAACCAGTCACCAGTGTCATTAAGAGTCTCTGTGGTAACGTCGAGAGGTAAGAGAAGTATCAGAAGTATTGAATGAGTGTCCTCCAGTTAACAAAAACCTTTGAGTGTGTGTGTGTGTGTGTGTGTGTGTGCTCACCCACTGCAGTTAGTGGAAAATACCAACGTTGACGTCTAAATTGTGGTGGAATGGACCAGCGTGTTCTGTTCATCTTTTTCTGAGAAATAATAGGAGGTGATTTTCATTTCATGTAGTTTCTCCTGGAACTTTGGCTTGTTAAGAAACAGTAAACTTTGCTGAGGACATAAAAATGGTAATCGGCTTTTCAGCAGTGGCATTGTTAGATTTTTAAGAGCCTATGGTTGCCATCAAAGATATTCTATTGCATAAAAGAGCACTGCTATAGATGCAGAAGCGTGAATGCAGATGAGGTTGCTGTAGCACAGCAGTAGTGTACTTGCTGAACTCTCAGGTGGAGCAGCTCATCACCATCAGCAGCAGCCAGATGTCTGCCTCTCAGGATGTGCTAACCATTAACATTCCCCAGCACTGCCTGCTTAAACAAACCGCATGGCATGAGAAATGACAGCCTGAAAACGCAGCAGTAACGTTAATGTTTTTTTTCTCTGTGTGTCTGTGTGTGTCTGTGTGTGTCTGTGTGTGTCTGTGTGTGTCTGTTTCAGTTTCTACCCTCTTACCGAGCAGAGTGTGAGCACTATTCAGGCACTGTGTGTCTCCCTGGCTGCTACAGAAAGAGAAGAACTTATCGCTCTGTCCATTGCTGAACTGCTGAACTGGCAGGAAAGAGAGAAAGATTGTGCCCAAAGTAAGATATACACTCTCTCACCCATACTCCCTTATAGACAAGTTCTGTTACAAACTTAAGTGTGGTCATGCTGTAGCTATGATATTTGAATTTCATGTCGTCCAGTCTTCAATCCTACTGAGTTGCTGTTAAGGTTTTTCTGCTTTGCAGGTGTGTGGGAATGTCTAGCTGTGCTGCACTGCTGTCTGCAGGCTGAGACTCCTGTGGAGGAAGAGATATTGCTGGCTGTCATAGCCACTTTGCTGGAGTGGCGCAACAGCAAAGAGGAGTGGTTCCTTTTTAACAGGTATAGGTGTGCGGGAGGGGTGTGTGTGTTGGGGGGTGAGGGGAGCGGGCATGGGTGTGTGAGTTGGGGTGTGTGTGCATGTGCTTGTTCACTAAAATAATGCATTTCTGAAAGTTTTGTTCTGTAGCCATTCCAAAAATTTTATGTACATCAGTGGGGGATTAAAAAAATTAGGAACCCTAAAAGCAGTGCCGGTCCCAAAATTCTGCTAAGGAGTATAAGTACCCCCCCCCTCTCATTTCAGGGAACCATAAAGTTTGGGACAAAGCATTGGTTAAGAATATTAAAGCAGACACGTTTAGTACTTCTTTGCGTATCCCTCGCATGCAGTGACCGCTTGAAGTCTGCACTTCATAGATATCACCAGGTGCATTATCTTGCAGAAGGGTAAAGTGCTGTCGAATGAGTTTGGAGGCATTTACTGGAACTTGAGCAGATAAGATGTTTCTATACACCTCAGAATTCATTGTGCAACTGCCTTCAGCAGGTACATTATCAATGATAAGTGTGGCCGTACCTATGGCCATGGACCTTAGGCAGTTCTTTTTTCTCTCCACACTTTGCTCTTGCAATCACTCTGATACAGATTCATTTTGGTCTCATCTGTCCACAAGACCTTTTTTCTGACTTTCGCAGGCTATTTTAAGTACTTTTTCACAAACTGTAATCGGCTCATCCTGTTTTTGTGCCCAACTAGTGGTTTACATCTTTTGGTGCAGGCTCTTTGCAGATAGTAGTCTCTGACTGTCAAACACCTGCTACCTGCAGCACGTTTACATTTATATTTACACCGTTTAGCAAACACTTTTATACAAAGTGACTTCCATTTTCTAGCTACAGGGGACAGTCTTCCTGGAGCAACTTATGGTTAAACAAACCCATGGAACCAGATTAAGCTAAAACCCTAGCTCCATTTATGATGGGAAAATGGATGTCTCAGACATTGCCTTTTCCTAAGAAACATACTTTTTCTCTCCCTTGATAAATGTTTTTGCTTGAAATATGATCAGTCATAATTATTACCTCTGTGTTGTGACCCTTCAGTTCCTTCAATTCAATTTGGGGGTTTTGGAATGAAACCCTTTTTATATATATATATATGTGTGTGTGTGTGTGTGTGTGTGTGTGTGTGTGTGTGTGTGTGTGTGTGTGTGTGTGTGTG
>JBBPDE010000034.1:6174708-6193033 GCA_037974605.1 Nannopetersius ansorgii | reverse complement strand
ATGAAAGGACAAAGCCTAACTAAAGTCCTCCGCTGTCTCTGCCATTTAACAGCGTGTGTTTATCTCCCATTGCTAGCTTGCCTGAGCAGTTTCTTCTTCTGGCATGCTGGTTGCCGACGTAGTGCAATATTGCCCCCACTGATTGTGTGGTACTGCAATGCAGAGGGGTGTTTAATTTTCAAATTAATCGCACGATCAAATTAACGCAAATAGTTAAAGCGATATTTTTAACAGCCCTGTATAATATATATATATATATGGATAGAGAGATTAATATATGTCTTAAGTCAAGTAGGTTTTATTAGTCATTTCTGCCATATATACACAGTACATAGTAAAAAAAGGTCATATTACTTTCTATCTGCCGTAAGTGACCTGGAGAAGGTGTCTGCTGGAGAGCTGGCTCTACCTGTTGAGATGATGCGTATCCTGTGCTGGCTGGTGGACCATGCTCCTACAGTTCTTGGCAGCACTCACTGGGACTTCCTCCTCTGCTCAATGCTGGCCTGGTTGGAAGTGAGTTTTTTGTCAGTAATAAAAAATGTATCAGGGTGGAGATGGTATTCTGTAGAGCTTTAAGACAACTGAAGTAGGAATTGTTTCAAAAAGAAGTTGCATTTATGGTTTATTTATATAGCACATCATACACAAAATGTCATCCAATGCGTGTTTTACAGAAATAGATTGTAAAAAAAGGTTTAATACCATGACAAACTTTTTCAAATTGAGACTTTACAGGAGAAGCCACAATCTTCCTACTTCTTAATAATGAGTTGCTATAAAAATGTCATGTCATGATCAGTTTACCATTTCGACACAATCTAAAGATTAACAATGGAGACAAAAATGGAAATACGAGATTATGTTCAGATGCGTGCATGTTAATGCTTGTGTTTGTGTCTGAACACTTGCGTGTCTTTTCTGTCTGTAGACTGCCAGTGAGAGTTGTGGGGCATTCTGGAATCCCTGGGTGCAGCAGTTGGTGTGTGCCAACTGTGAACTAGTTGTGAGACTCACTGAGTTCTTCGCAGCCCCATCTGCTGGGGTGGCAGAGCAGCTACCACCCGAGCTAAGCTCAGAATGGCAAGAGTTTTTTGTGGAGGGAATCTACACTCGGCTGCTTCCTCTGCTAGTCAGGATTCCTGGTGGGTTGTGCTTCATTTAAAATACTTCAACTTGTTCCATATTTCCTGCTGCTCAGTGTGGTCACAAGGATTGTCGGACCTTATTATCTGGCATAGAACTAACATTTTGATGTACACATAACTGTTTACACATTGCCACCTTAACACTATAAATTATTCTTAGACTTTAATCTACAAAGTATTACAAAGGGAAAGCAGACGGTTACATTTCTGTGAATTTCTGAGGTACTGAACAAATATAATTGTGTTTGGTGTATCTTGGCACTGCTTAGCTTCTGATATACCAGTTCTGCTTTAATAATTCTGTAGTCCTTCTAACTCCTAGCCCGTGAAAGATACAGAGTATGTTGCAAGCGAGCTTTCTATAATGAAAGTAATTTAATTTCTGACTGAAGCTGAGAACAAGGTGTTAATGAGACCTTCTCTGCAGTGGAGTTTCCAGAGCCAGACGACCCGCTGTTTCCGCTGGCTGGCGTGGTTGCGGTGGGCGAGGCTCTCACCTACATCCCCGTCCAGCTGCTCACACACAACAAGCTTCCGGCCCGATTTGTGGCAGACCAGAAGAGCAGCCTGCCTGATGCCCTTCAGACTCTGCTCAACACTCTTGCCCCTTTGCTGCTGTTCAAGGCCCGGCCTCTGCAGCTGGCTATCTATCACATTCTGCACAAGTAAGACAGCGGCTTACAGTCATGTGTTTAGGATGTTTGGAGCTGGTACAGTAACAACAGTGGGAGTAGCAGTACTTTATATAGTTTACAGTTGTTCTTAATCAAATATACTGTAAATGTTTTCTAAGGGTCATGCCTCTGCTACCAGAAAGTGACACTGAAGGTGCTACTGCCAGATCTGAACATGAAGACGAGGATGAGACTTGCCTGTAAGACTTCTTGTTGTTGTTTTTGTGTCTGAGAGATGTTTTTCTTTTAGAAAAGAGATCAAATAATTATTTGAGTGATCTATTTCCCAGAATCCTGCTGAAGTGTTTGACCATAAAAGCATAGCCAATTTTGATTGTCTTCATGTTTCAGTTTGTCTGTGTTTCAGTGGATAGTGTCTTTTGGGGGGAAAAATCAGATTTGTAATTGTAAAAAAAACCCAAACATTTCAAGTACACTTTAATTTATGCAGCTGAAAATAAAATATTAATCAAGTGCACCCTAAGAGATGTATGATGCAAGGAACAACTGAACAAAAGCAATGAGAAAGTGTAAAATTAAATAAAAAATAAAACTTGCTTGTTTTTTACCTTAGGTCGCCTCCAGCTGCTGTAATGAGTATTCTCACAACCACGGAGGAGCTCCTAGAGAATATTCTGGGTGGTGTGCAGGTGGGAGAATTTGCCGTGGTGCAGCCTCTTAGCATGGAGCACTGTTGCATCATGGGATATTTGCTGGCCTGGAAACTGATTCTCACCTGCTTTAAGGCTGCACCTTCGCAGGTATGGCACCCGTAAGACACCACACCACAACTCTGCTAGTGCCAAATTACACACACTACTGCAGTCAGTGCTGCATCACATTGAACTGGCTATTGCATACCGCTCCCTGCATCTTTTACTTTGCTATATACTAGTTTAGCTGGCACTTTTCCCAATTCGTTTATTTACACTGAGGAAAACACTTAATTAATCAAACTTGCTGAATGCTCTGTTCTTTGCTTAAACAGACTAAGAGTATGCTGATGTTATATTCTGCCCGTAAGCAAATGAAATTAATTAATTTGACCTTAATTAACAAATTAAAATTTCTTTATCATGGTGATTGTAATACTGCATTTGATATCTGTACTGAAGTCAAAATTCTGATATGATAACTAAAATGTACACCAGTGTATATCTACCTTTTTAGGATAGTTTTTACATGCTTACTTACCTTCCAGCACTGGTTTTATATCTTTTGCAGCTGCGTGTCCAGTACTCCTTGTATTTAAAAAAGACACGTGCGCTGCACAAACTGCTGCTGCATCTTTTCCGACTCATGCCAGAGAACCCGGCCCTGCCTGGACAGCCCACAGAAATGGCCAGCAAAGAACCCAAAAGCTTCTTCACCGAAAGCCTGTCCCTCTTCCTGGGCCGTGAGTACAAGCATTGTTTTCATGCACGTCATGTAACAAGTTTACTTATCCCACAAGGAGTGACTAAACAGGTTTTTGGTGCAAACTAGAAGAATTGAAGTCTCTCTCTTGTTCTAAACGAGAGCTCTGACCGTTAAAGTCGTTAGAGTAGATACGTCACTGAGCTAAAGCTACAAAGGTTTCCCCTCGCTTTGTGTGTGTGAGACCGGATTCTCTTCATCTTTCGTTACTGCCAGGCTTTTACGCTCTCTTTTAACACACCCATTTTCTGACAAATCCCACCTTCGGCTGCGATTGGCTAATAATATTGCAACTTCTGTGCTCGGATTGGCTAATTGTATACAACACAGCAGATAACCAATATTTGCAAACATAGCAGGGGTCTACCAGCCAATGGTCTTCCTTATCCACATCCCACCCTGATGACCACTGCCTTGTGAACAGTGCCCTGTGGAACCGCATGATGTGTGTCACTCAACTCCAGGCACATTTAAGGGAGGTGAAAGGCACCCAAATGTCACATCAGACCATTCTAAACCATTGACATCTGCGTGCTAGACGACCTGCAAGGGTACCTGACCACACCACCAGGCAAAGGGAGCATTTACGCTGGACCAGCGGGCCTTAGTACTGTTCTCTGATGAAAGTCGATTCATGTTGAGCAGTAATGATGGCTGTCGACGATGTTGGAGACGTCAAGGAGAGCGCAATGATGAGCCTTTGGTGGTGTTACAGTGTGGGCAGGTGTGTCTAGTCAATACAAAAAAACTGCCTAACACTTATTGAATGGTACAATGGCAAGCCCATGCTACCTGAATAACATCATTAATCCAGTCATTGTGCCCCTGCATGAACAACACCAGCCTAATTTCTTCCTGATGGACGACAATGCTCCAGCTCATCGAGGTTGAATTAACATGTTAGTTCATTCATTCATTACAAAAAATATTGCTTAAAAAAAATTTAACACGGATGTGGACAGATGGAACAGTTGATAGGAGATTCTCTGCAATTCATGCAATAAGGAATTTTTTCAGACCATCAGGCCTAAAATGTCACCTCAACACGAACCTGGCGGTCCGGTCCAGCACAGCTCAATCCAAGCAATAGCAGCCCGCCACACTGGACCAAACTGAGCATGTCTACCTGTGCCCAACTTCCTATGAAAATGGTCTCTAAGTTTATTTTGAGTTGTGTTGTATTCATGGGCGTGGAACCATTATATTAGGGGGTGACGGCTATTTGTATGAAGTTAATCATTTTTAAAAGCACAAGTGGATGAGTAGGGGGACGATACTAAAATCTGAAGATGCCAAATGCAGCACATGCCCCTTTGTCATTTTGCAGGGTATAAAGCACATTTGCCAGTGAACCTGTATACCTGTGCTTGCTTGTATAACAGAAACAGAAGGTTTGCAGAGTGAAGTTCCCCACCTTGCCTGCTCTGTGTACTATGGAGCTTTGAAAGATCTGCCTGCGATGGTGCGCCTGTGGTGGAACAGCCAGGAGAAACGTGTGTTCAGCACCGTGGATAAGTTCACCAGCAAATATGTGAGCAGTGTGCTGTCATTGCAAGAGATCACCTCAGTGCAGTCCAGCACGCAGACCTTTGAGAGTATGACGGTGAGAAAAATAGTTGGCTAGTTTTTGTTAGACTTTTAATGTGCTTTAAAAAACACTTTTGGACTTTTCTCTAAAGCTCAAACATCTGTGGGTTTTCAGGTAAAAGCACGCTCTGCCACACGGGAAGTGATTGCCACATACTCTGTAGACGATATCTTTATCGAGCTGGTAATTCAGCTGCCTCAGAACTACCCTCTGGGCTCCATTTCTGTGGAGAGTGGCCGCAGGGTTGGAGTAGCAGTGCAACAGTGGCGCAACTGGATGCTCCAGCTCAGCACCTACCTTACACACCAGGTAGGACCACAAGCCAAATATTAATGTTAATGCACTCTATTGGGTTTAGGAAGTATACTGCAAATGGAGTACACAGTCTTATTGAAATTAAAAAATGATATATTTGTACCTAATGTGTTAGCTGGTCTGCTGGTAACACAGGGCAGGTGAGTGAACACAGACGAAGCCTACAGACTGTCTAAAAATGAGCTTCAACTGGGAATTCCTTTTGATGGAGTAATTTATCTTCAGCTTTGCTCCAACCTTAAAGCTGAATCGTTGCCCAGTTTTAAATATTCTGAAGTGTGGTTCTCTGCCTCACACAGGATGAAGAGCAAGCCAATTTTTTTACCTTTTGTAATTGTAAGAGATGTTTTTTTTCTTCTCTAGTGTCTTGTGAAACAACTGGATAAACATTGTACTACAGTCTACATATGTCTAATAAGGCTCTAGTAAAACTCTTTAGATAATCGTTTTTTTCTCAAATTACTGTTGTGTGTGTTTTGTGTAGAATGGCAGCATTATGGAGGGCCTGTCACTTTGGAAGAATAACGTTGACAAACGTTTTGAGGGAGTGGAGGACTGTATGATCTGCTTTTCGGTCATCCATGGATCCAACTATTCGCTGCCTAAGAAAGCCTGTCGCACTTGTAAGAAGAAGTTCCATTCAGCGTGCCTGGTAAGTATCACTTGCGTGCTGGATTTTTCACTTCATGGTTTGTCATTTCTTCAGTGTCTGGTTACATTCTTTTCAGTTCAGTGAACTTTATGCAGTGATTTCAAAAGTTCAATTCTTTGTTCTTTTTATTTTACAGTACAAATGGTTCACATCAAGCAACAAGTCCACATGTCCCCTGTGCAGAGAGACTTTTTTCTAAACACCCTGGACAGATGAATTCCGTGTGGATATTGATGAGAGACAAAAAGAATTATACAAAGAGCAAAAGAAAAAACCTCAGTTTGTAAGTTTGTACATATAATGTTGACTGTAACAGTCACTAAAGTCAGTACTTGTGTCTAACCATAGAAACGCTGACTTTATGCCAATAGATGTTATATGGTCGTTATTTCAGCCATCCATCCAAGTGTAAAGTAAATTTTATTAAGGGCAGCCGGAAGGAGATCTTTCTGTATTAAGCATGAGCTGGAGTACTTCCTTGATTGCCTTCTCTAACTGATGCAACGCATTTGACCCCTCGAAGACTTTGGATTTGTTTGAGCAATGCAGGTTTCAGAGTGATTTCTGTTTATGATCTGATAATAGACTTTGCAGAATGGTTGTTACCTCCTGTCAAGACATGTGGTTGTGTACCATAGATATGTATTTTCTATCACAGCATCCATTCTGTTATGTTCAATCTTCCATAAAGGGAACATTTTTTTTTCTTTTGTCAAATAGCCTTTTGCTTGGTTCTAATACTCTTGGGACCATTCAGTTGCTTGAAAAACTTTTTTTTGTTTATAACTTACGTTCACATGTTAAAGTAGGATTCTGCAATAATATATGTTGACCAATCATTGCCAGCCTCTTGAACCAATCAATGATGCAGTCCTCTGAATCTGAAATACAGACTGTGCTTTTGTCTTTAAACATTGTCTTTCTATCTGAATTTCTAGTCCCTCTCTCTCTCTTTCACACGATTCACAAGATTCAAGATTCTTTCTTTGTCACATGCGTATGACGACAAATAAAGAATCTTGAATCGATTCTCACACGGTTGTGTTTTCGAGCGTATGCTGGTGCTTCTATGTCTGTTTTCAGGGACTGGTTTTCAGAGATGGTCCACATGTGTTGTGTGTTGGAGCAAAAATATGCATCTTCTGGAAGTCCCTGAGAACTGGTGTGAAAATCACTAATCTGACTGATTTAGGCCCATGTTTCATTATTTCAAAGTGTGTGTCTGTGGTTTCAGAGTTCAGAGAAGGTTACATGGTTCCACACTCATGCAAGGAACCGAGGGAGTCCATGCACCAGGGAACAGTGAAAGAGAAGCATGTGGGATAAAAGCACAGCTGAACAGCTAAAATGCTCCTCAGCTGTAAATATTTGATAGTCTTTGTCACTGAACAGCACCATTAAAGGATAGTTTAACATTACAGGAACAATTCTGAACATCAATATGCCGCCCATGTGTTCACTCTCCCCATGCCTCACCAGCTAAGCTTTGTGTTTTGTTCTACATTTGGTTTCATGCTGGGTGGGTGGCTGTGTTGGGCCGTTTTGCCAAAGAATTACTGTTGAGCTGATTAGAAGAATTGGGGGTTATTAAAAAGTGTAGTTTTTTATTGTCTGAAGTCGATTTAGAATTTGTTTTGATTAGGGGTGAAACAATTGTGACCCTGTGATGCTACAATGTTACAGTAAATCTCAGACAATGGAAATTCTGTTCTGTTTGTCCTGTAATACATTTGCATAGTTTGAACATTATAATTTAAAGGGAATATTGAATAGTGAAGCTAGTATTGCAAACGATGAGCAAAGTATATCATTACACCCTAACTTTGTGTCTACATTTTGGAATGTGTCTAATGCTGTGGATATGAAAATCTGGCATTTCAAAAGACCAAACTGAGGTCTCAAATGATGTGCAATAGACTTGATTGTAGTAACAATTAGTTGATTAACTGTCATTCTGGAAAATAATTCATAGATTTAAGACTTTGTAAGTAATGTAGGACAGGTTGGTTTCACTGCAGCGACTGTACAACAGTAATTACAGTAATTGACAGAGGCTGAAGTGGCTTCCTAATATGTACAAACACTAATCTCAATATAAGAAAAGCTATATTGTTTCTTTGTCGTTTCTTCACATTATCTGCTGCTGTTTTAGGGACTGTCTGCAGCTAGGCCTTGGTGACGGACAAGAGGGGTCCTGCAAAGCACCAGCGACTGTTATTCACTGTAGCAGAAAGCAGATAGTTAATACCGCGGCACTGAGAGTGGGAAGATTTAAAGCTCACAGAGAGATTTTTGCCTTCTTATCTATGATCAAAATCAATGACTGTAAAGACTACAGTGAGCATGGAGGAAACTGGATTGTCAAATGTCTAACAATGTATTGCATAGAGGAAATGTTTTTATCCTACCACCGCAGCTACGCCATTGACTTTACAGTTAATGGTCTGTCGAAAGGAAGCCGGCAGAAAAAAAAGAAGAGGAATAGACAGTTGTGGGTGAGGAATGGAGAAATAAGGCAACACAGTGTCTGGCATTTGCTGCAAAAGTTCATCCAGACGGCACTCGATCATAACAAACTTTATTTCCTCTTGAGTGCTTTTTATCGAGTTTAATCTGCCTGGAATGCCAATAGCAATTTCCAGCTTACTGGAAAAGTGTAACCCCAGTTGCTATTGGTTCTTGGAAATATCCCAATTAAGCAAGAACCAAATGGCCTCGGTTGCTAGATCTCCTTGTCACTATTTCACTCATTTGTTTGTAGAACTGAGTGTTTTTATTTATTGCTTGTTTGAAAGCCATTACACATTCAAACATGACATTCAGCAATTAATCCGTTTTTGCAGTATACGTCTTATTTTTCGACGGCCTCTTCAGCATAGACAGTGTACATTGCTAAATGAAAAAACAGTCCAGCACGTACTGAAGTATTGAATTGTTAACTCTAGGTGGCAGCATTTCATTGCATCTTTCTGCTCCTCTCAGTCTGGATTCTGACCACCAAGTGGTTTGGAACAGTTTTATTGTTTTTAAGAAGCATTTTAAGTAGTCTGAGACTGAAAAAATATTCTTTGTTCTCATATATGTTTCTTGATAGTTTGCAGTGACAGCACAGGCATCTACCGGAAGTCAGAATGGAGCTTGTAGGCTGAATCAGATGCTTCTGTGGGTTGATTAGAGCTTGACCCTGTGAAACCCTTGGTGGATAATGTTGCCCTCCATTAGATTATAGACTAACTCCCTTAAACGAGAAGCCACAAAGGTCTGGACTATATGCCCCCCCCCACCCCTCACCCCTCACCCCCCACCCCCTGATCTGTCTCTGGAAATTGTTCTAATCTTAATGCAATCAGTATTCTCTCAACCATCTAGGTGTATATGTGAATGAGCAGCGCAGGGGCTGCATGTTCAATTTTCTGCCAAGAGGACTACGCGCCTAGTTAATATTCAGTCCATCCTGACCTATTTGAGGCGTGCTGCTCTTCGCCGTGAAGTCACGCTCCAGCTCCGCGCTGTAGGCTACTGTTGTGCTCTCTAAATAGCGGCGTGTCGGTGCTATTCCACCAGCACAATGAAAACCAGGCCAGCTGTTTCTCTATCCAGCCCCCTTCTCTCTCTCTCTCACACACTCTCTCTCTCTGCCTCACTCTCTCTCTGCCTCACTCTCTCTCTTTCTCTCTCTCTCCTCTCTCTTCCTCTCTCTCTCTCTCTATCTATCTCTCTCTCTGCTTCTCATTATCACCATTAAAGTAGCCAATTTGCATGAGCACTTGTTCGGCTGACCCCTAGCGGCACCAAACCTCGGCTGTGGTGTTGCTTTCATCTTCCACAACCTCACCTCCTGGCTACGTGTGGAAATGTCCTTGTTTGACGAGGAGGTCACCGTTCCTCTCCCTTGCAGTCTTCTTCCTTGTTTTCCGGCTGATGCGACGAGATTAGAATTTATCCAGCCTCCTCTGGAAGGCTGTTATTAGGCCTCAGACTGAGCTGGCCTGGTAATCAGGGCAGTGAGAGCTTGACTTGGTTCTATCCATGTGTGGTGTTTCCCATCATCTGCATTTTTGCCTGGCCTGTTCTGATACACCGTGTTTCCTGGCATTGCATAACCCATTTGTTTTGAGATGGTCAAAAGGGATTTGTCGAACCATAATGCAGAGAAAAAAGCTTTCAGCAAGTTCTCCTCACTATCAATATTAAAACTCAAATCTAATCAAAGTAATCTTCTTGTTACGTTCAGTAGCTTTCTGGTCACTGTGCCAGGGCTGCCGAGCCCAAACTGACACACTGGAATGATGATGAGCGTAGTTATTATTACCATCACTTCTTCTCTATTCAAAATGTGCTCAAAAACTTGCTATTGATCGCAGTTCTCTGCTGCACACCATGTATTCAATTTTAGCCGTCACTGCGTTCTGCTGAACAGAGCGTCTCATCTTTCATTGCATAAATCTCATCTGCTATCTCTAGCAGCACATGGTGCCTGTCTCTTCGGGCAGGGCTGATTTGTTTTGCTGGAATCCGTACGGGCGGTGGAAGAGGAAGAGCATGGGGATAGAAGACAGGGCCTGACTCCTTAGCCACGCTCCCTAATGTCCCTCAGCTGTGAAGCCGGGATGTCTAAATTAAAAAGGAGAGGGCAAAGGAGAGCCCATTCTCCTTGCTTCATGTTGTTTACGCACTGTGACTGGGCTTGTGGGACACAGGGAAAGTATAAATGGAGAGGCCCAAGGAGAGGCTTAGGCCAGTGATTCGTCTCAGCTTCTAAAGAGGGGCCATTAATAGCAGGCCTCCAGCCCTCGTTTGAACACTCGTTTGTGTCAGAGGAATATTATCAAATGGAAAGAGTGCCACAGGCTAGAGAAGAAAGGGTTCAACAGTGGGATCGGTTCAATTCAGGCAGCCCTGCTGCATCTTCCTCACGATGTGTTGCCAGCTCCTGATTTGCTGGGAATTTTGCTGGACACCTGCCCTCCACACTCTTTAAGAAAAGGTAGAAGTTCTTTGAACAATTCCAAAGAACAACCACTTTTGGTTCCCTAAAGAACAATGTTTAACAGAGATTTATGGCACCTTTTATTTTTGAGAGTGCAGGACCAGAATAGGTTAGTAGAAGCAACTAATCTTTCTTAGAAAGACTGGCCTCCTGGAGGCAGGGTAAGTGACCACTGTTCTTGATGATGTAAACAACAGTTACCAGAGTTTGCAATGTTTTTCCTCAACCACTGACCTTTAATCAGCCATCACTCTGGAAATAAAAGTCTGGCCAGCTTGGCACATTTCCCGTCATGCTTAAGGATTTGACCGGTCAGAGGTCGAGAAGTTACCCATGAGCACTGATCTCAGCCTAACCTTTTCTAATTCTAACCACAGTCATTACAGAACAAAACATTCCTCTGGTCAGGAATGAGCAGCCGAGGGGCGAACTCGACCAGGGCCACGCATTGTTCATTCAGAGCAGAAACATTATTTTGTATGGAAAGAGAAGCCTGTTTACCCCAGTATGCTAATGGGGTCATAGCCGCCAGGTCTAGAGATCAGAGCTGCTCAGTAAGGAGCGCGAGCCCGGGGCGACCGCCTCATGGGGGACTGGGGGGCGAAAATGTCTTACATGACAGTAATGGTGGGAGACTGCTCTTGTAAGGTCCCATTTATGACACATTGGCTGGCAGAAAGCTATTTGCTGGAGAAATTGCTGCATTGTAAGTCAAATGTTGGGTCTATATTAACCTAAAAGTTCTCTTCTGTTCATTTCCTTTCTTTTTTTTTCCTGTTAAAAAAGCCAAGCAAAAAAAAAAAATCAGTGCTGGCTATAATCTTGGTGATTAGTTAGTGTTTTATACCATTAAGCAAATCCTAATTGCCAATTAGTTTGATATATAATCCGAAATACTTTTTAAGAGTTCATTTAGTCATGCTTTGGAGCATGGTGATTGGGTTTAAAGTATATGAAGTATAAATATCAGGATGTTGTCAGAGCCGGAGTGGTTCTCACTTCGTGGTTAAGAAAGTTGAGGAGCGCGTCACTTCAGTACGATCACTTCAGCATCATTGCTGCTGTTAAGAAAACAAAAACAGGCAAGGCACGGAAGAGAAGCTGTTTATGAGCTGCCAGGCACCTCTGTAATGATTGGTTCTGGGTTTGTGGATTCATCTTTTTTATATATGTCTATCTTCAAGGGTAATACTGCCGACCAAAAAAGAAAAAACTGTAATAAGGCTTCACAGCTTTACGACTTAAAAGTGGATGTCTCACTTTCACATTTAAACAAGGTCACAACTGTCAACGAGTGGAGAGGCCATGCCGTGATATACTGTGGCCTGAAGAAAGTGCCATTTCTCATCAGCCCATTGCGATGCTGGGCGTGTGAGCAGGGAGGAGGATCACGATGCCCACTGCAGAGTTAATATCCAGGGTGCTCTGAGCTCTGTCAGAGGCCGACTCGTTCCACTGATAAATGTCTGCTCCAAAACAGCCTTCAAGCTGCGGGATATCCGTCTTTCCAAAAATGTAACCTCCTCCCTACTCCCCATTTTTTCCTACTTTCTCCCCTCTTTTGCCTCTGCAGTCCTGAAAAGTGGGCATTTCTAGCTCTTCTAGGATTGCTACAGAGAGGCTGTCTTGCTCCCTATCTTATGTTTACAAACTAGCTTTTAGAAATCAGCATGTCTGAAGTCGGCGCCCAGTTGAACATGACATTTGCTGTACATTGATGCATGTTTCTTTTTACAAGAAAGGACAAAAATCATTAAAGTGTTGCTGAAACAAGCCTTCGCTCTTCTAAACCATATGGTTGTTATTGGGTATCACAGGCAAACTAACGAGATAAAATAAGGGTCAGTTCTGATTTCAGGTTCACTCTGAGCCAGAAACCTTGGTTTAACACACTACAAACATATAGAAGCAAGCTGCAAGTTTTCACAATAATAGCCCAAAGCCAACACAACCTGTTTGCTTCCATCTAGTTTAAAGATGTTTTCTTAAATATTCCATTAGTTGGTAATGAACTACTAACATAATGGCCTTCGTAGTCTTTGTTGATAAGAATTCATTACACTAATCAGTTGTTTATTGTGCGATTATTCATCACCGATCATTATTTACACTCTTAATTGAACAATTGATCCAGTTTATCAAAGAGCTTCTGAATGTATGAATCAAGTGCACATGAATAGAATGTAAAACTCTGTTGGATTAAAAGGACTTTGAAAACATTACTTTCAATTTTATTGGTGTTAACAAAAATAAAAACACCAACAGAAAACCTTTGCCTATTGTCTTGTTTGCTTGTTTTGCTCTTGAATGTACAGTTTTCATGTTATCTGACCAGAATGTAACAAATATCCTAAAATATGGACAAAAGATGGTGCGCTATTTTTGCTTTAAAAGGTTTGACAGCTAAATTTGCAGCCAGCATGGCAGTACGGTAAATCTCCTGTGGCAGTAATTAAAAGAGGCATTGGTTTTGTCCTGTTTTGCCCTTTGCACCTTGTAACCAGGCAGCAAAAACCAATGAGTTTGAAATCAATGTTCATTAACGCGGCTTTACAGGATCATGGCCAATAACAAACCGCCTGTCCTTGCTTCCAGAATTCCTCTCATACTCCGATCTGCTGAGGAGGACTCTCAGACCTTTGGCATGCACCTGAATGCGGAGACTTGACAGTTGTTTCCTTGCCCTGGTACGCCTTTCTCCCTAGGCACTAATTACTTTTAACTGAGAGCCATTATGTCATGGCAGAATGGACTCACCCGCAGGTGGTAGGAATCAAAGTCTTCTCAGAAAAACAGTAATTAAAAGCCCAGGTAGCTGGCCTCAGGCTAGGCAAACGGGAAGACAGGCTGAGGAGAAAGTAGAAAGGCATGGAAGTTCTAAAGTTAGCTGGAGGGGCGTTGAGAACACAGCCATTTGAAGGGAAAATTGTCCATAAAAGTCTCTTTTATCGCTGAACTCAAGATATTACCTGTCCGAGTAATTTCGCCTGGCTCCGACTCAAACGGCCTGCGTTCTGAGGGGACGGGACCTGAATGGAGATGAAGTGGAAACTCTGAGATTGATGGAGACAGGACAGGCACAAGCCTACGCTGAATGAGAATATGTCACTCACTGTGTTTATTGGGGGGTAGTTATTGAAAAAGGGTGTCAAGCTGCCCGCTGGATTTACAGTCGATAGCGCAACATCCATCTCACTGCTGGAGGATTTTAGCAGAGCATCAGCTCTGTTGCGTGAGTTCACCCCGTCTTACCCATTACCTTCAGACGCTCCGAGGCGCCCTGGCGAAACCCGTATGATTACATCGACTTCATCGCGCCACCTTCCAGTCACAACGGTTGGTCATGATTCTCTAAACACCTGGGTTGAGCATCTCACAGCCCATATGGTTTAGAAATAGAGGAAATAATTTGCTCCATGAAGTGCGAAAGTATTTATGAACCTTTGTGTCTGTTTTGGCGCTTGGCAGTCACTAATAGCAAGTTCCTCTGAAATATTTTCCATCATAAAAACTTCATATCGCAAAAACACACATATGCTTCTAGAATGTGGTCAAATATTAATATACATGATTTTCTTTATGATAAAGTAAATTATGGATTTTTTGTGTGTAGTATCTTTGAGGCTTTAGCTTGACTAGGAAACAGTTAAGTTGACTTGGTTAGTTAGTGACCTTATGGCTCACAAGTGAAATATTTCATCTCCGAGCCACAGGTGTCTTCAGAATAACATGGGCTGTTTTGACAACTGTTTACGCCTAGGAATTAATTTTCTACATTAAATAAAGAGAGTTTCAACCTGTCTATGTCAGAGGAGAATGTCTATTTCACAGTCTTGGGATGTCTCAATCTGTCTTGCTGCAGATTGTTCCAAGACACTTCAAGTAACTGGGTAACACATAAAATACATGTAAAAATCCAGGGTGATACTTTTTCATTGGCAAAAACAAAACTTCCTGAGGACTGGTGTTGCTGCTTGTATTGTCACCTTGGTCATCCTTCATTACTAATGCCTTGTTTCCAATTATATGCCTCCAGGGTCCCGTTCCATGAAACAGGATTAAGGGAAAGTTTGGCTTGAAATAATCCTGTTTCATGGAATGGGACCCATGACCTCTCTTTAGACCTAAATAAGGTGTTGTTGGTCAGCCACACTGTTACATTTCTTAAAACACCAAGTTGAAAGGGTTCACAATTGCCACCATATACATGTGGATGTACACTTATATGGACAAAAGTATTGGGACACACCAGGTTCTCAGGGTTTGGGGTTGGTCCCTTGCTTCCAGTGAAGAGCAATCTTGGTGCTGCAGCATACCAAGACATGTTGGACAATCCCACACTTCCAACTTTGAGGAAGACTCTTTTCTATTCCATCATGATGGTGCCCCAGTGCACAAAGCAAAGTCCATAAAGACATTTGAACTATGTCAAAAGCTTGGTCCATAAGACACACATCTCCAGAAATGTTTTTTTTCTTCTGTCTGCAGAAAGCCTGGGCTTCAGCATTCCAATAACCGAACCTGGCCACTTTATTCAGAGCTCACACTCATGCCTCAATCTTAAATATTAATAACTTGTATAAAAGTGAAATTCAGTAAATATTATTAACATTAAGTGACTCTAGAGATCAAATATAATCATTGGCAAGAAATGAAACATTTCTACTATTTTTTCCACTCTCACATACACTCTCAGTACATTTCTTTTCCTCCATTCTCCCTGACAAATTTAGTCAAACTCTTGTACATTCCCCGGACAATTTACAGATGGCAGTTTAACACTAGCTACAGCTTTTCAGTGAGATGGAGATAAAGACTTATTCCACTCAGGAATACTTTCTGTTTTCTCAAGTCATTCTAGGATGGCTTTTACCCCGTGTCCATAAAAGTTTGCCAGCTGCTGTTTTTTTTGTTTATTGTTTTATTTATTTACATTAAATAAAGTGCCAATTTAAAAAATCTAGCAGTTCACTGCCAGAGTAGAACCTTGCATATCCAAAAAAGGAAACATTCTTAACTTTCAGTTTCATGTTAAAGGCTTTTATTGTAAGGCATTAGAACCATTTCTATTGGTCCTTTTGTCATGGGATTTTTACATAATATATAAACTGCATTAACAATTAGCAACTATGTAAAAAAGATTTTTTTTAAAAAATGGAGACTCAAGGTTCGGTCTTCCACCTCATTGTCCTGCCACTTGTAGTGTTCTGGAAATTGCTGACTAGTTCACGTTTGCACAATGACATATTTCAGTCAATACGAGTCTTTTAAAGTTTGTGTCACCAAAAACCTGATCATGTGTGATGCTTTTTGCACTTCCTCATTGTGAATCAGAATCAGAATCAGAGAACTTTATTTATCCCGGAGGAAATTGTTCAAATGTGGATTGATGACATTGCACAGGTGATGTTCAGAGACTTCTGAAATGAATTCATTTTGATGCACTTTCCTAATCTGTGCTTTTTAAAATCTTTTTGGTGTTCAGGGTTGACCAAACACAGTTGTTATTATTCTGAACCCCTCTACAAATTATACGAAACTATGGTGAGTGCTGATTTCATAAAGTGCACCCTGAAAAACAAAGGTTCCTTCTGGAGTTTTTGAAACAATAATGAACAATAGAACAACCATTTTATGCTACTTTAAAGATAACTTTTGGTAAATAACATGTGCTCAGGGACATCACTAAGACAAGGGGGCCTTAGCCCCCAGGGTTGTAGGAAGGAATTAGCGTGTATAGAGGGCTGAAAACATTTAACAAAACCTTTCCTTTCACTTAAGGAAACAAGTAAAGTTAAGCAATTAACAGTTATTGTCACCTACTCATAGTATTGCTGTGTTGAACAGTTGAGTACAAACAGCGCCAGAGAAATATTACTAAATGGGCTCCGGTTGCTACTCGCTAACAAGCAGCGCTGTGTAGCTTCGCCTGGGTCCTAATGCCTGCCTGCTGCCTACAGCAGCTTCAACAGCCAGTACATCATTTTAATTTAATAATGATAGCTAGATTTATTATTTTTCATTTCAATTCATAGTCATGTTTCTATTTGTAAAGTGCCTATCTGCGCTCAGTGATACCTTGTATGAAATGTTTGGATATATAATTTAAAAATAGTATAATAATTAATATATCTTTAGGGTGGCTTGGGATCATTTTGGGGGGGCTTCAGTCCCCCCAAAATAGACCTAATGACGCACATGCATGTGCTTGTGTGGTTTTTAAAGTTGAAAGAACCTGCACCCTTTCCCAGAACTGCAAGTCCAAACTGAGAAAATAAATTATGGACTGATACACAAAACCAAATAATTGGGTAAAGATTTATTTTTGTTTTGTTGTTTTTTAGTTAGTTTTTTTGTTCATTGTATCTCTTTTTTTACCCTTGAAAAGGATCCTTTTGACCGTCAGGATTTGAATGTAATATTAGGTTTACATTTAATAAAGCTCCTCTGCCTCCCGCACTCCTGAGACGCTTGTGCTGTCAGGCAGTTTATAGCAACTGCATCCGAAGAGAGGGATTAAGTACAGAGACGTATTCAGCTGCTGGTCACAGATAGCATGCACTGCTCTGTTTATGAAGCATATTTAACCGTAGGCTCAAGGGCATTCAGGTCCCCTCTCCAGTGGAAACATGCCACATAAGCGTGCATTATCATGTCCTGCTATGTAATGTGGATGAGCGTATCTTACTAACCTTGTGACTTAAAGGAATTGTTCAGAGAAAAATTAAATGTACCCAATTTTCCACTTTCCTCAGATACAACTACTCATCCCGTGTTTGGAGTCAATGTAGAACTCTGAATATGTTGCTAACAAACGCTAGAAGTTAAACCATAGAGCCCAAACTGTGCCCAAAAATGCATCACACCCATATCTTCATTAACGTGGCACAGATTTGTGGATGTGATTTCGGACACACAGTTTACCCCCTTTTGTGCCCTGGTGTTTAAAATATCTGTGTATGGAAATGAAGTTTTGTTCATTTTTATAGTTTTATAGTTATAGATATTTTATGTGTGTGTTAGGTAACTGTTGAGTTCTAGTTAGTCTAGGCTACAGTTCTACTCTAAAGAAGCATATTTCTGAGTCTTAATATCATTTTGGACTCCTTTTCTGATGTAGTGCACCTAGTGTAAGTGGAAAATAGGGTAAATTGTGTCATAATTAGATGAACTAACTAATCAACTATTCCTTTGAAGCTGGTTATGATAAAAGTATAGCATAATCCAATTTTATTTCTCAGTTATTTATTATCCAAATGAGGTAAGCTGTAGAGTTGGATGTCTCGAGGCGGTTCTTTTACGTGGTCTTGGTCTTGTCACAGTCTCGACGGTCTTTTGTCTTGGTCTTGTCTTGGTCTCGGATCCCTCAGTCTTGTCTTGGTCTCGCTGTCTTGGTCTTGCTGTCTCAGTTTGACATAGTGGTCGGGAGATTATTTTGCCTTTCGCACCCTTCAAATGCACCCAATCAATGACATATATCGTCGTTGTCGGGCGGAAACCTCGTATGTCCAAAACGGCTATTTTTCAGGAAACTGAAAAAAT
>JBBPDE010000034.1:6140809-6159267 GCA_037974605.1 Nannopetersius ansorgii | reverse complement strand
TGTGTGTGTGTGTATATATATATATATATTTATACTCCCTGTCGCCCTGCTGTGTGTCCCCCATAGTATTTTATTTTTTTAAGTGAAATATTAGTAAACTCAGATATATTTATAGATATATAAGTTGATTGTAATATCACTCTTTCTTTGCCTCACTGTTGATCTGTCTGAGTGCTGCTGTTCTGTTGTGTTCTATGTTGCACCTATGGTCCAGGAGCACGAGATTTCATCTCACTGTGTGTATATGGCTGGGATGACAATAAAGCTCTACTTGACTTGATAATCTGTTCACAAAAATCCCACTCTTGTAATCATACCTTTGAAAATAGGCTTAACCATATAAAAGTTGCTTTTCATGGATTACATGTTTCAATGACTTTTTTGATATCACTAAATCAATCTATTCTGACTTAATTTACTGAATCTGCTCTTAAACTGCATAGTAGCCCAGTCACTGTGGCTAGTATCAATGTTGCATGTGGTTTGGAGAGAAGTAGGGATGGGAGAGGTGATGTAAGAACTAAATCAGCTTTTAATCCATTTAAGTTAGATCAGAGTTAGAGTTAGATCAGAAATGGCATCTTAAAATCACACTTTAAGTAATTTAAACATTATATTACTGAAGCCATTTTTAGTCCTTTTAGTCCTGCCATTTGTGACCTGGTAATAGATTACATTTCCTAAGTCGTCTACTCCGCTCCACCGTAGACTAATCTACACCGTAATCTACTCTTGAGCTCTTGGGTGTCCTATGTGTCACAGTGGATTTTATGAAAAGGAACAGATGAAAATAATTTTAAGTCATTCTCAGAAAAGTGAATTGATTCAAGAACTAGAAAATGTTTAGATTTATTCACCAGTTACATGTCGTACATATGAATACGGCTTGGAAATGTATTTTCAGATGCTGTACATTGAAAAAAGATCACTTCAGTACAAGGTGTTTTCATATTCACGCTAAAAAAAAGAGATTTGTCTGGCAACTATAGAGTGGAAGCCACATGGCCTAAAAAAGCTATTCTGAGGGCACAAAATGCTAGTTATTGCTTCTCTTACCCTGTTAATAGTTTTTTGTTGCTACAAAAAACTTCTGGTTCTCTTCACTCTCTGGATCTCCACACTAAGTGTGGATGAGTGTTGTTAAGTGGCCCCTTATATTCAAGTGTGAACACACCAAGGTGAACAGTGTGAAATTCTTTCTGTCCATTTAACCCATTCATTTAGTGAAACGTGGCTGCCACCAACGAGGGGCACCCAAGTAACAGTGTGTGGGGACGGTATCTTACTCAAGGGTACCTCAGTGGTGTTACCAGCACAAATCCTTGACACAAATTAATGGATCATTAAAATGTACTTTTAATCAGAAGTACATTTGGCAGAAACTCCTTTCCTTCCGTTCCAGAGGCAGGTCTCTCTCTCTCGCGCGCGCTCTCTCTGTGCCTCACTCTCTCTCTCTCTCTTACTCTTTCTCTCGTTCGTGACTTTTCTGGAGCGTGCGGATCGTCTCTCTCTCGCTGTCTCCCTCTCGCATGCTCTCTCCGCCTCTCTCTCGTTCGTGACTTTGTGGGAGCGTGCAGATCGTCTCTCTCTCTCTCTCTCTGTATCTCGTTTTCTCTTTTACTCTCTCCCTAGCTCTCCCTTACTCTTTTTCTTTGTGTCTCTCTCATTCCTGACTTTTCCGTATTTAAACCTCAGGTTTATATTTACATTTTCTTTAAGGGTAACGTAAAAGTTCAAAATGAAATTAAAGTGATCTGGGAGAACATTTGGAGGCATATTTATGGTTTACACTATAAAAATAGGCATTTTAATTCAATAATGATAGCTAGACTTATTATTTTTCATTACAATTCATAGTCTTGTTTCTATTTGTAAAGTGCGTATCTGCGCTCAGAATTCAAATGAGCCATTTTAATCTAGATTACAGTTTGATGAATCTAGATTAAAAAAATTTATCTATGCCCACCTCTAGTTTAAAGATATATGCAGGACACTAAAATGTACTTATCTGAGGCAATTCATCTGTGCTTATGTAGAGCATCTCTTCCTATAGCACCTACAGTCAGAAATGCTCAAATATCATTCAGCTGATCAAGAAAAAAAAGAACCTCAGAAAGCTGAAAATTAAATAAACATTGAGATTTTTATTAACATTATAATTGCCTATTTTGAAAAGCAACAGATACAGAGCTTCGGCAGTCGGCAATGAGCAGGTGGGAGGTACTTTGCAAAATCTCTTCAATTAAATTACGAAATAACTCACCGAGTCATTCCTGAGACGCCAACAGAAAAGAGAATGGCAAAAGAAATGGAGTCACATGCCCTGTGTAATATGGTGGCCAATTTCTGACACAAACATTTACTATTTCATTTTGTACACAGATTGCATCGATATAGTGACACAGATTTTTTTTTATTGTTTTTTTTCTAAACAAACAGCAGTTCTCATGTGACCTCCTGCCATCAAAGCAACAGAAACAGCCAGATGTATCAAAGATTCTCCATTAGATGTGTTTAAAATGACACACACACAAAAAAATCCAAATTGTCTTCTAAATAAAAGTTACAACACAAATTAGGGTCTCTCTAGCATGTATATATTGAACAATACTGTGAACAAAAAATAATTGCTAAACTTTGCAAGAAGGAAAAAAGTGAAATAAATAAAAAAAAATAAAATGAAACAAGTACTGTATTTAGGCTCTGCGCTAAGAGTTAGCAACAGAGGCCAGACAGCATTTTCACACCTAATCACAATTTACATACTGGAAGTATCTTGGGCAATGTGCCTTTCTTTGTGTTTCCCTTTTAGAACATAGGATGGTACACCTAATGAGGGAAGAATGAAATGTCTGAGAGGGTTTTCAGGTATGCTTTCAAGGAATATTTGACCTCAAATGCTAACTCCACATCTATCAGCCAATTACAGGATTCGTTTGAACTGTGGGGCTTTTCACAGTTTGCAAAAGCTGTGCTTCAGCACTCCAAAGCACCTGCAAAATGGTGGACCCCAAAAACACAAGCTGTGCCTGTGAACTCCGTACAAAAACCAGCGTATTAAAAGCCGAGTTGTGGTCAGAAAGTGAAGGCCTGAGGACTGCTGACAGGTAACGTAATGAATCGCTCGCGATTCTTCAGCCCCGTACTCCAAAGCACATTTCATGCTTTCAGAAATCAATAACAAAGAACAAAATTTTAATCCAGCACTCAAAGAAAGAAATAAAAGGGTATTAAAACACAGACGGAAAATAAAATGAAAATATACCGCATTCAGCATATAAAAGAGATCCAGCACAAAGTGAGGAGAGCGAGAGAGAGAGAGAGAGAGAGAGAGAGAGAGAGAACATTGTACATTGGCATGTTGAGAAAGTGGATAGTGAAAGCCAAAGGAGCCAAGTCCAGAAAAGGTGCTGCATCAAAACAACATGACATTAACCTCCCACGGCAAACGCAAAGGCAACCATGGTGATTAAGAGAAGCTGATTAATGTGAGCTTTGAAAGACAATGAAAAAAATGTTTGTAAAAGGGAAAAATGGGCATTCTACTTTATTTTCAGCATCAGCCTTTCAGTGGCTGCTCTAAGCTCTAGATCACTCTTAACCATGGCCTGGACATGGACCACACTTAAGCTGCTGCCTCCAATACATTCGACCAGAGAAAAAGAGAGAGAGCTTTCTTTGGGTCCAAATCTTAAAAATAATGCTGTCAAAAAGGCTCTTTTGGAGTGATACATCGAATAACCACCTTAAAGAACCTTCTGAACTTCAGCTGTATCTATAGCATATGCAAGATTACCAGCGATAATTCTTTAGTTTTCCCTAAAATGTGTAAAAGAACCATTGACTTGAATTCTCATTAGGTTTCCCAGAGTTTCGAGTCAGTTGGTTTTCTGTCCTTGTACAAGGAAATGTACTTAAATGTCGTTTGTTTCTCTTACAGACTCAACAGATAAGCAAATTAGATTGAGTCTTCATTTCCATAGCTGTAAAGAACCCTTTTGGCACTGTTGTTTTTAATAGTGCATCAGCAATGCAACTGCAGTTCCTTAATATGCTGTTAATAACAGTGTTGACTGAAGGACTGGTCTCAAGTAAATACTCAACTCTCTTCACAGAGGCCCCCACAGCGGTAATACATGTCCTGTGGTTCATATATATGTATGGATTGAGACATGACAGAGGAAAAGTACCATGTTCGCCAAAAGCCTCGCTGCCTGTTTTGTATTGTGTTGTGCTGGGAATCCGGTAAAAGCCATTTTACTGACTCTACTCTGCAAATTTAAAGCTTGATTCGTCTATCATTTCCCCCAGCATTAATGATTCTTTTCCTATACAAGAGACTGATACATGGACTGACAGTGAGCTATTGATTTCTCAGAAAATACTGCTGTTAGCTTGACGCTACTAGATTCTTCATTATTCACTGTGACCAATAACACATCAAGGGTTTGTAATAAATGCGAAAATCCCCCCCCCCAACTTACCTCCACCCCACACACTACCTCAATTTGCAGCATCTATTGTTATAATTCCATAACTGCCTCATAGGCATGTTTATCCACACATTTTTGTCCTGATTCACAGCTCACTCCAGCTAAGTTGTCCTTCGGTCAAGTGAAATGAAGCAATTTACAAGATCTGAAATAAAGCATGACGTCAAAAATGTTTTTTTTTCCTTTTGTTTTTTACCAAAATGTAGTACTTATACAGTATATACATACTTTATGCTCAGAACAAAAACAAAGATGTGGAGTGTTTGTTAAGAATCCTTGATGACCAAAAGCATTTAAAAAAAAATCATATATATATATTTTTGTTTTAATCGATGTCTAAATCGGCTAATATACAAACTGGATGGTAAGCGGGATTCCCAAAGTCTAACAACAATTTTCACTAGTTACTACATTTAGCAGATGTAATATAAAGCCTTATTAACAAGGGAGCCTATTCATTACAGAAATAAAAAAAGATAAAGAACAGAAAGAGACACAGACTACTTCAAAAACACTTCAACCATCCATCAAGGTTGTGAGATGTACTGACCATAAGATATGTTTTACATTGTATTGGCTCATTTCATGAACTTTGAAATAGGTTCTAGTTGCCGTTCTCTGTCGTCTGGTCACTTGTAACTTTGTGAATCCAAAGTTTGTGCTTCTACGTTTAGTCTAATATATATAAACAGAAAAAAAAAAATTAAACAGGAAAAAAAACAACAATGGCACAGAACACTTTTTATAACTGCCCCAGGACAATTACTTTTCATTATGTGTTACAATGCCTAATTGGTACTTCAAAGTTTATATAAAAAGGCTACTACAGTTTGTTATTCAATATTTAAATATTTCAACCAGACTGATGAGCAACCATTTTTTTCCCAGATGAACTTGAACACGCAGTAATTGAAATGTCTCTCACCTTCTAAAATACAGATTTTAGGGCACATGTGTATGTAAACGGCAGAAGGGGGTTCGATCATGTGTTTAAACACACAATAATAAGCACATTTTCATGGCAATGACCTGTACCTTGAGAGTTACAGTGCAGGAATATACAGACTACACAGGGACACGGTATGCCACACAGCGGGGACAGAAAGAAGGTAGTGATACAACTTTGCCCTACAAAATGATGTGCCTTAAAACCCCGAACCCCTGGCTTGCTTTACACTAGCTACGTTTTTGGTGTTCACATAAACTAAGACACATGGGGGGGTGGGGGGTTCTATGATCTCTCATGTATTTCTTTAGGCTCCTCACCAATATCTACATTTCAAGTACAAATACTGTTTTTCAATGACAGGTGTGAGTAATCAGCCTCGAGATGTGTGGAATGTTTACTTACGGAATGTGTTCTAATTACTGAACGGCTGTAGGTTAACGGGTTATAACCCACCGACTCAAGCAAATTATTTAATGTACATCTTCTGTCATTATTATAGCCATGGAGTTGAAATGACCCACAGAGAGTAAAAACTAAACAAAGAAACTGAAAAAAATAAACACAGATATGATTTTAAAAAATGACACGGCTTCTGTCTTAATGCAACAAAGCATAAAATGCTTGACTAAAAAAAAAGTAAGAAAGAAAAAAGAAGAAGGCATTTGACTGAAACAATGGATGTCTGTATATTTAGGCACTGTGAAGTGAAGTAGTGAGGGCGGTAGACGTCCACTGTCGAACTGGGTGTTTTGGGGCACATTTCGTTTCATGTTGTGTGTATTTTACAGACACACTGTGAACAAACGAAGAAAACCAAACAAAAAATAGAGGCAAAAATCTTCAGCAGCTATGCTTGGGTGATTCGTAAAAAGTGGCAGGTGAAATTCGAAATGAGTCGATAGCAGAAAAAAAAAGGAAAAAAAAAGAGAAACTCGACGGAGAGATGCGGAGGAAAAGTGTGAAGAACAGAGGATGGAAAAGAGTGAAGGAGAAATTTCCACTGCTGCCAGACAAGGTTCCTACACGGAGCAGGGAAGAAGGGATCAGAGAGAGAACGAGAGAGAGAGAGAATGAGAGACAGAGAGAACTGGAGTGCAGTCTAAATGAAGTATTCCTTCTTTTCTTCTGCGTGCGCATGGTTTCCGTCGGCGTTGATGATTGCTGTGTCTGCGTCCGGGGCATCGTCCGCTCCTTTAGCCTCGTTTGTCAAATACGTGCCTGTAACAGTCAAGGACAAAAGTGATACAGATTGAAAGTAACACACCATCCTCCCACTCATTCTTCAGGTGAAGCTGACTGGTCTTACACAATCTGACCATTCTTACAGAAAGGCAAACCATGATATTCTTACAAAAATAATTTCGAATATTTTCACTACCACCTTCTAACCACGTACACTCATCCAACCTTCAGTAACATAAAGAAATTCTTGTTATTTAAATCCAATATACACATTAATAATAACAAAATTATTATTTTTAAAATGTTAAAATATAATCTACAAGAGGTTGAAGGATGGTGATAAAGAGTATCTAGTAATGTATAATCTATTTGCAATAATCTTTTTTTTCTTGCCTTATTGATAAGGTATTTTGATATTAATCATAACCTGCAGCTCCTTTAATCTCTGGAGAATTTTCTTATTAATTTATGGGCTGTTACCTTGGAAAACCATGTAAAGGACTAGTGATAGAGTTTATATATGTATCCGTAACCAAAACTGCATTAACAGAGCGAAACCAAAAATAAAGCCTCTAATGATGCTCAAACAGCAGCAACACTGACATACTGCAGTCGTGATCAACTATGAAACATGTAGCCTAATTAAACGTCATACTTTTTTCTCATCTCCAGTACCTTTCAAAATGTTGCTCCTTTCCTACAGCATTGTAAGCAACTAATGCTTGTCTTGTTTATATGAATTATTGGTGATTAATCACCTGGTCAAATGAAAGTGTCTGAATTAACGATATATAGCATTATTATTGTTTAGTAAAACAAAATAGTTCACTAATGAGAGAATAGAATCATTTACGGTCTTGGAGCCCCATCTGCACTGGACAATTTTGTGTTTTCCTCAGTTCGCAGCGGCTGAGGAGCATGTCAGGACACCAATCAGAGGTGTTGGTTTAGATATATTTGGAATTTTAACTTTGGCAGTAAGAGTGTTACCTTTATGCCTGGCCAGATATCGGCCCAGTACGATGATTAAGCAGAGGGTAACGAAGACCACAACGGCCACAACGCCCCCAATCAGAGCATGATCTGGACCATGCTGCCCTAAAGCATTAGGATCTGGAGAGAGAGAGAGAGAGAGAGAGAGAGCGAGAGAGAGAGAGAGAGAGAGAGAGAGAGAGAGAGAGAGAGAAAACCTTGTTATTTTTGTGAGTCCCTGCAGAGTACAATATCCCCCAATAACAATACAAGCCCAAATAGCAGTGAGAATATTCAAAGTGGGCATTTTATGGAGGAGAAATTGAAACACAAATAGCCAGAAAAAGTGAATTATTTAGAAACCCCCAGGGAGCAAAGTTCTAAGCATACCAACAAGAATCTGGGAATAAATGCATGAATATTTTAGTAAGAGTATACAAAGGGGAAATACATCATATTTTTCATTCATTCAGGCTCATTCATATGAATGCACTGAAGATACAGGGCAAGGTATGGAATGTAGAAGTATTCCACTAGTAGTTGTAGGTGTGTGTGTGTGTGTGTGTGTGTGTGTGTGTGTGTGTGTGTGTGTGTGTGCCACTCTGGGCTGAATTAGCAGCTCAGGATCAGGAGTGATAGCTGTAGTCTGGAGTCACATAACCGCTTCATACTGGAACTGCTCCTTGCTTTTAGAACATGAGGTAAAAAGACATGAACAAAACTGGCAGGGCTTGGGACATTTTCATAACCAACCAATTTTGAGGTCATTACTCCTGACTAATAGAGCATATACACAAGCACATATGCACACACCTAAATACATCATTTTTTACACTCAGAAAGCAGAGACTGTGGATACTCCCGAGGCGAAAAAAGACTTGCAGCTCACCTCCCCACACGCCTGACTGAGTCAAAAACAGTCTGAACGCCCACAAAGCACTTCTAAGTGAGCAGCAAAATAGTAACGTTCTCAACTAACATGAAAACCACCCACTGACATTAGTCTTTTGCTTGCACACAGGATAAAATAGGTGTAAAAAGTTTCTGTTCAGTGGTCCATGAACAGTAGTGAGGGTGACGAATGAAGGCTGGTTATGAGGCAGCTGATTATCACAGTGGGGTGTTATTAAGAACACATGCAATTTTGAAAATTCACTGACAGAGCTCTGTTAGTCCTGTTCTCTCTTTATCATTTTTTTCTCTACTATCTATTCTCCTACACTGATAAGGGAAATGGTGTGTATAGCATGTATCACCGTTGCTGTAAGAAAACCTTGTATTTCCAAAACAGACATCATGGAAGAAGAAAACCTAAACATTAGAAGACGACAAAAAAGAAAAAGAAGAAAAAACTAAACATCAGCATCACCTACTGTAGTGTAATGTTACATTTTTTATTTTCTCATACGCGAGCTCTACTTATGGCAATATATGTGGTTTTTAGGCACAATAAACCATCATAAATAGTTTGAATTACCATTATCCAACCTCTGTTCCACAGATTTTGTTACTGATTCTTTAAGACACATACAAATAACCTCAGTTGTGAATGGCTGCCATGAGTCGTGTCTCATTCAAACAGCAGTTTGGGCTGAAAACTTCAGTGTGAATGAGAGGAGCTAAACTGTTGTGGGCCATACAGGCAGAAACATGGAAATGCTTTGGACAAAAACAATACATTCTGAACAGGTTACATTGGGATTTTACGTTTGAATGTAGAGATAACCATCTGCTAAACAAAAACAAAGATTTTTGTTTTATGTACAGCCTGGTCCAGTATAACCACCATCTCTGTATCTACATAGTGGGCTTTATGTCTCTGCAAAGGCACTCATGGCAGCTTATAAGCCCTTCCCACTTCCTCATGCTAAACAGTGATATCTCAATAGTGACAGAGAGGGGGCCAGTCACCCAGAGCATGTGCTTCAGGGTTTGTCATAATTGGATATCTCCAGCCCTTGCTATATTTATATCAGTGGCCAATGAGGCCACTGCGATGAGAGCCTTCCCAGGGCAAGTCTATTGACATGGCAAACTCTTTGTAGAGCCCGGCAGATGATAACGATATAAAAGCTAATTCCTACAGCCAGAGAGATTGATATAGGGAAGCGTGGGGCATTTCATTACGTTCTACTCTGTTCAGGGGAATGGCCTGCTACAGTGGGAAATGTGCTAGTTTAATATATGAGCCCTCTACCCAGTCTGTGTGTGTCTGACTGGTTAAACTAATCAGAACTCCCCTCCGTGTCTGGGTGGTGATTTTGGCTTAGCCATGAGGCGTTTGAGGTAGCGATGCATCCCTCTTTCTCCAGAACACATTATCTTTTAATAAGGCCTGCGACGGCCCTCTCTGTGTGATTTAATATTGGAGTGCTGAATGCAAATTCCTCCTTTAATATTTATAATGCTATTCTCAGTCCCTATCGTGCAACTCCCACATATTTAACAAATTGAACGGGTTCAAACTGTGGCGAAATGATGGCAACGGCGTGCCTGCGGCATGGCCTGATGGAGGTTTAGAACCAAGCCCCAGAGCCTCACTCCTCTAAGCTCACGGGCCTTGAAGATAGAGGCTCTGGAAGCACACAACATGTAATGTGGTTTTTAAAGCCCCATATTTTTTCTTGTGTTTTAATTTTTCTTTGAAGTCCACCAAAACCAGTCAGAGCTCATCTTTATGAGACCATTTTCCAACCTCCCTTTATCCCTTTGAAATAAAAAGACCTTCATATAAGACCTGCGGATCCCCTTTTAAATGCCTGATTCTAAAAGCAGTAAAGGTTGAGCTGGACAGAACAAAATATAAAGTCTGGACTTAAATCCGTAGGGAAATTGGAATCAGCAATTTCTTTCAGTTTCTTTCATGTCTTGTTTAAAAGATGGCAGTGATAAATTTGCTTCCTGAATGCATTTGTTAATACTTCCACTCCAGTAACTCTGCCACAGACTGTTTCCTTA
Organism: Nannopetersius ansorgii; assembly: GCA_037974605.1. Classification (NCBI taxonomy): domain Eukaryota; kingdom Metazoa; phylum Chordata; class Actinopteri; order Characiformes; family Alestidae; genus Nannopetersius; species Nannopetersius ansorgii. The sequence goes on along the minus strand of JBBPDE010000034.1, from coordinate 6,148,713 downwards.
TCACAGCAATGTGAAGGGGAATATTAAACTGTTGTAGGCCACCATATCACTGTCCTAGCAAAACAATTTAAATTTTCCCCCCACTTTTGTTTTTCTACATCATTTGACCACAGAAGCTGTAATGTAATGTATTGCATGAGACTTTCATGATAAATGAAGCTATAAAATGTTCCCAAATTACTACTTTTTTCCAGACTGAGATGACATGTTAATGTGTTTCATAGTTAGCCACAATAATGTAAATAAAGTCATATGTGATGTAACATTTATATTGAATTCAAAACCGACTGTGTGGATTGGAAATTGAATGGTGTCTTCACACAAAAGTCAGTGTTTCTAGGACAATGGCCTTTTAGTGTTTGTATTACATCATCCCTGTAGTTTTATATAAAACTATATAAAACTATGTAGCTTGGGTTTCAATGATTTTGACCTTTGAATTTTTTATTAAATTATCATTGTTGTTTTCTTTAATAAAAAAAGCTAAGACAATTTGGTTCTTCACGATATTGGCTCTACTAAGTAAACTTAAATATATAAAAGGTAGGAAGATTCAGTTTTCCATTATATGGGCCCTTTAATACTTCAAGCTGCATTTTATGAGGAAAGAGAGATAAAGTTCAGGAGCAAACACACTTTTCTCCCAAAACGAATAGATCTAGGTGTGACCAAAGGCCATGCCGGCTTTTCACGTTCTCCTTCGGAGGAGATTTCAAGGTAGCATGAATATTAATTCCACATTTGAGGTCAGCCCCTCTGGAGCTGGGCTTGTGTCTAGGATTACTGTTGCAGTAATCTTTAAGGCATTTGACTGAGCGCTCTTAAGAGCTGCCGGTGAGAAACGTATGAACACGCAGAAGTGTCGCGCATGTGAATGCTCCGCTGCCCTTCTTTCCTTAGGTGAGCTATCGAGTGGCTCTGAAGGGAAAGTGCTGAGCTGCGACAGCTTCACCTTCAGAGCACAATAAAATTCTCTCCATTAACATTCAGCAGGGGACACTCTCAGTCTCCCTCCGATGAGCACACGGACTCCTATACACCTTCTGATTCAGGTGACCAATGATGTGTTACCTGATTCAAGGGTATAGGGGAAGATGGTTGGCTAAACATAAGAATTACGAGAAACGTGTAGTCAAAACACCATCCTCGCTTTTTAAAAGTCAATGAAAATTGAAAAAATTAATGAATAAAAAAATGAAACGTAATGTTCCCAGTGTACTTATGTGAAATACTGCATGCCCTGTTTGATAAATACTTGATAAAGAAACAAATTACAGTGTAATTGTCAAACGCACCGGAATGGAAAGGCCAACTTATTAACTGTGTTATGAGTTTAAGTACGAGCTCATTTGGATTTAATTATGAACTAAGCTGGACATTAAGCTTCTCTTTGCAAGGACATATAAATCCATATTGCTGCATTCTGTATATTACTAGTCTCAAAGCCCTCTGCATCTAGCGCAATGGTCTCCTACACTGCTTTAAAAAAATCACTATTTACAGTGCAACGAAGGACTCAACACTTGGGCATATTGTGATGCACTGTGCAGTTTGGAGCAAGCTTATATTTCTGCACTCCAGATTATCCGCTAAAGGTCAAGGTTATTTTTATGGCTGCAGAAGATACACAAGGAATCCATGAAGTTAAGCAACAAGAAATCAAAGCCTTTTTTTTTTCCTGAGGTCCATTACTCAGATTTCCCCTGGAATGGCCGTGTGAAGCAGAAGGCCTTTAATTTCAGATCAATAAAGAACTGCAGGCCTCTTAGTGTGCTTTAGTGCTCCTCTCATCCACCTGTCATGTGCTTTTGGCTTCCCTGGCAGTTTTCCCAGCATATAGATATTACACAACAGAGCCGAGAGTGTATGAGTTTGCTACCTCAGGCTTTTGGGTTTCAGGTACACGTTCCACATGCCACACCTAGTTGCTGCTGTGCCCACAATGTTACACTATTAAACATAACGCTGCCAAACAGCTTCTTAGGAGTGATGCTATACAAGTATCACTTTCGCTTCCCTAAAGAACCTTTTAGTGGATGTTTTTTAGAGCTCTTTCACAGCAGACACAAAATTCGATTCCTGCCTGTTTTGGACGTCCCGAGTGCAACTATGTATATTGTCTGGAATATACTTTGATGGACAGGAACTAGGTGAGCAAGCAAGACATTTATAAAAGCACAGAGTGCCAATCTAATAACCCTATGTTCATTAAACACATTTGAGAGAATTTACTAGAATGTCATAAATGAACAAAAAATATGTATTTTCCTTTTTACTGTTACTGTTTTTTACTGTTTTTTATTGTTTTAAATAAATTTGAAACAGTTTCAAAATGTTACCCATCACTTCGTGGTTCATACAACTCGAAAATATTATGTAAGCTACAAAATGGCCTGTTTGTACGTAAGCAGATGGATGTACTGTCACAAAAATCATTGCATTTACAGAAAAATCAGTACTTGCATGTTCTTATTCTGGAGCAGTTTAGCCATGTCCTTTCACATTTAAGCTGTAAGAAGTGTTTCAACCTTGACTGCTTTTTTGAGTCTAAGACAGGATGGCAAGTCAGAAAAAACACTATCATAACATTTTCATACTTAAAACACAGTGACAAAAACTGTTTAAGTCTGAGGGATAAAGGGGTTGCAAAATGAAGTAAAGTGAAAGTGACCATTTGTCATACGTGAACACACCACTGCACACAGTGTGAACAGCACGAAATTCTTCCTCTGCATTTAACCCATTCACCAAGTGAAGTAGGGAGCAGCCAGGAACATGGCGCCCGGGGAGCAGTGTGTGGGGACGGTACCTTGCTCAGGGTACCTCAGAGGTGCCTAGCGGTCTTGGAACCCGGACTTTCTGGTCGCAGGGCAAATGCCCTAAACACTAGGCTACCAGCTGCCCCGGTTGTGTGAAAAGAATCCCGGCTGTTTTCGAAACAGTAAACCACAGACACATCTTAAAGAGTGAACACAAAATTCAAGAAAGTCATCCATTACACAAATGTATTAACATGTACGTTAAAAAATATCCATTTACAAATTAATTTGTGTAAAGGAAAATCAGGACTGGGCTGAAGAAAGCAACCATAGTGCACTGATTGAGTAGTTCAATACATCAATTATGCCCAGCTTTCTGCTGAAATGTTGGTAATTTGTATCTAATGGGAAAAGCTGAGGGGTTGCCAAGTTGGAAAAAGGCCTGGGAGAAGCTATTGGTATGCCATCAGACTTTTGCATGAGCTGTCAGAAGGGACCTCACATCCAAAAGAGTTCACATTCATATACTCTTCATTCATATGTCACTATTATAATAGAGAGAAAGAAAGAAAGACAGGAAACAATTTATTTAGTCAGGGCTGAACTGTACACCGGCAGTGGGTTTATTTACATGTCAGAGCCTCTCTAGAGCTAGTTTTAGACCAAATGTGTGCGCAAGGGACCAGGCTGGTGGTCCGAGAAGTTTAATTAGACTTCCAAAACAAATTACAGACTTTAATTGTGTCTGGAAAAAAAAATGTGTGCATGGTTGGTTGAGAAGCTAAATAATTAACCTAAATATAAAAAAAGCAAATGTAGGTGGTGACCGCCAAGTGGGACAAGCAGGATGTGTCACGTAACTACAGTGTTATCTATTAGGACCCATTTCCATCACTAATGTTTGTATGTTGGGTTTATGTATCAAAATGCCCATCTGCTCTGTACCCCTTAGAATTAAACAGACTGTTATGGGCCTTTAAGACACGGACTTAAACAGGCTATTACTGTGCCTTTTTTGATATATGTAAATTATGTCTGTTCTGATTGGCTGCCCTGCATTGTGCTCTATTTAAAAAGCAGTCGGGGCCAAATTGCTCCTGATAACATTGCATGATGACACACTGCAGTTTAAACCATTGTAGGATGAACAGGCAGCAACAAGAGCCAAGATAAGTCGAGAAATGTCCAGAGACATCATCACTGTCTAAATGATGCTGTCAATTTCTAAACGAGATCAGGCACTGTAAAATGAACAGAGCAGAAGGGTTCATTCCAGAGAATTACTTAAAGTGTCTCTTACTATTAAAACATAATGAATGGAGGGACTATTATTCGTATTTCATACGCGCCTGCAGAATCTAATGATTTTTCTTTTTTGTCCTTTGCCTTATTTTAAATTGTTACTATAATTCTTGCAGTGATGTGACTTAATGTGATAGATCATCAATAATGATGCTGCCTGACTCGGCAAGGGCCTTTGCAGGCATTTAAAATCCTCTGCTGCTCTGGAATGGTTGGAATAGAGGGCAGAGAAGGCACTCAGCATGTCTGTCCCAATATTTAACCTGGCCAGGAGAAGACACTGCAACAAACTTTGCCTCCACCACTTTTTTTTTTATTTTGGCGGAACCTCAGAGGGGCCGTATTTTTTCCTCATCTTAGCACTTTCTTCTCCCATTCTACTGGAAAACTGGAGCTGAATCAATACTGCTGCAAATACACTGTTAAGAATCCTTAAATCTTAGCTGAAGATAAAATTACATTACATTTTCCTTGAGTTCCCCGACCACTTATAATTCCGCTGGGAATCTTCATGCTTTGACCCAAATCTATACAATGAAAGGCAGCTATGTCGCAGAAAACTAACCTATATTCACAGAACATTGTGCACTGGAGCTTTGTAAAGCAGCCCAATGCAGGCCCATGCATATGTAAACTGCTCACCTGAACTCCAGACATAGCTCAGAAAAGGAGAATGAGGGTAGCAGGCAACATGTAAAGCCCCCCACTGGATCAACAAAGCCCTAATTGGATCAACAAAACTCTCCCATTGTGCCAGCTGCCCAGGAGCAAAGCGCTGGAACTTGCAAAATGGCACTGGGAGGATTCTTCATTTGTTCGTGTCTCGCTGGGACCAGAGCCCTTGAACAAGGCCGCATCCAACCCACAGCTGTCGGCCCGTGTTTGCCTATTACACCCCCGTGGAGTGGCCATGCTGTGCACGCTGGATGTCTGCTCAATGTATGAAGATACATATGTTTCTGAATAGCCCACAAGTGCCCTATTCTGAGACTGGACACTGACCATCTTAAGCCTGTAATCAGCGTAATTAAAGTGTTGTGCTGTGTTAGAATGGTCTTTTCACTGTAATTTATGCTCTGTGAATATGTTAAAACTACCAGTACTGCAGTTTCACAAGTTCTCCCACAGTTACGCCTTCCATTAAAATAATACATGGCATTATTTTAGAAATGAGGCCAAGTTTGACAACTTGCAAAAGTTTTTGTGCCAATTTAACAGCTCCCCAAATTCCTGTTTTGTTTTCCACCCATATTTTCTGTCCTATTATCCCAGTCCTTGGTTAATGAACTCAATTTGAACTCTTTCTGAATGAGATGGATTCCTGCATTTTTTTCCGCCCATCCCTAGACAAAAAGGCATGGCCAATCGCTGTGTGTGTGGAAGTGCCTCAGCGGGATGATAACAGCTCAGGGGTTCGAGAAGGGGCGGACATGCGCGCTGATTATGAAAAGTGAGCTGTAAATATTTAAAAAACTCTCCCAAGTCCAAGTACTTTATTCAACCTTTCAGCTTCATAAGGTCACGGCTAATTTGCAAGCCATAAAAATGCACTTGGCAGATTTAACGGGGATGGGAGCCACTCTGATGACATCGTCTGGGCCCCGCGTTTCTGTGGGGAAGAGTTATTATGCTCATTAAGTCCTGGCTGCCCGCTGCTGAAATCCCACCATTGATCGCAGGCACCGAAATGGGTGGCTAATGCATCAGAGGAAATAAGTGCTGTTAACACTCCAGACCTTCCATGATACGCAGGCCATGAAGAGCCGTTCTGCAATGCAGGCCAGCGAGTAGCAGACCTGAGGAAAAAACCCTCTAATTCATGTTTGAGAAAGGTTGTCTTTATGCACACTTCAGCCCCTGCTTAATTTGACAGCAGCACAGAGAAAGAGGTGAAAGACAACTGATGTAACATCAGATGCTGCAAGTAATTCCTTATGGTATGTATTCTTGCTGTCTGATGTGGGTTTCAGAGTTTCAGTTTCAGGGTTTTCTGGATGCTGCTCCACATGTGCAGAGCCTTCATAGGTAGACTTTCAAACAATCTCATGCAAAGCCCATAAGAAAAAACATACAATGCCTGTTCTACATAGTAAATCGCATCAATTAAACAGTGAAAAGGCCTAAAGAAGATAGAAACAAAAGAGAGCTAGACATCTGGGGGTTTGGGTATTCCGCACATCGTTGACAAGTGCAGTCACATCACAGGCATATGAGGCTCATATGAGACCACGAGGCAAATCTGAGAGATGAGATATGCTCTTATAAATAAACGTTTCCAAAAAATGGTGTTTTGGAGTGAGACCACATAACAGTGAATCCTGTATCATGCCTCACCTTTCACATGTTTGTGCTCTCCCTTCTTCAACACTGCTGCTCCAACTAATCAGCTTATTAAGTTGGAAGTGTTAAAGCAGGTTCCTCTAAAGCACTGAGCCTTAGAGGAACCTCTCTCCCCAAAGAACCATGGCTGTTTGAAAGCTTGACAGAAATCACAAAATTGAGAGGTTCTTCGGGGCATTAGGAATGGTTATTCCACGGCTTTGCTCCAAATAATCTTTAGAGCATCTTTTGGCATCTTTAGAACAGGGCACTTCCTGTAGAGCTGAGTGGGATGGGGGACAGAACCAAGCCTAATCAGTGTTCAGACACACTCTCGTTCCCTCGGGAGGCTATCAGGAACATCACACTATAGTTTCTTCACGAAGAAAAGTAAATGATTTGGTCTGCTAATTAAGTGGCAAAAAATGGTTGATTACGCACATGAACAAAAGAAGACTCATTAATGAAATTAGAAGCGAGAGCCTGGATTAGCCATGCGAACCGGTCCACAGGACAAGAACATCACAGGTACCAATGATGGGTGAAGAGGATTCTTGAGGTTCAGGGATATTAAGGGCGTGTTACAGTGTTACAGAGAGGAGGACATTATGAGTCAATATGAGTCAATGGCTTTACTATCAGTTAGCATGAACAACTAGCTGATCATCAAGCCACAGCTTAAAAGGACTTTTGAGAGCTAATCTTTAAAGCCTGGCTTTAATATATATGTGTGTGTGTGTGTGTGTGTATTTCATACTAGTACTACTAGTACTCATACTAGTACCTCAAACCCAGCTTACAATGGCTAAAGATGGAGTAATATTGACTTGAGAACTAATTTGAAGATCTCTAACTTAATTAAATGATGTGAATAAAGATATGAAAAGTTCCATCCAGAAGCTTGCTGAGTTAGCATTGGTGGTGAGAGGAAACAAGATATCTGATAACATCGTGATCCTCTGTTCTTATCATCAATATTGTAAGGAAATCTGAGTTGCTGCGTTTTTCTACAATATACAATCTCATATTAAATCCCTCTGAAAAACCCTTGGATCTCAAAATCTTAATTATGTTGAAATACTAAAATAAGCAGTGCAGGTTTCCTTTAAGGGTACTGGAAATATGACGGATGCAGTTCAGTGGGAAAGAAAGAGAGGCCATTCAGGGAGAAGGAGGAGGAGTCATGGCAAGGACAGTAGGAGTGAAAGTGAGAGTATGATCTCTGCGTAAGGAAGAGGAGGACGAGGAAGAGGGGGAGTGGGGTTACTGTACCTCTCTGACCGGTCACTGCAGGATCGGAGTGCTTGGAGTCTAGGGGGTCAGTGGTGTCTGGGAGGGTGGCTACAGGGGGAGGTGTTGTGGATGGAGAGGGCGTGGTAGGGGCGTCTGGTCAATGGCACACATCAGACAAACAAACAAACACGGACGCATACAGACAAAAGGGCAAAAAAAAAAACACGCATCAAGATAACAATGAAACATACACAACATATATCATCACTGTCACATCAAAACCTTTGATAT
>JBBPDE010000034.1:6033105-6047267 GCA_037974605.1 Nannopetersius ansorgii | reverse complement strand
GACATTGTCAGGCCCCTGAGAGAGGGGCACGGACCGCTGGACAGGGGCAATGCCCCGCGGTCCATACCTGCGTCGCCCGGGCGGACGGAGGGCCAGCCCGGCCACACGGACAGTGGGACAGACGCAGAGGAGAGGGGGGCGTTTACAATATAGCCAATAATAAAAACAAAATAAATAATTGAATATGAAGGTGTGTCCAACCTTTTGACTGGTAGTGTCCTCACCATTGCCTTGAGCAATAGAGATGCTTCAGCATGGGCGTCGTTAGGTCTATTGATCCCAAGCCACCCTAAATATATAGTAATTATTATACTATTTTTAAATTATATATCCAAACATCACTGAGCGCAGATACGGACTTCACAAAACGGACTTTAGAAACAAGACTATGAATTGTAATTAGAAATAATAAGTCTAGCTATCATTATTGAATTAAAATGATGTACTGGCTGTTGAAGCCGCTGTAGGTAGAAGGCGGACATTAGGACCCAGGTGAAGCTACATGGCGCTGCTTGTTAGCGAGTAGCAACCGGAGTCCGTTTAGTAATATTTCTCTGTTTGTACTCAGTTCAACACAGCAATACTATGAGTGTCCACAACTGTTCACTGCTTAACGTTACTTGTTTCCTTAAGTGAAAGGAAAGGTTTGATGAAAAAATTTCAGCCCCCTATACACGCTAATTCCTTCCTACAACCCTGGGGGCTAAGCCCCCCTTGTCTTTCCGTCTTAGTGACGTCCCTGTGCTTCAGCAATAACCAGTTTCCCTGCTGCTGCATATAACACCATGAAATCTGTTTGTACACTTTATATAATAAGTGCTTGTTTTTACTGCACTTCTTCCTCACAAGCTAACTCTCATCTCACCTGCCAATAAGACTTTGTTCCAGGACTAAACAGGCTTTAAAGATTTGATTCAGCAAAGCTGTAACATAGCTTTTTTCATTCTTGAAGCTTACTAAACTATTGTACCCCATGATAAGCCCTCTGATTCATCTATACCCAGCAACACAGGAGATTTAGTACATTGTGTTCATCTTGTAAGAATGTTTAGTGGTTTATCACTAATATGAAACAAGATTCCAAGTGCATTCAGCAAATAAATATTTACTCCAGCTGTACAATGTATGTACATTGTATGTAAAATGCATACAACTGAACATGAACTTTCTGTATGTCCCCTCTCATTTTGTCTGTGTTTCAGGCCTCTCTCCTTCTTCATGTGCTCCATTCATGCCTTTTTTGTTAGCTATGAACTCTTGATGATGTGTCATTTAGATCCAGAGATCTACTAAAAGGAAGCCAGATTGTCTTTTTGTGGTCCACCATTCATTGTTCTCTAACAAATCACAGCCACATAATATTTGTTAATAAGGCAGAGATTCAAACCGAGGTTTACAGGTATCATGCATTGATGGCTCCTTAGGAAACAAATAGTTGGTAGGTGCACAACCGTAACCTAGGATAGATTATAGATTAGAATCTAGAATACACAATACATTTTGAAACATACAGCATTTTGAAACATACAGCATTAAACAAAAGGCTCTTACTGATTTCACTTAGTCAACTGAATTTAATGTTGGGCCTCAATAATCTATTAAACGGACAATAACATTGGCCATAATTGACGACCTTCAGTTTATCAATGAGGTTGTGGGTTCGAGTCCCAATGCTGCTAATGTCATCGCTGAGGTACCCTTTAACAAGGTACCATCCCCACACACCGCTCCTTGGGTGCCCCTCTTCACTGGGCAAAGAATTTCACATTGTTCACATATGACTATAAGGGGCTGCTTTATTTTATTTTTGAATTCACACCTACAATGGTGGGCAAAACTCCCAACAACATTGTATCATCATGTTTATAATTAGAACATGTAAAACGTCTTCAAATTCTAATCACTAGCATCCGAACGATATGTAATAGCACAAACAATAGTAATAAAATAAGAAAGCTAAGCAAAACCAAACCACAATAACTATTAGTCCACATCACTTTGTTTGGCTTATTTGAGATTAAAAGCGTAACAAATGATAACTGATAGTAAAACTGTCAGTAAAACATAAAAACTAATACCACAGTAGTAGAAAGATAGTACGGACCAGTTCTGGGTATTATAATATCTAACGCACAGAAGTCAATTTTGATATCAAGCCACAAAGTTTCATATTGGTCAAGCCCTGTATCTCGGAAAGAAAAGACTCATATTTATCCTCAGACACCCATTGTTGATGTAAAATGTAATAAAGTAGATGCCTGCACTTTGGTGGGATTAGCTATAACCACATTTTACAGCTTATATACAATTGTAAAAGACGTCCTGGCATTTGAGCCTTTGTAACCAATCAGGAACTCAAAGTATCTTGGATGCCAGGAGCATGTTTTTCCCATTGCAATATTCCATTCTATTCTTTGCTGCCCTTTCCCTTTCCCCTAGTGTTCCTTTAATGTTTGAACCAAATGGCATTAGCAAGAACCAGAGTGAGTACAGGGGGAAAAATACAGGCAAAAGTTATTGCTCCATGCCTTTCAAAGCTTCGGCGGGGGGAGCTGAAGCAATAGGGCCTGATTGCTAATATTCTGTTTGTGCTGTTTCACAATGGTAATTTGACAATTTAACATAGCTGCAAGCTCTCTCTCTCTCTCTCTCTCTCTCTCTCTCTCTCTCTCTCTTTCTCTCTCTCTCCACTAAGGCAACAGAGTGTGGTGGAAAATAAATAGCATAAAATCAAATGAAATAACATGAAATAAAATCAGGATGAGCCAGTGCTTCAGGCTCATTACCTTTCCGCTCCTGTGGGGCCCAGCAGCCGAGGCTAGATGCTAAATGAGACAATAACACGCATGCATCACACCCACACACACAAACACACGCACACACACACCCACACAAACATAGATATACAGCCCCTCCTCATATACACACGCACACACAGATGCAACTGTTTCTGCAATCGGTGCCAGAAAATATGGACTATTATCTAAGTGCATCACTCACCACACTATTTATAGTAAGAGTTGTATTACATGATACAGTGGATGAGTTCCTCTTAATGTTAGGGTGTATATAATATCTTACAGCACTACACGGCACGTAGAGAACAGATAAACACCACAGTACTGCGGCTATGTTGGTCTGTGGACAGAAAAAAGGCAAAAACGAATGGCAAATCGACCAGTTAGTGTGGAAGAATGAGCACGCTTCCCACTACAGAGACCCTGTTTGTCTGCTGATGGTGCATTTAAAGGCTGCTGTTTACTTAGTGGGTCTCCCACTTGCAGCCATAATTAATCTGTTTAGTTGTTCAATTGAATATTGCATTTTTAAATATTCGTTTTCTCTCTTACTCAATCTCTGCCTCCTATTTCTCGCTCTCTCACCTTCTCATGTGTTTTCTTGCGCATTCCAGTCTGCATCAAATGCCCTCTGACTGCATTTGTACTGTATTGTATTATGTTGTATGTGTCATGTCCTTAATTGTCTACAGGCTGTGACTCCTTATGAATCCAGGTTAAGATTCATATTAGGGATTTTTCCAACATTTCACAAATGTTACAGCCTCGTCATACCGGGTGCTGGAAGGTGTCAAGACAGCTCAAGTTGACACAATTTTCTGTTCCCTCATCTAGTTTTATTTGGCTTTTTATCTCCAGAGCAAAATTAAAGAAACAAACTTTAGACACCAAACACATCTAGGCCATTTGTCTACATGGGTTTTTATATGTAATGTTGATGACAAAATAGTTTTTCACAAAGTTTTGGGCCACATCCTTCAAATCTATCATAAAACAATGTCTCAGGCATCAAACAACACAACCATTTCATGCAATAGCTTTCTGTGATGTAGCTTTCAGAGACAATAAACACCTCAAACATATGGTTCCTATCACCTCTGTGAACAACTGAGGCTTGGTAAGAATCTAGAATGTCGCATTTCACATCATTTCACTCTGAATGACTTTTTCCATCTAAATTGTTTTAAATATGAGAAGATGTGGAAAAAAATCGGTGCATTTCCTCTTTAAAGGGTCAAAACAAAACAGAATCTCATGCTAAGCTTGCAATCACACAATGAATCAGCCATAAAAAGCACACGCTACCTCAATTAGCCTTCATTGTCTTTTTTACAAATGGCTTAACAAACATGAAAAACAGGAATATGGTGGGTTAGTAAATTACAGGGAGGAAAAGGGTGTATTGTTCATTTCTGTAAGTGCTTACACGACTAGACAGAAATCTGGCTCTTTTAATCAATCACATCTAACATCTAAGTATTGCTCATTTGTCTCTGATTACTTATTAAAAGCCTTTTGCTAAATAATGGAATAAAAACATTGAAAACATATAAATCTGTCAAATGTTGTTATTGTTTTTCCATATTAGCAGTGGGGACAAACTCCTACAAAGATAAAAAATTAAAAGAACACATTCTCATGATCATATACACCAAAATGACAGACCCTCATTATGCATTTTGTCTTTCGATGTCTTTCAATCACCAGAATTTAATAAAAAATGTCCCTTAATTCCCATTTCAATAAGACCCATTTATAAAAACTAAGCAGTGAAAAACACTTATTTTATTTAACTGGTGTTTTAATTAATCATGATGTCAAAACAAGGTGTGTATATGCACAAATCAACCACAATATTGATAAAATCTACTGACAGATTAAGTGAATATCTTGTTACAATGGCAACTACTAAGGGATGGGAATCTATGAGGCAGCAAGTGAACAGTCAGTTCTTGGAGCTGATGTTTTGGAAAATGCAAAACTGGGCAAGGACCTGAATTACTCTGAAAAGGGCTGAATTGTGATGGCTAGACGAAGGCTAGAAAATGGCAGGTCTAGTCAGGTGCATGCATGAAGAAGGTATTGCTGGCTATAATAGAATGGTGTCCAAACACTGAGGCTTAGAATGGAAGAAGGTGACCCCAGTATGGACTATGAGCAGAATGTATGTTGATGGGGCAGTGTGATGCTCTGGACAATGTTCTGCTGGGAAACCTTTCTTCCTGGAATTCATATGGATGTTACATATACTCTACCTACCTAAACATTGTTGCAGTACACCACTCATTGCAATGGTATGCCCTAATAGTAGTGGGCATTTTAAGGATACTGCACCCTGCCACACTGCAAAAACTGGTCAGGAAGAACTTTAGGTGTTGACTTGGCCTCCAGATTCCAGACTCAAGCAAGCACCTGTGGTATGTCCTTGTCTGAGCTGTGGAGGCCACACCTCATAACTTAACGGATGTACAGGAACTGATGCTAATGTCTTGGTGCCAGACACCACTCCATACCTTCAGAGATCTGGTGGAGTCCATGCTCCGATGTGGTACCAAGAGGAGGACCTATTGGTGTTATGGGTAATCGTTGTATATTTGTCTATTCTGCCAATGGTAGGTTAGCCAAACCCACTCACACTGAATCTTCTTCATGAGCAAGTTATATATAAATAAAATATTTATAAATTATTTATAGTTTTTCTTTGGAGTTCATAGGTTCAAGACCACTGTGGCTGGCCAAAACGAGCGGTGCTCCAAACACACTCACGCTCGTGATCCATTCTACTGGAAATAATGTCTAAGTCAATTTCTCACACATCCATCATCAGCACAGAACGGACTTGCTCATGCAGCCACAGTCATCCTTTTCCACCAATAGGGAATGGATTGTATGTGTGCATATGTGTATTGCATTGATCCCTATGTTTTCATCCACAAACACAAACAAACAGTTGAGCAGTTGGGTACATGTTGTAAATATATTTTGCACAGTTGGTCCATCAGACAACAACCTCACGCACAAGTCACCTTTCTGACGGGGCTGTAAACACTTCTTTATAGATACTGTCTTCACTTTGTCAATGACGTAATGCTTTTCCTTCAAAATAAATGGGGTGCAAATGGGTGTGATTTCACAAGGGCATTTCAGCATTCTGTTTTGCAGAGTGATGCAATTCATTTCTTAATAAACAAACAAAGGCCATCAGCATGCAAATGGGCTAATAAATCTAATCAAGCCCATTTAAATAAGCTTTTCCAGAGCAATCTTTATTAGATCTCTCCAAATCTGCCCCGTTGTCTCACATAACAAAGAGATGCCGTTATGTTTGGTTTTCATTTAATCGAGAATATTTGATTTACTCTACTTAAAGCGATTACGCTCCCATTCCTCTGCACAAGCTTGTTCATCAGTTAAACAAACAAATGCTCACAGCTAGCCAGAAAACAGTCACTTCCACATGTAATATGCGACTGTAGGAGGAGACAAACAAACAATTGCGGCCTCTCCTTTAAAAAAAAATGGGCTGGGATATGAAACAAGACATGCAGAGGAGCAAGATTTGATGTTGGAACCGCAGGGTTTTCCGGCAGGGCTGTGTAATCACAATAAACAAAACCAACAATCAAGGCTAGTCTGATGGAATGTTTTGATTGCAGACATTAATGATTACAGAGACAGTGAATTTCAACATGTTTACAGCTCACTCTACAGGGTTGTTTATGTATCCATTGGAGGACGCTGACGATTGGTCAGTGCACTTTCCAGACACTGTTGTTTTATGACTCATCGGGTAGATGTGGCGTTTGTTTTTCAGCCAAACCTAATTTTAAAAAATATTTTTCTTCATGTTCTTGTCATTTATTGACACAAAAACAAAAGAAGTGCAGATTCAAACCTGCAGGATGTATATAAACACCAGAATTAAAAGGGTGACAACTCGAAGACCCATTTAAACTCTGAAAAGGAAAGTTTCCCCACCATTGTTATGATGGAAACAAAGTCAGAGTGGAATGTCTTTATCTATAAAAAACCTACAGTAGTGTACAGTGATGGAGATAGGAACCAAGTGTTTGAAAGTTTTAATGCCTGTAAAAGCTAAATCACAGAAAGTTACTGAAGGAATTCAACGCTTGTGTGTCGAAGACTTTCTTTAAAGATAGTTTTGAAAAGGCTTTGGTCAAAAATTTACTTTTTAAAAATCTTTTCATGCAAGAAAATGTGTCATTTTGGATAGTAAACAACCTTGCTGTATTTGTACTATAAATCACAATCCCTAGTTCCTAACACTACCATTGCAAAAACTGAAAGTTACTACATAGTGCAATATTTCAGAACCTTCAATTACATATAAATAATACTAAAATACGAAGCAAATGAACAGCAAATAATAACCCAGTACTAGCTGTTTGAAAAAGTTATTTTTTTCAGTCAGAGGATATTCAGATCCAGAATGAAGCATGTGCGCCAGTGGTAAAGACAGGGAAAGTCAATTATACAGGACTAAGGCTCAAGGCTTAATAGTTGAACACTGTATTTAACAGTGTCTCTGCAATCTAAGCTGAAAGGTGTCTGCAAAGAAAGGTCACGTCTGAATACCGTGGCCCTTTGCGCCTGTCTTTTCATCCATCTCGTTTTTTCCTCCTCCACCAGAAGAAACTCCTTATTGGATCTCTTCTATGTCTTTTGTATGTTATATCTTTTGGGCTTAAAAGAGCCAAAGAGACAGTATGTAAAAAGAAGGCAAAGTAAATGGAATGTAGTGTTTGTGTCAGTAGGAATGGATTTATTATTTTAAAGGTCCTTCAGTTCATCACAGTGACTCTTCAATGGTATCACTCCAAAGAAATCCTTTTAGGAGCTGCAGTGTTACAGAAAAAAAGTATTGGCCAATTCAGAATGGCTGAGATGAGAGATTTTTCAGCTTTTTTCCCCTGTGAAATCAGATAGCACCAATGCCATCTTTACCATTTTAAGCTTTGACAGTAATATAGATTATTTTGGAGCATTTTTCTTGCAATATGTATCAATTTAGCAATCCAAACAGTGCAAGTTTCATAATATCTTAAGCTCTAGTACAGTCAGACCAAACTGGTGCTTAAACTGCATGGGACCCCCCACAGTTTACACATAACCTGCCTGTCCCGAAGACACAGCAAGTGTAAATTTGTAGTTGCAGGATTTGGCCTTTTTTTCAGCAGGTAACTGTGAGTCACAGAAATGAGCATCAAACCCCAGCCTTTAAATATTTAGCCAGTCTCTGCATGCCATGTTCCACACTGTTCAGAATCGATGAAAGCCAGGAAGGCCCTGCAGCTCCATACCCACCTGACACCCCCATAAAGCACAGGCCTTTACAATGCCTTATGTGTGGTGGTACACATTCCAATTTCCAGTAATCTCAGCAGGGACACAGAAATCATGAATCTTTCAAATGTAAGAAAACCCATACAGGTGCTAAGCAGAATGACAGGTGGCGCAAGCCTAACTGTTACTCAGTCATGAGGATATTCTGCAAATGAAAAATTCAAAGTTAGCTTGTTGTATAGTGAATGATGAATACAGAGCTATAAAATGTGATCTGCGCTATAAACTGTACCATTTTTTAGTACTGCTACAGAAAATAATGCCATGTTACACTCTTAATAAGGAAGGTTTCTGGATGGTTCCTGGCTAATTCATTATGAGGTCTCATTTAATGAAACAGAGTGATATGGTAAGCAAACAAAAAATCTTTTCAGTTCATAGCAATGTGTATAAGGTGCAAAAACATCCTGCTTTGAATTCATTGTTTTTGTGATGTCACAAAATCAACTATGTACAAACAGCTGCCTGTTTAAGGTAAAGAGGGCATTTGGTTGATGCTCTCATCCAGAGCGAGTTACAGTCATTAGTTAAAGGTGAAGTCCCACTGGAGTAACTGAGGGTTAATTCTCTTGCTCAAGGATAAAATAGTAGAAAGTATGGGGATTTGAATTTGCGACTTTGAGGTCATCAGGTAGACACTAGGCCACTACCTTCCCATGAACTTATAGTACTAACTTCTCTCATCCACAATGAAATTGTGAGGAAAATTTCAGTCCATGCTGCTTTTCAAATGAGATGCAAAACAACTAATCAGAAAAGTAATTTGCGTTTGTCAGTACATATGGAACAAGTACATATAGAAAATGAGGGGGTTTGGGAAAATGGTAATGTAATAATTAAATATAGCTGTTTTTGGCACATCGAACCACACAAGGTCCAAAGCTCATGTTAAATACAAGTAAAATGCACTTGTTTTGTCCCACTGGGAATGGATCTATGACAAAACTATGCCAAAGAACCATGTTAGCACATTCCTTTTAAGAGTGTGATTTCATATACCAGCATGCATGGCAGCAAGATGAAAGAAAAATCATATCAATGGATCAGCACAGCAGTAACGAAAAAGTTTGCACGGTAGGCTGCTGGCTTTATGACCTGCAGTGGAGTTAAGAAATCCATCCATATGTCCAAATGTATCAAACTAGAGCCTGCGTTTGTTTTCATACAGGCCATCAAATCCTGTACCGTGCCAAAGAAGAAGGCATTGTATTCCATCTCCTCAGATCTCCAGAAGAGAAGAGTGAAAAGAAGGTTAGCATCAAATGACAGCAACACAGAGCTAACGTCAGTCTGTCAATATTTCATAACAAGCCCTGGCCTCTCATTTTCAAACCATTCCTTTTTATTCCCGTTCCTCTTTTTTCCACTGTGGTACTTTCGGAAGGGAATAAAAGTTGCTAACAAAGACTTCTGAGCAGGGTTTTGAAGTTTGACGACTCCTGTGGGAGTGCTCTTCCTCAGTGACCGGGGAAATCGATGGCGATAGGGCAGCGGCAGGACCGTGTGCAGCCTCTATTTTAATGAGGATAGCACCAGACCCGTGGAGCCAAAGAAAGAGAGAGGGGGAGAAAGAAAAGGAAAAGAAAGGATAGGGGAGAGGAGTTTTAAAAGAAGAATCGGGACTGGCAGATGAAGGGGAAGACGACACATGTGGGTTTTTTCTTCCAGGCTTTGAGCTCCCTTAAAATGCGAGCATGCTTTTCTGTCTCCTTATGCCTCGGCTAGCACCGCACGGCGACTTCCTGCTTCTCCACATTATTTTGTTCAGTGTACTTGGCCTCTCTCATGCAGGAACGTGTTCACAGCTTGCTCTTAACGCACTCCGTTCGTACGTCAGGGGACGGCGAGCGTTTGGAATGCACATGAAAACACAAGCCTCGGGGGCTCCCAGTGCGCTTCTGAAACTGAATTGAGGTCAGAACGAAGGTCTCTCTATCCGTCCTGTAAGAACATATGGGAATTCTGACATGTAACAACAGCCCCCTCTTAAACTACATTATTTAAGACCTGCTCTATATGCTACATCAGTCTGCATAATGGCAGTATGATGGAATGGGTTCATTCTGTGTTTCTAACATTTATAAATGTGCATAACCTCCTCAACCTCCTCCTCCTCCTCCTCCTTAACTGATCAAGCACCAAGCACCACACATTAAATTTGAACTGTCAAATCAATTGCTGGTGGGCTGGTATTAAATACAACCTTTTATATCCTTTAATCCTGTTAATAAACAAAATGATGATGCTAAAAGGAACTAAAGGATCTAAATCAGTTATTCGAGATGCCTGATGCCCCAAATATAACCCCAGTGTGATCTGTAGCCATAAACTAATACATGAGATCCTCATGCATTTAGTAAAAAACTGCAAGTGAGTGCTTTGTAGCAGGAATGTGAAGGAGTCAGTAGTGTTGAAATTTTCAGCAGCATGTAAATGATTTGCACAGTGATGTCACACACAAATTATAGGTTTTGGGTTATTTATACCACATAGACTGTGTCAAAATGTTTGTTTATGTGGTATGGTAACAAATTGGTTGTACATATTGCTGCTACATTTATATAAATACATCACATTTATTAGCTCATATATTTTATCTCTACCTTTCGTTGCTCCTTGTGTAAGTTATTTTAGATTGTGTCTTAGAAAATGTCAGATTTGTGTTTAAAATGTTATTTTAAACATAAATAATTATTTCTTGATTTTTATTTGTATTTCAGAAAATTCCAATTTTTTTATTTAAAATTGACTTATTGTTTATAATGTTTGCACAGTCAAAAGTTGCAATTCAGGATACATTTCACTGTGTGTTGTAATTGTATGACCATGCATGTGACAAATAACAAATCGTGAATCTTGAATCTTAAGTTACAAGATTAGGATTAAATGCTAACACACCAACTATTGAGAATGTAACATAGTATAACATTTGTTTAATTCTTTGCAGCAGAGGACTAGCTATAAAAAGTTCATACTTTCAGTCTGGACTCTAATCTGACTTGTGTTTAAGCTACAAGCTCTCAACATGGACAGTTGGTGAGGCAAGGGATTTGACTCACCGCAATGAAAACAAAGCACTCCCACTTTCCCATATACCTGCTTAGTAGCATAAGGTACATTGCGGATGCTGTGGTGGTACTTAATTATTATTGATTAATTCAAGGCCAGGTGTACCATCAGCCAGCCTTGTCACATCAATAACACTGGTACTGTATAGAAGACATCACAGATTTTATGGAGAGTAGCTTCCTTCAGAACAACTGTCTTTCACAAGAACGGCCAATAACTGTGATGGCCTGTTATCTTCATTCAAACAGCTGACTGGCATTCAATCAGGGGAAAATCTCTTTATCCCACATAAATATCCCACATAATTTTTAATAATGTTAAAATTTATTTATATTCAAACTAAGCTACAGAATCATATAGAAATATATGTGATGTCAAAACCTAATGCATAGCTCTGGAAAAAAATAGACAATTGAAATTTATTTTGTTTCAGAGAGATCAAGAGATTTGTTTTCTTTGAATTATTCATGTAAGCATAATTTCTCTTATTCCTGTAAAACAATGCTATATAGAACAATATTTTGATTTGGAAATGAGGAGAAATATTGTGAGCAGTTCTTAAAAACAAAGGCAAAGCTGTTTAATGCAATCCTTGCATCTATACAAGATATTCAGCTATTTTCAACTTGTAACCATAGATTCAAAGCTATTTGTTCACACTGAAGTGTTGCAACCAGGACTGTTTATTGAATGAGGCACAGCACAGGGCAGCGAATCAGAATAGAGGTCATTTACATAGATCAGGCTTAAGGCACATTAAGAAAAGCAGTCTGTTTAATTCCAAGGGATATAGAGAGCTTGGAAAGTGGCCATTTAAAAAAGAAGTATCATAAGCATAAATGAAATGCAAGATAAATGTAGGGTATGTAGGGATTCTTTAATGTGGCGGTTGATTGTAGGGTCCTTGCAGGGTTCTATGCAGTGTTAGTTAGTTAGTATATGTGCTTTGCTGCAGTCGGAGTGAGTCATGGTGTGCAGACATTGGGGGAGTAGCACTAGTTTAATGCAGATGAGACTCAGTGATGTCCCAGACTTCATTTACTCTTTTAGAGCCCAGCTGGAGACCCGACACTTCCACTGCTGCCCGTCTGCCTCTGTGCTCTTTTGCTGATGTCTCATATTGTTTCCTATCCTTAGACCTTAATGAAATTTGGACAGAGTGCTACTTCTGGGCATGTGGCACAGAAGAGCTAAGGGTATATAAACTTTCTTCATTAAAACAATGTTTGTAATACAGTAATGAAAGATGATTGCATTAATAACATATTACAGTAGTTACCCCCTTTACAGATGAAAAAGTAGGCCCATGTGGTCGGCAGCAATTACAAACGAGCTTCAGAGCCCATAATTGCAACTTTACAATGTTTTGCAATAACTGGAATTTCAGCTTGTTAAAAGCACCTGTGGCTCATGTTTCTATTACATCGGCCATTGGCAGCTGATTCAGAGGTTCAGTATACAGGACTTAGTAAATAATCCAATATGACAGGAATCACAATAAAGAACTTGCAATATGATATGATACACAGGTTTATTGGAGCATAAAAACACATGGATGAAAATGCATCAAGCCAGGCAAAGATAACAAATATGCTGAACTTCTTAAGAATGAATGAAATAAATATTGATGCAGGTCACAGCGTAGCAGCACATTCAAAGCTGAGGATTTAATTATACTCTATCAGTATTTCAGAAAATGCAGGTTTCTGTTCACCAAAAACATTTTCGAGGTAATTACTGGCATGGCTATGGATTGAAAAATATTAAAGCTGAAAAATATTAAAACCTCCTTGGTCCCCGTTGGCAAGTGTGCCTCAAAATGTGACTTCTTACAATTTGTATATTATTCCTCAGTCGTAGTTTATTGAGTTTTTGTTTGTAAGAATAACAGAAGATTTATTGAGCTTTAAATTTGTTGTGCATGTGATGTTCTATTTTTGTAATTTCTTCACATTTAAACAAAAAAAGAATGTGGCGTGGAACCATCAACACAGAATGTAAATTCCATCATCCGGAACCATCAACACAGAATGTAAATTCAGTGTAAAAGTAACTTGTTGTGTTACTTGGAAGCGTTACAGTTCATAAAGTTCATTATACGGTTTAATAAAACATTTTTCAAGCTGTGGGCTGCGTATTGGTGGGCCATGGTAATACACTGCCGTTCAATTTAACAGAGTTTAATGATATTATGACTCAATTTGATACAAATTGTATTGTTAATAACATAGTGTAACTATACTGTAATTAAATATATCATAGCTTATTAAGATATGTAATTATGTACATGGTAGAACAATTCTAGACTGTTGATATGAAAGCCATATCCAGGCTACAGTTACAGCTGAGCTGCAGTAAGACGTTTAAAGGGGAAGGATATGTGCAGGAAAGCTCTGTTGTGGAAAGAGATTTGACCTCTGTGACACAGAACTGTCAAAAACTACACATTCACCAGTTGGACATTGACTTGGCTGCATGATCCAAACGCCTGAAGTTTACCCCTGACCATTTCTAAAGATGCTTTTTTCCCTCTGAACTGCCTTCGCTCCAAGTAACTCCTGATTACTGTCGTTTTATCAAGGAGCAAACTGGATGCAGATAATTAAGCATTAATTCCTGGGGAAGGAGACTGTACCATCTGTTGGTGTTCGTCTCGCTCAGTAAAACACACTGAGCCACCCCCGACAACATTACCTCTGCAAACATGGCGCAGGACGGTGGGCTGTAGAGTGGGAGAGGGAGGAGTTAGAAGTAGAGTCATGGGTGAAGGGTGGTGGGGACAACATTTAAATAAAGTAAAAGACAGAGCTACAGACAACGCAATAGCATGGTAGCATGGGAGAAGGAGGGACACAAAGAGAGAGAGAGAAAGAGAGAGAGAGAGAGAGAGAGAGAGAGAGAGAGAGAGAGAGAGAGAGAGAGAGAGAGAGA
>JBBPDE010000034.1:5909951-5924516 GCA_037974605.1 Nannopetersius ansorgii | reverse complement strand
GTCTCGTCTCGTTCTCGTGAACCCAGTCTCGTGTCTCGTCTCGTCTCGTGGGAAAAGCGTCTCGTCACACCCCTAATCAATTAAAGGTTCTTCCTGGAGCTATTGAGGAACCTTTGTTTTAGAGGGCAATGGAGCATCATTCCGGCCCAGTTTTACAGGTGCTCGGAGGAGTATGAACAATTGGTCAGCTGTCCAGCCGTTGTCTGAGCTCAGATTCAGAGCACTGATCCAGTCTAATAACCTGGTCTCTGCTGAAGCAGCTCCAACTTCCCTAGAGCTCCGATCCATGCAGCACACAGCTGACGCCCAGGTGGTGCGAAATATGGCATCACTGGCACAGATCGGGCCACCGTCTTCTCTCACATCCTCTAACTCTGCTCCTCTCCTCCAATCGTGAGTCCCAAGGAGCATCCCAAGGTCACAGTGGGGGTGCTGGGCTCGCGTCTCACTGCATCAGCGGAGATGCTCACTGATGTGTCTGGCCAAGACGACGGGAATGTGTCTCGCCGCATTACAGAACGCATCCGCTGGCATAACAACAGCTAAAGACTACCGAAGGGTGCGCAGTAATTATTACTAACCCGCTGTATTTTTAGCTGATAATTAGCCACTATTCCTACCGAGAGAACAGCATGCTGTTTATTTACCAAGGCGGAAAAGACAGAGAGTGACAGAGAGAATGAAAGAAAGAAAGAACGGAAGAAAGACAGAATGCCAGACTTGAAATGAAACTTCTTGAAAGGGCCATATTTTACATATTTCTTGCATTTTTTCATTCACATATTTCCTCGAAGTCCAAGGTTTTCTTTTATAATCTTGAATTTTATATGAAAATGTATTTTTAAGAATAGCGTTCGCATACCTGTCATGTGTAAAAATGGGCCTCTTTCAAAAAATATAAATGTTATAGAAATGATTGCACTTTTTTAAAAATCTGTCCAGAAATAAACACTCAAAAAGGAAAAAAACAGATGCAATGTTTTATATACTGGTAAATAATTTTGTTAACCTACTTGTTGCATGCAGAAGTGTATATAATGGGTATAAGCCACTCATTGTCACATAGTAAGAAATCAGCCCAGTCTTAAAATGTGATTTTCTGCAGGACTTGATTTGCTAGAAACCTTGCAGAGTAACCAGACATTTTTGTGAGAGAAAAATGTTTAGATTTGTATTTTTTGTTTATATTATTTGGATTTTATGTGACTTGTATATTGATAATAAGGCAGAGGAAGACTGTAAGCAAAGTGCATGTTTACAGAGCATTGGTGACCTCTGGATGTGATCCTTTAAATTCCAACTCTAATTTTAATTAGAGGGGCCCAGTCAAAATCAGTTAAGATTGAAACTGGCAACGAATCCCCAAACAAGCAATCAGCAACTGGTCAATTTATTATGTTAATAACCTGCATCAGGCAATTGCACCCACACTGTATTTGAATGCTGCAGTTTCACCTTTACAAAAATTGCATAATTATTATGATAATTGTCACGTCGATAATTATGATAATTGTGATTATCGCGACTCACTGTGCTGAAAAGCCAGTTGCCACTTATTGCCAATGAAGCACTACTTAAATAGACTACTGATTTGTGGTTTATGAACTTAAAATGTCCTGCATGAACACGTACATGAACATTTATAAAGGCTATATTCAATATTTTCAAAGGCAAAATGAACTAAAAAGGTTTGATGATGTCTGACACTTGTTGGAATAAGACTTTATAATGTTTATGTATCTTTATGTCATAAAATACTTATGTAGGTGTCATCCAGTGAAGTGTTACTGAAGTAGACTATGAGATATAGAGGCTCTTTTTTCCTTTAATATTAGATATCATTCGAAGTGAGCAGGTCTGGAAGTATGTAATACTGTTTTTTATATTTTACTGATCTGAAGACAAAATCCCTCAAAATTGCCTGTTAATGATTCATAACAACCAATAATGACCAACGATGTTCTTAATAATGTGAGATTTAATTATTGTTTCACACTCCTGGCACGGTTTCTGAAAACTGATCTAGCATCTGTGTTAAATAATAACATCATTTCAACTTCACGGTTGTGTGCGTGTATGAGTGTGTGTGTGTGTGTGTGTGTGTGTGTGTGTGTGTGTGTGTGTGTATGTTTCTGTTTGTGGCAATGCTGCACATTCTTATCACTGGCAGTTGCTCCAAACATCTGTGTGGGCAGATGCGTCCTCATCATGTACAACGATGAGGCGAGGCTAAATACGGAGGGGGTTCAGGTACACCCCCCACACCTCACTATGGATCACGTGAAGCATGGCTGGACTGTTAAAAGAAAGGCACAACTGCCACTTGCTGCATTTTCGTTGCGTGCTACAGGAGTTCTAAAGGTCTGAGATATGTTTTTCCTGCACAAGCCTCCGAAATGTAGTATGTTGAGCAGTAAGTTGACAGCCAATCTGTCTTTTGAGCAAGTTCACAAAATTATTTTCAAAACTGTGTTCAAAACTGCTGGCTGCCTGTTGAGCGAGAGCAAGAGAGAGAGAGAGAGAGAGAGAGCAAGAGAGAGAGAGAGAGGAGAAAGCGAGAGAGAGAGTGAGCGAGAGAGACAGCAAAGGGGAGAGAAAGGGGGTAAATTTAGAGAGAGAGGGAGAAAGAGAGGGAGAATGGGCGAGAGAAACAGAGAAAGGGAGATATATAAACAGAGAGAAAGAGAGGGAGATAGATAGAAGGTGAGTGAAATATAGAGAGAGGTGAGGGAGGGAGAGAGAGAGAGTGAGGGAGAGAGAGAGAGAAATAGATCAGGAGAGAGGGAGAAAAAATGCTGAGAAACAGAAGGAGAGATACAGAAAGACAGAGACACGGGAAGAGAGATACAGAGAGAGAAAGAGAGTGAGAGAGAGAGAAATACAGAGAGAATGTAAATATGAGTGTGATAAGGGAGTAGCTAATTATTAAAAACAGAGTGAGCAGTGTTGAAGGGCATGACTCCTCCTCTGTGTGTGTCTGAGTGTGTATCTGAGTGTGTGTCTGTGTGTGTGTGTGTGTTTAACTCTGATAAGCGCTCCCCTGCTGCATTAATATGCCTTACACTCATAAAACAGACTGAGAGCTCAAACAGAGGTCAGGCTTGGGACGAGACGCTCCAGCCCAGCTGCTCTGAGACACACGCACAAACACACACACACACACGCACACACACACACACACACACACACACATGCTGGAGGAGTACCTGACTCTCATCTGATCCGAAACCAATTAATACTGCTCCAAAAGAAACCAAACAGTAGGGGCGCTCCACCTTTAGCCTCACACCTAACAGCCATCATTACAACACGTTTACAGAGGTGCGCTGATTTTATCTGGTAGGTCAAGCAGACAGGGTGCTCAGACAGTCATACGCGCGCGCAAACACACACACACACACACACACACACACACAAACACACACACACACACTCAAACTTCCTGAACGGGCTTTGCAATATGAACATTATGTCACCGAGATTGTTTAAAAAAAACGAAATGAAGGATAAGCCGATCTCAGGAAATCATTTTTGGACAAAAATGTAAAAATATCTGAGAGTTTTGGTATTACAATGTTTTTACAGTGTTTCTGTTTAACCTTGTATCTTAGCTTTGAAACAGATAAATTACTTGAAATCTGACATTAAAAGTTTTTAGCTCGCAACCATAGCAAATTTAAATCACACCATTCTTCTTAACTAACTCTTATGATAAGATCTTGGTAACAAATGTTCCCAAATAGATTCTCTTTTGTCTGATATCCTCAATAATATAATTTATTATAGATACTTATTATAGTCATAATAGGCGCACAAAATAATGTGTAAGGCAGCTGAGGTGTGTATGGGTAGCTGCTTGTCAGAGCAACTTTAGGTTCAATTTTGTTCCAATGGGAACTGGTTGGGGTGAAGGATAAAAGGGCTGAAATGGCAGTAGAGTGCATAACAATAAACATTTAACTGTACATCTAAATTACATCTTAAAGCAGGCTAACAACATATAATAATAATACATTCATGGAATCTTAATATCGACTGATTCTCTCATTAAAATGATATATTGGTCAAGCTGTGTCCCTCACTACCCTAATTCATCCTGTTCCTTCTTTCGGTGAAGGCTCTCTGCCCAGACACAGGATCGAGAGAGCCCAGCACACATAATTGTTCACAAATCTAACTTGCGCTTGAGTTTGTTTGTCTAACCCACAGTGTTTAGTGTGTGTTGTAGTGCGGATCCCCAGAAAATCTGTCCATGCTTTGGCAGCCGCCCCGGAGCAAGCATCTGTCAAAACAAATGCTTCTCGTGTTGGCAATAAATAAATGAAAGAATAAATGAATAAATGAATAGATAATCCTGGGAGGAAGAGACGGAAGAACAATCAAATAACAAAATGTCATCCGGTGTCACCTCTGAGCCAAGATATATATTAAATTAGAAATAGCTAGACAAATGTGAAGTCTTAAAAAACTAAATAAATAAATAAATACCATATGCCGTTATTATGACAAAAGCATGGTTTGAATTCAAAAAGGGGATTTTCATTCATTGCATCTCTTCAGGTCACAGGGATAGTCACACTTCGACAGTATGGGAAGCACAGTCGAAGAATTCCTCTGAAAAATATGCATCCATAATTCTGTGAAAAATCTGGCCACATGAAAAATGCATGATAAACAAAAGTGTAGGAGCGTATGCAAATTTATTACGGTTCCATACAAATATAGGCACATTATTTGCTTATCACATTTTATCACATTAGCAAAATAAGTATGAGTATGTGTGTGTGTTTAAATACATACATAAACACATATATGTACACACATACATATTTTTTTTTCCAATATGTTAAATATTCATTTATTGATTTATCACAGTGCTTGGTGGTGAAATTGGAGTCTTAGCCATGAAGGTGGCTCGCGAGAGGGCTGCCACCATACATCATACACTTTCAATACACACTATATGAATAGACCCATTTTTCCTATATGGTCCCTTACTTCCAGTGAAGGGCAATCATTATGGACACATTTTGTGGAAGAATCTTCTGAATTCCAGTATGTTAGGACGTGACCTCATAAATGCTCTACAGAATGAATGAGCACAAATTCCCACAGAAACTGTGGAAAGCCTTCCAAGAAGAGTGGAAGCTATTTTGGCTGCAATGGGTGACCAACTCCATATTCAAGTCTATGGATTTTAACTCAGTCAATGCAAAGTCAATGCCCAGTTTACCTAACGTAAACACACTAAAGGTCTACCTGAACTGAGCCGTCAGGGTTTGACATCAGACTGGTGATTTTTTGGCATATATCATCAAGCTTGGATGGACGTCTCCCCGTGTAGTTTTGATTATCGACTAGAGAAATGTAGTGTAGCTTGGTTTTGTTTATTGTGTGTTGATAGCACTAGATTCAGAAAGGGGAAGCGCGGTCATTCTGTTCTTAAATGCGACAGCTTGATTCTCCCCGAGTGGTACAACACAACACAGCACAGCTTTTGTGTAAATGTGTATTTATAAGCAGTGTAATAGTAACTGGTTTTTTGCATGGTGTCAGGATCAAAAAGCTTGCACCCTCTTACCCTATTTCACACCAGTGTAAACTTTTAATGTCATGTGTGCCAGGCTCCACAGCACTCTTGTCATGACCGAAGTAATCACATTACCAAGTAGTTGGTTACATAATGAATTACTTTCACATTCGATTTACAATCAGCACTGAAAGGTTTGTGTCTGCTCTTTTACATTTGTCAGTTTGCACATGTAATATTGATTGAAAATTTGAGCTACAACATGCTTTCGTTACTGCTGAAAATAGTGATAATGCTGTTTTAAAGTGGACGTATGAGGCCAGGTTAGTACCACAAGGCTTGAGTCTCCCACTTCCAGAATGTCGCTACATCTCCCCATTCCCCCACAGTCGGAACGAAGCATAAACACTCTGGAATTAGATGCAGTTTCCTCGGCATGATAAGAGCACTTTCCTCTTTCAAACGCCTTTCCAGGAGCAACTTAAAGTGTATTACTGTCTTTGTGAATAATGCATTAAGCTAATACAGCCCGTATTTTACAGTGCTGGACTACTTTCGCTCATTAGCCATCTTCTTTTCATCCTGGAGGACACGTCACATAAATACATAGGTTATCACTATTATATGTCATTATTTGTCTGTCAAATGTGCTGTTTGAAGTGCTCTAGCCAAGTGAATTAACATTTCATGGAACAGCTTGGACTGCAAAGTCTGGTCCTAACTGCATCATATACACTTCTCTCTCCTCTTCACTTACATCTCACACTAAGAGAGGACATGATGAACTGAACATGGGAGGTTCACTGGTAAATATTTTGGCCTTTTAGTAGCAGAGACCTCAGTGTATATACTTTAAAGCCAACCTAAAACCTAAAATCTTTTGCTCATTTGCCTGATCATAACAATCACTAATCTAAATATAATATTTTCCTGAAAGCTCACATCACACTGTGGGTGGGAATTAACAATATTAATCAGTAATGCTTCACCTTCCACTACCTAAAGTGTAAATTATTTTTGCTTGTTTTTACAAATCGATATTTAGATGCAAATTTATAGCAAGTATTACTTTGAAACATCACCTTTAGTCAGTATCAACAGAAATCAATTGGTAAAATTCCCCTGAAAAAGTGTGTCAGTTAATTTCACATTACTGTGTATCACTGAGCAAAATCCTCAGCAAAAACATGAATTCCGATTCAACTTGATCTTTAACTAATTAATTCATTAAAAAGTATGGTCTTTACACTGAACGCTGGTCCTGGAACCTTGTTTTGTTTATATATATATAGCTGAACCGATAACAAACACCATCTAGCCTACTTGACTTGACTATATTAAATGCTATGCAAGGGGCCTTACTTGCATCAAATGCGTGAAGAAAAGCCAGATACTGCCAGACATACAAATGCACATTATTGCCTACTGTGTCTGCTGCTAATACATACAGGAACACATTCAGACACAGATCATTAGCAGCTTCTCAGAAACACTTCAAAGTAACAATAAGAGGTGAGTCATTTCTGAAGTACATTACTGTTTGGAATTAGCATGTTCAGTAGCGTAAAACCAATTTGTGGAAGATACAAATATAAAACGATTTTGTTAAGACCGTTAACATGAACTAATTTATAGGTATGTGTAAGACAAAAATTCTAAAGTAGCATCCAAGTAGTACAAGGGAGATAAACAGGACTGTTATGAAGAAGGTAATTCATTTAATCAAAAATTAATTATAATTTTAATTATATGTAGTTCTATCTTACTTCATGTTAATTGTAATATTGAATATTTTTCCCCACAATGTCTCTTGTTTGAAAGTGCTAATCAAAGTCTGAGGAATGTTTAGCAGAAGATAAATTCATTTAAAATCTTTGTTTAGTTCATTTAAAACTCGCTGTAAACTTGAGTTTACCAGTTTCAAATAAAGTCGACAAATCTCTCTTGGAGTGAAATATACTACCAGTCAAATGCTTTGTTGAAATTTTCTAGATTTGCATTTAACTCACTTATAATTATACTGTGGGTCACTGGATAGCTGTTATATATTTAACAAGCTTCTAAGTGCCTGCCAATGGGAGTGCATTTAAAGTTAAGGGAAGTCTAGCATTTGACTCTGCATCAGTCAGTTAATAGGATGCCAGACGTGTGCTATTACAGATTATTTCTACGTTGTTTATTTCCTCACTCAACAACTTTTCAAGGATAAAAATCTGCAGTTCATGAAAAAAATGGACAAGTGGCAGAAACCTGTGGTATGCAAAAACTTTTGACTCGGTTATAACCATACAAAGTATATCATTACCATTTACAGCGTACCTTCTCATGTCTAGTATAATAGTAGTATTATAGTATATATTGTGTAGCATATATTATTTCAATCTACACTACAGAAGATTGAATAGAGCTACTGAGACATGTAGACATTTCTGGACAGTAGTATATATTCCTATGCAATTTTTTTGTTCTCTTAGAATGCAAGTTCATGCCAAAAATCTTCAGATTGACTTTTTCACATCATTTTCTCTCTGCATAACTGACAATTAGATTTTTTCTACCATCTCAGCTTCCCAAATGCACCATAATCTAGTCACATAGTTCGCTCTTTTTTGATCTTCCTTTGACTCTGCAATTGGTCTATTATTGATGTTAAAATGCATTCAATTATATTACTGAATGAAAATGCTCTTCCTTTATCTGAACCACACTTTCTTCCATCTAAACTCACATTCAGTCTGTCTGGGCTTCCTTTTGCTTAGACTGAATGAGGAATTCTGATGGCGAAAAGATGGGTTTTACAGGTACGACAGCTTCTTGCTGCAGTGCAGGTCATTGTGACCCTGCTGGCACACTGTGTCCTGCTTCTGACGCGTTTAGATGCAAAGATAGAACATCCATAACAGCGGGATGAAAGGGCTCTGGAAGATTTCTATGAAATTTCAAACAGGCCCAACAAAAAGAGTACTTCATCTCCCCGAGCCTCTCAGCCCTCATTTACAAAAACCCTATTTGAACGCTCAACATTAGAGGTGGCTCGTCTAGATCGTTAATTAACAAAATGCTTTGGAAGCCTGTACTATGTTCATAATACCCAGTCTATGAGTGGATCCTAATAAGAACAGAAAGGAAACCAATTTGAGCCGCCTGCTGATTGGACTCTCCTGCTGAGGAGAACGTAGATTAGAGCTTAGAGCAAAATCATCCGCTTTCAGATGCTCTGAACTCGAGGTGCTCTTATCTGGGCTGAACTTGCCGTGTTTACAGCAGCACCTAGCCTGAACTTGACATGACCTTTTTCCAACTGCATAGCGACATGCTTACAGAAAAAAAAAATCACCAGACACCCACAGGACCAGCATCCTCAAAAAGAAACAGTGTTACTTAAGGCCCGCAAGTCCACCTAACAAGCTCTAATAACACACTCCTACGCCTTATGTGCTTGTTATAAAGTTAACACTGTCATTGTGCTGGGAACCTAACCTTGTTATTTGCTGAAGCCAAGTCTAATATGCTCTTCTGTCAGCTATTCAGCAACTTGGGCAGCCCACAGCGACAAACACATACAGGTAGCAAAGACGAACACACTCTTGACAACAAATCAATGAGTGGCACTGAATGAATACTCCGGGCTCTCCTTTGTGATGATCCTGTTATGGAATGGTGGCACCTCTGCATGAAACAAAGAAGACAACCTACTTCGACAACCTGGTGATGGCCATGGCAAGGGGGCTTACCTGCAAGATAAAAAGAGAGAAGGAAGTGAAGATTCGAAGTCAATCAAAACAATCAATTCATATCCCCCCCGAGAGGGGAGATACAAAAGATGACGGAGGCGACAGCAGGTCTGACACCACCTGTGATGGTTCTTTAATCAGTTTACTTTGGTCTGATCATGGCCCTCCCTTTCCAATTAAATGCCCATCGCCCTTTCCTCCACCAGTCTCCTTCGATTCACCCGCCTGAAGTGTTGCTTGATACATGGCAAAACAATTACAGTGGAAATTAATTGCAGTAATGTCTTCCGCTGGCTGGCGAGGGAGTTGCCAGTGCATTAATAAAGGCGCTGTGCCCACTGGAGGAAGGCCCCCGTGCGTCTCTGAAGGAGAGAGGTCACTTGCTCCTTGGCTTCACACTCATTCATTTTGCCCTGGACACGGATCCAACCGGGCGGCCGCACGCATCTGCTTCGGGTTGCGGCGCGGGGGCTGCACACAGCTGCTCGCTGACTGAGACTGATGTGGGTGGGTATGGAAGTCATGTACAGGTCAGGCCTAGGAAACTACATCTGGGGCAACAGAGCAAGACACACAGACAGGATTACCTGCTCTTCATGTCTTGTGGCTCTAAGTTTCCTGTGCAGGGCAGCAGGCACAGGATTGTGTCCCCTAGATGGGGAGACGATAGAATCTACACTTCAAAAGAGTTTAAAGTGGCTTTTTTAAGGGTCTTACACTGATAAAATATTCGTCCAAAGAAAGCAGTGGCAATACCGCCAGAGCTGCAGCTCCACAATGCTGCCTCAGTCTCTGGCAATGTGTTTGTTCTGTGCTTTGTGGCAGTGAACAAAGTATTCTGAACAATGATTCTAATTATTCACTGTTTATTCTGAAATATTTACTCAATCACAGTTACAGTAAGGAAGTATCCTCCTGTGTATATCATGCAAAATGGGCACAATTACAGCATTTAGAGATCCTTCATTAGAAAAATGACAAACTGAACCATTTTCTTATGTACAGCCTTGAGTGTGACCAATGAGCTTATAACATGGGACTGATAACAATACTATAATTTGATCACCACAATGTAACATGATTAAAAGATTCAATGGGTGTACATATGCCATTGTAAATGTGTGGCAAACAGTAAGGTGTAGACATTTTTTTTGCTGAAAACCTTCCCCTTTAAATCTATCATAAAACTGCAGTTAGAATGTGGTGGAATATACAAACCAATACTGACGTAGAAAGATGTTAAATACAAGTTATATGGTCCCTGACTAGCTAGATACTAAATCACAAGAAGCGTGATGTAATTTAGAAATTGTAAAAAAAAATAATAATAATAAATACTATAAAATATCACACATGTGGCTATTGATCTTCTTAGAGTAACAAAGGTACAGCCAAATCTGTGACGCTCACAAATCACAGACAAAAGCAGGCAGTGAAATGTCACTACATGAGACTTCAGATCTCTTCAGGCCCTGCTGCAGGAAGGTGTTCATTATAGGATGCTG
This sequence comes from Nannopetersius ansorgii, assembly GCA_037974605.1. NCBI lineage: Eukaryota > Metazoa > Chordata > Actinopteri > Characiformes > Alestidae > Nannopetersius > Nannopetersius ansorgii. The sequence continues at coordinate 5,913,747 of JBBPDE010000034.1, read as the reverse complement.
AGCAGCTAAGTCATGGTGCTTGGCTTTGAGGTATTTAAGAGCCTAATAATACAATAAAGCCTCGGCGGCCAGCTTTAGCTGCAGTCCCCTTCGCATGCCCCAACTCAAGTACGGGGAATTAGGTGTGTGATGAACGAGATTGCTTCTCCATTCAGCCTCCCTCACACCTCATTTAGTGACTTTTCACACCTGATGTTTCAGGGGATAGTAATAATTACGGTGATGGTTGAAGACTTCTCGACAATCATTTCATCTCCCCAAGAGGGCTACATAAAAACCTTTCCTCCTTTTCACCCATGGCTGGGTAGCATTAACAATTATTGTTAAAAAAAGAAAAAGATTTTCCCCAGAACTCTCAACAACTCCTAAATGGTCCCTAAATGGTTCTTGGCCTGGTTGTAAAAAATGAGTAAAATTGGTATAAAACCTTTATATTATACAGGGATTCTGTAAACCTAAGAATGGTTCTTCATGCCTGCAATTTCTACACAAAAAAATGGCTCTTCAATTAACTACATGTTGAAGGTCATGGCACACACAGCTGACCACTGAAGCTTTATAAGTTTTATAAGATCCAAACAAATGACAGTAATGTTGCCTTTTTGCTTACTTTAATATCAGGCAACACAATAAACTGAATAAACACCATACATCCATCATTAAAAATGTCCATATGATCAAATAGACAAATGTTCTCCACGGACCTTCAGTGAAATATAATCAAATCTAGACTTGTCAGCTGCTGGTCATGCATTTTACCAGACCATTAAGGAAGAATAATCATCAAAACAATAATATTGTTAGATAACATGTCTCGACATGATAACGTTTTACAGCCAATGGCCCCCTAGCAGTCCATATCAGCCTGATTGTGGGGGTTGTGGTACAAGTTAAATATGTTAAATCACTCCACTCAATCCTATTGGTCAATCTGGCAAAGAACTACCAAACACCAAGTGAGAGCCAGATGTGGGATAATGCGTGGCTTTATGAGAAAACAGGTGTAAGCTGACTCTGGATCTATGCTTTCACACTTTGACGCTGAATTTTACTAGAAAAAAATAAAGGGTGGAGCATCAAGAGCCAACTGTGAATTTGAAACGTTCCCGTTACTGCGATAAATGTGGGCACTTTCTCTGTCAGCCAAAGTGGACAGATCTTCATTCATCAGTAATTTACCTGAGTAATTTACCCTTCCCTCATGCTGCCAAAGCTGCATGATGAACAGAAACAGATATTTTTCTTGCCTTTTTCAAAACATGCCTTTTAAAGATGCATTAAGAGACCATAAACAAACTGCAGCCCCATTAAAAGTCGCTGTGGACTGCGATCAATGCTGACCATCTCTACAAACTGTGAAATAGCTAATTAGATAAATAATCACCTCAGTAAACATTATGTTCATACCAACAAGCATTATTGATGTGGCCCAGAGGTATTTTGCTGGCAGTGATGATATTGATTACATTTAGCTACACACTGGAGTTATTCCTCGCGAGATCTGGCTGGTGTTTGTGTTTGGCTTCAGTATGCAAGGTCATGTCTGCAATTCTCTCCTACTGCCTGTTTCGCAGATGCAGTATTTCATTCAGTCACGCATTCACGCTGCTTCTGAATGTCACTGCACCTATAACAGGACATTACCTGGAACCAGGCCATTACACACTCACTGTTCTCCTCTAATTAAGCCAAACCTTCTCTTGCTTTGGCCTTTTGCATGTCTGGCTCTACGTTTCAATCAGATTCCTCTCTCAGACTTGTAACAGGCTGCATTTAACCTCTTACTTTTACATTGCAATGGTTTTTAATAATTTTTTGACTCAATATTAATATCAATATCATCCATAACAAAATGATCAAAATATTCCAATATCACAATCAATACTGTCAAGCATATGATAGTATCAGATGATAATTAAGGTAGTTATAATGTGTGCACTGCTAAAAGAATATTATATACCTGCTCACATATACCTGGCTTTGACTGGACTGTTTGGTTCTATTTTTTAAAAAAAGAAAATGTATTTGGTCTTTTAACTATCCTTTACTGCTTTTTCATTCCAAAGCATATCACAAAGGACTTGCGTTAATTAATTAATTATTTGTTTAATTCATTCATTCATTTGTTACTGTATCCACTTTCATGACCAGGGTCATGGGGCTGCCAGAGCTTATCAAATTGGTCACAGTGCAAAAGGCATACACCCAGTACAATATTTTTTCCCTTCAGTACCAGTTAAAAATCAGTAGTGTGATGTGACACCATCACTGACATATCATTATAGCACAGTCTAGAAGACACTACTGTGTCCAGATAACCTTCCTTCTACAAGCCAATCCCCTCAAGGATGAGGGTGCAGATTTGCACAGGTGAATCTGATCCATGTCTGATTTTGCCTTTGCAGAGGAGAGGCAGACTTAGACGCTGTCCAGTGCTGAAAGATAGAGCGCAGGGTTAAACACAGTCCAGCCTGAGCTGTGCCCTCTTAAAAATAAGAGGTTCTTAGGAGCAGTGCCAGAGAAGAGCCTTTCAGTGAATGGTTCTTTACCGAAGTATATGTAGAGGAGCTGAGGATACAACTTCAGCGGCTCCAAGTAGAACATCCATTAGCACCATCTTCTGCAGATTTTCACAGCAACTGAACAGATATTTCTCAGTTTCTGTGCCATGAAAGTAAAAAAAGGTTTCTTTTTTAATGCTGAAGTCACACATTTTACTGTAATCATCCTCTCGGTGACCGTAGCGTAGCACGTTTTTGAAGCACAAGACCAGATTTCAACTCAGATTTATACTACAAGTACAACCTCCACATGATGGAATTAGGTTTGTAGTTTTTTTGGAGGATTATTAATCATCTGAAAGAAAACAGTGACAACAGGGAGTATATGTATATTCCCCGTTTCTGTATAAATGTTTCTAGAAATATGTGCCCAAGCTAAGAATTGTTTGGAAACCTCTCTTTTTGAACATGCAGAAGAGCGGCAGGTTTAACTACAGCATGGGCCGCTCTGTGGAGAGGCAAGGCAGGTTGAAGTGTAGTTTAATGGCTGGCTGAATGACTGTCTGTGTTGTGGTGCTGTGATGAGGGTGCTGGAGAGGACGCATAAGGAGCTCTAATGGCCCGAAACACTGCCAGGCCCACGCCTCTCCCCCATCTGCAGACTCAAGCCCACTACTTCTCCCTCTCCTTCTCTATGCAGCCGCGAGTACTCAGCTTTGGTCCTGGAGGGCACCAATCCAACACAGGCTGGCGATCAAAAAGCTCAATACATTCCTGATTCAACCCTTCAGCACTTCAGGCTTAGAAGTTACAGCTGACACATGCAGTACCATGTGAATAATGGAATAACATGTGAACACATGACATGAAATTGCACACAGTCAGACATTAACACTTTCACTTTCTTTAATTTTAAATGTGTGATTACATACGTTTCACATATACGTGTCTGACATGCACAAAATCATATGTTTTATTCACATGGTTATAGGGGTTATTATCAGCACTGATCAAGCAGGATGTCACTTCTCGTCCTCTAAGAACTTCAAGCACAACTTCAAGAGTTTGCTAAATACTATAAGCATAAACATAAACATGGAGCAGCTGGTGGCCTAGTGGTTACAGAGTCACCCCTGCAATCAGAAGGTCATGGGCAGTGGTGGAATGTAACGAAGTACAAGTACTTCATTACAGTACTTAAGTACATTTTTCATGTACCTGTACTTTACTTAAGTAGAATTGTTAGTGGTTACTTTCGACTTTTACTTCTTTACATTTTAAAGCAAATATCTGTA
>JBBPDE010000034.1:5855142-5857642 GCA_037974605.1 Nannopetersius ansorgii | reverse complement strand
GCACCCTGGAGTAACGGGACCTCTGTGACTTTACCCTTGGCCAGCACCATCGGCGCCTTTCATAAGGACATTGTTTACTGAAACAGAAAGGCAAATACCTGAGGCCCACAGATCGGATTACATTCGAGAGATGGTGATCTCTGTGTTTCCCTATGTACAACAGAACACAGATCATTAAAGGGAATTCATTTCCTCTAAACCCTGTAACTCTCTTGAGGTTTTCTGTCCTGTCCTAATAAAGTCCATGTCCTCTACAATTGAGTGATTCTCCTGCATTAACACACATGCCTCAACTTCAAGTAAATGTGTACATTCTAGCTGTTTAGGTGTTTTGAAAACAGGGAAAACTTTGAAACATGCAGGACAGCAGGCTTCCAGGACCAGAGGTTGGAAAATGCTATCAAACCAAAGAATGCCTCAATCAACCTAAATCTTTAAACCCTAAAATTGTGTTTTATACCAAACCATTAACACTTAACAAAACATGGGAATGTACAGATAAACAAAATGAACTACTTCTTTAGTTTGCTTCTTTATTAATTTCACTGGATCTACTTAAAAGCCATTAAAAAAAGACACTTAGCACCATATAAGCTACACATTTAAATCAGCAGACACTTGTAACTCAAAGGGTACAAACCATCACTGTGTCCAGTTGTGAAGTAATCTCAAATAGACTTGTTCATGTATTTTCTGCCACTGTATGACACACTGCCATCAAAATAGACAATACATAGCAGTGGTCTTCAGCCTTGAATTTTGTCCATTTATATGCCAAAGAATGAATAACCCCATTTACTACAGCCCCCCTACAATCCAATATACACTGTCTACTGATTACATTAGTCTTCATTCTGCCTCATATCAATCTCTCAATATTATAAATGCCTTTGGAAATTAAGTGGCTGGACACTGCTCGTTTTGAAACACATTATTCCAATATTTCAAACTTTGCACAGCAGAATGAATGATGTATTTCTGACCTGCCTCAGGCAGAATTTGCAAACCGCAATGGCATTAAACTTGTTATGAGTCATATTTTTCAACCCCCTTCAATAAGTTCAGTAAGAGTGTGTGTATATGTGTATGTCTACCGACCACATTACTAAAATACTGACAGGTTAAGTAAATAACATTTATCATCTAGTTACAATGGCGGCGATGGCCCACCGATGAAGGGTGGGATATGTTTAGCAGCAAGATATTAGTTACTGAAGTTAATGTTTTGGTAGCTGTGCATGTGTAAAGATCTGAGTGATGTTGACAGGGGTTAAATTGTGATGACTGGGTCTGTGCATCTCTAAAATGGCAGGTCTAGTGATGTGTTTCCACTATGAAGTGTTTAGTACCTAGTAAAGAAAAACAACGGGTGAATCAGTGACAAGGTCATGAGTGCCAATGCTCAATGATACAAATGAAGGCTAGCCTGTCTAGTCCAATCCCTCAGAAGAGCTACTGTAGCACAAACTGCTTAAAAAGTTAATGAGTGCTATAATAGTCAGGTGTAAGAACACAAAGAACATCACAGTGTGCTGATCATAGGGCTGCACAGCTGCAGAACAGTCAGAATGCCCACACTAACACCTGTCCACTGCTAAAAGCACCTACAACAGCCACGTGACCTGGGTTATAGAGCAATGGAAGTAAGTGGTCTTTGCAAATGACATGCTTAGGTCAACACACACTTGATGTGCATTAAACCACATCAAGTTAAATATTCCTGCACAGACATTTTGTGGTTTCTGACCCATGCATAATATAAAGCTAGCAATAAAACTGGACAGGTGAAAGTTACTACTGTTTTTAGAATTTTTTTTTGCTCCATTTAATGAACTATTGCTTTAAAGGGTCAAAACATAGTTGTTGTTTTTTTTTGCCAGAAGTCTAAGCAGCTTCCGAGCTGTCTTAAGGAGTCCTGATTGATGAGCTCTGAGAGAGCCAGAAGGCACCAGTGGCAGCAGCAGCTGACTGTCGACACTGTGATGTCTGTTAATGTAATCATGGCCTACATCTCTCTATTTAGTTTCTGTTTCCTGCCTCAGGGTTTTGAAAACCACACACCGCCAGGCCATCACCGACCAAATCACCGTCTGCAAATACAGCGACCGAACACACATCAGTTAGCTCGTCTCTCCGCGCACACAGAGCGAGCGAAGAGCGCGCTACCCCACCTCCAATCAGTCACCCGCGACTATCTGCTCGAATGAATAAATAAACAAGCATAAACCAGACAGATTAAACATAAATGACACAGAACAGAGAACAAGTCGAAGCCCAATTACGGCTCGCCTGCAGACACATGGAGAGACTTCACACAACAGTGCAATAAACAGTTAGCAGCCCCGACTCACCACACGCTGGTTAAATATAGTGTCTCTCCCCTCTGGCCCTGCCACAGCAAGCCAGGCACGTCACATCAGAACAGAGGTGCTACTATTACCCAGCCATGAGGGAGACTATATCAAGGGCGTGCCCTCCGGTACAACAGAGCTCATACACA
>JBBPDE010000034.1:5845142-5850142 GCA_037974605.1 Nannopetersius ansorgii | reverse complement strand
TCCATTTAATAAAACATTTTGTTGATACTGGTGACACAATGGGGCATATTTTTAACAACATAAGGTCTTACCACTGATCCATAGCCCTGCCTGCAATGTTAATGACATGTATGTACTGGGCCTAAGACTGTTTAAAACTGGTTACTGGGTAGGTAAATGCTTAAAACAGCTGACTATGGTGTGGTTTCTGGTTTTCTGTGCTCTGTGAAAAAGACCTTCTCAACGAATTGCAATTTTGTATGTAAGACCAACTCCAGAGATGCACCAGTGGTTTGAGCAATTAGACTTACTTCAGTTTTAAACATACCTTAGGCGCATTTTTATTCTAAATTATAATCCTAGACCTCAAGCAGCAATAAAAAAAACAAGGTGTGCATGGGGTCTCAGTTTTAAATTATACTATCATTAGTCTGTCTGTGCATTACACAGTGTTTCCTATTTTGAAGGTACAGTGTACATGTCTGGCTAATCTTGTTGCATGGATTTGCCATTCATGCTTGCAGCCTGAACGCTCGCTCGCTTCAGGGACAGTGTGGCTCTAAGCAGACTCTAAGCCAGAACAGCACATACGCACAGTAATATAACTAAACACATTCTGCTATCACTAAGCATGCTCACCAGTGATGGCTGCAGCAGAATTCTAAGGGTTCATCATGTATAAACCAGTTAACCATTTTTATAGACATACTGTATCTATTAGTAGAGACAGAGGCAGCAGCCATGACAATGTCAAGAACCGTGTTGTTACGAGCAGAAATGAGACAGAACAGCAGTATCAGCTCTACATATGGAGAGACACCCAGATGTAGAGTGTCTGGTTGGTACACAATCACAGAATGAAGTGAGATTTGAAAGAATGTGGCCCAGTTTCTCTCAGATGGTGCTTTGGAAATGTCAACTGAACGAAAGGCGGAAATATTGCAATAAATTATCAGAAGCATTTCCCTGCATGATGCATCTTTAATTTTGTGCAGCAATCATCGTCATAAGCAACACAAAATCTTTATAAGCCTTTCATGACAATTGACAGAGGTTTATTTAATCATTTATAAAGGAGTTCCAGGGTGTGTCAGCTGTTATAACACGTTCTGCTTTCAAAATTTCAATCTGTATATACTGTAATAATTCCTTTTGTACCTGCGATTAGAAGACTAGAAAACATAAAACTCCTGAGAAAAATGCCTCATTTGGGAACTGTAATAATCCATGTATAATACAAAAAACATTTCTCACTAGAAAAAGACCTCTGTTGCTCAGTGGGTTAACTACTAATGAATGACCTGGACATCTGATAGTGACTACTGAGACATGATTTCTCCTCAGAAACTGTAGCTGTGCTAATGAAACTAGAATTACAGGCTGGAAGGTTGGAAAAAAGGGAGCCAGCCAGGAGTGGGTCATAAGAAAACTGCAGAGGAAAAAACAGAGACTGCTTTTTTTTTACGGGCAAGTGTGTCTGTGGGAATTATGTAGCAGCACATCAGTGCCACCACAGTACAGGCAGCAAAACCAGATGAGCTCATGAGAGAAAAGAGGCTTTTAAAACTCACCAGACTGCGATTGTTGTTCTGAGCTCCAGATATTTCAAATCAGTGGGAGGGATAAATCTATCGAAGGAAAGAGCGGCAAGAGACCAAAAAAAAAATCTTGCGAGTGAGAACATTTCATTTCAGACCATAAATGATGCAGATCAGTGACGGATTACGGGAGATCACTAGCTCCAGTGTCCTGGGTACTTTCAGCTTTCTGTTGTCGATTTTCAATTTCCATTTTATTTCCACTACATTGAGTTCTCAGCTTAACCTGAAGAGGGCAGAAATTCACCCAAAGGCTCCTAACTATGCAAACAGGCAACAAAAGGAAAATCACAATTAAGACAGAAGGCTCCACAGACACACAATAACAGTGTACCTTCAGTCTCTTGAGAAGAAAACATGTGTTTTTCAACAAAACTACAGCTGTTCTCCAAAGACACACATTTCGCACAGTGTGATTCATCAGAATAAGTTACATTACCATTACAAATGCACTCAAGCTCACCGTGTTACATTACTAAAGCTGGTCCCTGGAACATTGTAAGCGTAAATTATGGGTTCTGTTTATTACAACAGGTTATTATGAGTTCTGCTTAAAAGTATGCGTTCATTACAACGGATTATTACAGGTTCTGTTTATTAGTATGGGTTCTGTTTATTACAATACGTTATTACAGGTTCTGTTAATAAGTGTGAGTTCTGTTCATTACTATGGGTTATTAAGGGTTCTGTTAATACATACATTTTCTGTTTATTAGTATGGGTTCTGTTTATTATTATGGTTTATTACGGGTTCTGTTTATAAGTATGGGTTCTGTTTATTACTACTCACAAACAAAAATGATTGAACATTTTGTAGATCACAGGAACGTACAAAGAGTTATTTAACTTCAGATAAAAACGTAGTTCGTTAAAAAAGAGTAAAACATGAAACACTGTCCAGGTCTCTGTGATGGCAACCAGAATAACTGGCAACAGCACAGATGAGCCTCAGTAATTCACACAAACTCTTCATAGCCAGCACTCAATGCAAAGCACCTCGTTGACAACAAAGGGAGTCAGACAGGGCCCCGGCCGAGAGCAATAGGCTGCTACAGAACAACAGTTTATCCATCACATGTACGGTCAATCTAGCAGCATTAAGGAGGCCAGGGCTGAATGCAGGCCTGGATCAGCTCTGATGATTCTGGCTGATAAATCACAGTGAGAGCGTGCAGAGTCCAGCACCGCAGCCAAGCTTCCAGCGTAGCCGCCACTGGCACTGCGCCCGCCTGCAAATGTTTACCGATAGTGCCGGGGGAATGTTTCAGCACCAGTGCCATATCGATTACTCATTTTTCATGGCGATGGGCGTCGTAATTAGTGCCGACGAGCGAGCAGCGAGACGGACGGGGGCTCGAGATGATGCATGGATGGCAGGAACCGCTCGGACGTGTAGATAATGGAATCAATTTCACACGACACACACAGTCACTTTATTGAGATCCCAATTGACAGCCTGCAGGCTTCCAGTTATATCCCCACATGCAACAATGCCTATTAAATCACACCTGTGGAAACAGCAGAGTTGGCCTGCAGTGCAGTACAGTGCTGTATGTCTGGCAAAAGTTAAAGATTTCCAATAAATCTTTTATATGAGCATTAAAAATACATGGTTTCAGTTTTAGGGCCTAAATATCTAAGTTGCCAAGGACTACAGTTACTGACCAAGATAAATGTTACAAAATAGGATTCTTACCAAGTCCACACTCATTTGTCATGAGTCAAAAAGCTCAATTTAATGCCGCTGTGTCCAGCTCCAGTCCTGGAGGGCTGGCGGCGGCACACTTTGGTTATTCCCCTGCTGGAATACGCCTGGTTCAACTCACCAGTTAATTGCCAGGTTTCGTGAGTGCGTCTAAGATGAGGAACTACCAAACTGTGCTGGACACGGTCACCTCTAGTGTAATGCATTGGTCTTCAGGACCATGGACAGGGCTGCGATAAACAATCTCGCTCTGAAAAGTCATGATAATAGACAGCATTGTCTATGGATACTGATCTGATAGCAGTTTTATCATCAATAACTTAAGGCTCATGGCCATTACTTGGCGAAAAAGAAGTTGTTTATCCATCAGTGTGAAAGAGCAACTCCTACAAATAGCAAGAAGCTACTAATTGCCTTCAGATAAACTGATGCACCATTTGGAGCTCCTTCATTCTTTCTCACACTTTTGAATTGATTCGCAGTGCATATGTGGTCGCCTGACATTTAGCGCGAGCTGTTTGCAGAATATTGACCGTCCAGCTGGAGGAGTGGGTAATTTCATTTCCATTGATCACGCACCACTGCAAAATCGCGGCTACACCTCCGATGAGAATAGAAGTTGATTTTCGGCCACGTATTAAACCTAATAGTAAACCCAGAGGAATACACCTTCCAATTCCACAATTACACGCCTGCTAATGTATATACGGAGGACCACTCAAGTAAAGTAGTTATGCTGAGTTAAAAGCAGTTCTGACCGATGATTTAAGAAGTTTTGATTTAAGAAGATCACAACGATATACCTGCTCATATGCTGCTACTGTTGTTATAATCTCAAAAATAGTCATTTTAAAGAATATCTGTTGTGTGTTAATATTTGATCACAATTAACTGTAGATTAATGCATGAAATGTTTATATAATTTAAAGGATAGCATTTTCAGAGTGTGGACTGTGAATAAACAAACTAGCAAACAAACAAATGTATAAAAATTTGGAAAAGTGGAGTTGAAAAATTAACAAAAATAAATGAAAAATACATTTTAAATTAGAATAATTAAATTAGAATAATTAGAATAAATAAGTCATGATAATGATAATGATAATAATAACTATTATTATTAGTGTTGTTGTTGTTGTTGTTTTCCACTGTCATAGACTGTCATAGTCTCAGCACAGGCTTTTCCCTACAGATGATGATGGAATGTGAACTGGTATTTCCCTATAGGTGCAGTTGACAGTGGTTTTCAGAATACTTTCGTCACACTAAGTCTCGGCTGCCTAAGGCAAATCCCAAAGTCTGCATGAAAAACTTTGTATAACTGTGGAGTGAAGAGAAATTATCCAGTAGTATTAAAGCCCTCCTGTCCTTGCTTGTCCTTGGCTTCAAGAGCACATCCGTAAGGCTTGGTGGCAGGCCTATCAGTTTCTTATGAGAGGCAGCACAAGAGTGCTCCTCTGGCACAAAAAGAAAAAAAGATATTACAATCACAAATGGCTAGATTTAATACTGTTGTTTAAATTGATAAGTACATTTTATTAAATTACAGTATGTTTTTAATTACTCATCCAACCAAACATAAAATGCTTAGTTGTTTAGTCATCTGGTGCAAACTCCTGTGCATAAATAACACACACACAAACAAATATGTACACACACACACACACACACACACACACACACACACACACACACACACACACACACACACACACACA
>JBBPDE010000034.1:5817694-5829261 GCA_037974605.1 Nannopetersius ansorgii | reverse complement strand
GACAGGGGGAGGGAGGGAGAGAGAGAGAGAGAAAGAGGGAGAGAAAGAGAGAGAGAGAGAGAGAGAGAGGGAGTGCGCGCGTGAGAGAGAGAGAGAGAGAAAAAGAGTAAGAGAGAGAGAGAGAGACAGGGGAAGGGAGCGCGCGCAAGAGAGAGAGACAGGGGGATGGAGGGAGCGAGAAAGAGAGGAAGAGAGAGAGATATTGAGAGAGAGAATTAGATGAACCAAGAGTACAGAGCAGTAGTTGCTTACATATGTATGTGCGAGTGTGTGTGTGGTTGTGTGTGTGTGTGTGTGTGTGCTAAACTTGAACACTTTTTCTCTATGTTCCTTCCTCTTGCAGTCCTTCTTCTGCCGGTTAATGAGTTTGCGTTCCCAGGGCAGGGCTGGAGCCCGTCTCGCTGCCCACAGACCCTCAGACTGGGGCTGAAAGCGGGCCGCTGCAGCCGCGCCGCCAGGAGAGCGGCTCTTCACAATGGAACGTGGGGGCCAAAACACTCCAGTGAGCCAGAACAGCACAAACCCATTTCTGTTCCACTGCAAAACAAGTTACGTAAAAAAACGGCGTAGAGATCAGCACTGAGAAAACAGCCAGCACTTCAACACACTGGTGCCCCGCAATTACCACAGGTCTACGTGTCTGTGTTCGTTTGTGCGTATGTGTGTGTGTATGTGTGGTGTGTCTATGGGGCACCCTGTTATGTAAAGAGTGGCACTTCCGAGTTCAGCAGTTTGAAAAGTAAACAGCTACAAATTCTCCACCCCACTGCTCCGCCATTAACACTTCTTAATGGATGGAACAAAACAATTAGGGCAGCTCTCTATGACAGCGTTCAGGATTATGAGCTATAATTAGGAAAATAAAAATGACTCTGTTCTGCGTGCGTTTGTGATGACAGGTTAGCATACTCCACACAGATATTAATGCAGTAAATAAACACTTACTGCAAACACAAGGGCCACAGCACTACAAATGAAGGTCATTATAAATGTCATTATGAAAGTTTTAGCAATGTTTTAATTTAAAAAATGTATGAGATTAATTTATACAAAATGATGTGCTTAAGACTAAGAAGAATTAAACCCTGTGTAGCACGTTTACACCTAACAAAACACTGAAACTCCCATAGAGGCAGACAGAGGTGATCATAGTGATGGTATACAGAACTTAGATTACTTATAAAGTAAAGTTTTATGTAGTAAACACTGTTCATGAAACAACCAGCTCAAAGCAGGACTACAGATATTTCAAAATGGGATTGAAATAAATTTTAAAAACATCACACTCAATTGTTTGAAGCCTGAAAATACCCTGATAATCCATATAATTTAAACTGTTCTACTGTTTCTGCTTAAGCATTTGATCTATTTATCTTGAACTTATCTTCAGTAAAATATTCTGGAATCCTGCATAGAATGTAATTGTGAAGTTGAGCCCATTTTTATTGAATTAAAGCTCATATTATATTCCAACTGACTTATATCCTGTGTCCTTGACCCCAGAAATTTAAAATGATTGAAATTAAAATTACTGTATGTATCAGATGCTTTGTTTTACAGCAGACTACCTCAGTAGTGCTTTTTTCTTATGTGGCAGCTGCTGGTCTGGTGGTTAGGGAGTTGCCCCTGCAATCAGAAGGCTGTGGGTTTGAAATCCAGGACTGCTAATGGCACCACTGAGGTGCCCTTGAGCATGGTACCGCCCCCACACACAGCTCTCCGGGTGCTGCATCCGTGCGGTTCACACTGTGTGAAACAAATACATGTAATACATGTAATGTGTGAAATATGAAAGTTCTCCGTCCCCCATGTCATGTGAACTAGCCGTGTCCCTCAGACTCACACAGGTATGGTTAGGATTGGTTATGGCCCTAAAGTTTTTTGAAGATTATAAAATTGCATATTACAGTGCACTCAATATCATCCAAAACAGCCAAAGCAAATTTGTGAAGAATCATATACGTGTTGTGTTTAACACAGCTAAAACAGCTTGGGGTCAAAATGGCCCCTAACAACACCAGTGCATACAGGACATTAAAAACATGTCACATTAATTTTGTGTTTACTCAGTTGTCCCCATTAAATTACAACAAGTCATTTCAAATGAAGCATAATAATGACGTCAATGATTTATTTAGAGTCAGGGTCATTTAACTGACCCCAAACAAAAAAGGGTGGTTCAAAAATCTAGTCATATATTTGAATTAAATAATTATAATTACACATATTTCCCAAATTATTCAGTCATTAAAGGTTTTGTCTTTACTTATACACTGTTGCTATAAGGCTGATGGAAATACATAATAGAAGCTTATTACTAGAAATTAGCATTATACCATGCACCACTTTTTTTTTCCAGAAGCTGGCAGTTGTGCATTTTATTTAATTAAGCAATAAAAATATTCTCAAATAATTTGTAATTAAATATATTTATATTAACACATACTAAAAGGATTTTCTTCCTCTTGTAATGGTTTGGATTTTTGGCCAGTGATGCAAAAGTAATTTAGCCTCATAAAAGCAATCCCTCTTAATATATCAAATATGTTTCTGATGCAATGGCACAACATACAAGATGCACTGAATAATGCTGAATACATGTATAAAGTTAGCAATGCTTTTAAGGCCTTTATTATAGATGTGGCTCATTCTCCAGGGATGAGGAGAATGCAACTATTTGTAGTTGTAAAGATGGCAGGACAAGCAGTCTTCAAGTTACTGACCATACACATCAAAGCCACATCAAGCAGTGTTACAACACAAAGCAGCATGCATGTGAGCAGGCTGTGGCTTTAAGTGCTCAAGGACCTGCCCCTCTGGGCCACTTGGGTGCCTGTTGTGCCTTTTTTTTGCCAATCTCCTTCACCCTTTCACAAACAGCCTGAGAAAAACCCCTCATACATCCCCTGTAACCCACGAACTCCCAAGGGGAGGGGGAGCTGTTTGTGTCAGGAAGAGGCTGGAATAGCATAAATGGAATTAAATGAAGATTAAATGAAGTATAAATATTTTCTACTTGCCCATAAAATCATAGTTTGGAAACCGGGACTACTCCTTTAACTTCATATTAAGCTTTCCTCTACATTTAAGCCTTCAGTTTAGTAGGCAAATGGTCTAAAATTGTACCAAAACATCATGTTTGAACCAAAGAAAAAACTTTTCTGGTCCACTGTTGCTGTAACGCTTTGTGTTTTACAATCAGCTGGTTTTGCTTTTCCAGCACCTGCACAGGATGAAAGCTTCAACCTTGAGCGTCTAAAATAAATGCAGACAAATGAAAAAATATAGAGATGTCTCTCTAGAGGGGAGAGCTCCTTTCATTTTTGAGGGTTCTTCAAATACGTCTGTCGCTAGTTCCGGCCTTGATATGTGCGGCTGATGAGGCTCTCTTGGTAGAGGCACTCTGGGGCAGCTTATGCACTACACAATTTTCTGCATATGGCTCAAGTGACGGAAAACAAGCGTGCAAGGAAACAGGACTCTCCATGAGGTCCAGGGTGTGAAAACTACTAGCATATTCCTAGGGCATGTCATTTAAGACCAAGTAGTCGATGTTATTAGGACCGGTGATTCTATAAGCATTCTAGTTCCAACATGCAGACTCCTGATTGGCTGTCAGAAATAAATTCCATAAGCATGCTAATGCTAATGCTTTTTTGATTAGCCTACAGTCTATTACGATCAGTAAATATAGAGATGTTTTCAGCTGGATCCACCATAAGGGAATCTAATGTAAGACATGTAAGAGGCAACATGTAAATGACCTAGTGTCATAGTGAACAACAACATAGGAATAAGGTGATAAGAGAAGGAAGGAAAGATATTAGCTATTAGCTATCTTCAGACTGTGCCTCAGCCAGAAAGCAGCTTGAGCAAAGACGTCTCACATGGCTGCACTGGTGATTCATGCACCATGTTTAAAATAATTATATGCCCCACTTGCAGAGGCTGTTCAGAAGCTGCAGAGATAAACAGGACAATGTTGCATAGGCTCATAAACCCACACACACAAACAAATACACAGGCATAGCAGCTGTATGGTGCTCTTGTTACAGGACAGGACTATGTATGTATACTGAAAAATTATAACTGGGTGCTAAAATGATCTCGAAACAGGATCTCGATAAAATATATGCCAATAATGATCATAAGCATGTGACATTTTGCTCGATCTGGCTAGCAGAGACAAAACGCAAGCACAGCAGTACTGGTTGCATGAGGGTCATTTCCCATCGCAAAGATGTCTCTCTACTGGAAGTGAGGAAACGGGAACAAAAACATATGGAACCAGCTACGGAAATGAAAGTGGCCTAATGATGAACGTGAACTTGCCTTATCCTCCAAAGCTGGGAAAACATGATTGAAAGGTACATGATTGAGAGATGTATTCCCAATAAACTATGGCCCTAGATTTTATCAGCTAACATTTTTAGTCCTGTTCAAACTTTGTCCTGTTCAAAGTTTGTACATTTTACAGTTTTTAATTAAATATAACATTTTAAAATAATTTAAAATCTTTTCAAGTTCTTAACTATTGTTCACAACATGCTACACACACTAGATTCATTATTATCTTTATTTTTTTGAGGAGATGGAGAGTCAGTCCATCCTGAAAAGAGGAGTGAATACCTATTGTGGCAGACAAAATATAATATATTAATATATTTCTTTTACATCATCCTCCAGTATGGGGTGATGGTTGATGGATGGACCAAAACAATTATATAATAATGACAATTAAAAGAAGTAAATGAATGAATGAATGACTCAATGTTTGTGATAATCATCAGTATGGACTGATCTGAAGAGCTATCATGATAACATTTAAGGCAATGTTGTACTAATCTAAATTTCCTAAATTAATCTAAATTGAATTTCTGAGCTTATCTGAGCATAGATCTTAGGAGGTCTTTCAAACTGATTAAGCTGTACTCTCTCATTTGATTGTGTAAAGTGTGAAAGGGTAATAAAAATGGGTTCCGTTTGATATTCACCCATACTATAACCATATACCCAGCTTGACCAGCTTAGACCACTCAGAGCCAGATGTCTTGGATGGCAGTTTCCCTTATCATGCTAAATTTTGTAGTTAAACGTGAATGGGAAAAGAATGTTTATCGCTGTCATACAGTTATTGTTCTGCCTCATATCTAAATGTACATGGAAATACTGGAGTATATATGAACGTGCAACAACCAATGAAACAGCTGGCACTTAGACATTGGCCCCGTCAAGCTTTGTGTCATTTCACCCGTGAATGAGTTGATCTTGGTGATCTCATGCAGTAAGCTCGGATTAGCATTCACGCCCATTGTTTTTGAAAGACACATGATGATGATTAAATTAGATGGTGCATTTGTGGGTGTCACACTGGCAAAAAAGAGTACATTCACTTTAACAACTGAGGTAAATCCAAGAGACAATTTCAAATCCCTGGCAATTACAGTGAAGTCGTTCTGCATCAGCCTGTTCTTGTCTCAGAGAGAAAGCAGAGGCATCGCCAAGGATCACCTTAAGTCTTTCAAATATGACACCACAGTGAGGGTCATTTGAGTTCACCGGATCTTATGTCCATAGACTGACTGTTTTAAATGTAACACACTTGCATAACTGACCAAACACTGCATGTAGACCTAGAACCGAAGACTTAATTGTAAATAACCTTAACATGATAACTAGATAAACCCAAGCCGACAGAACAAAATGCCCTGGGAACATGAACCAGTTCCCACACATTTCAGTAGGGAAATAAAGGCCTCTGTGGACATAGTTGATCAGTCGAGGCATGTTTGATGTCTGAAGTTTGCTTCTTTATTTCTGTACTGCTGTGAGGCTTGCTATTTTTCTTCTGACATGATGACATGTTATCTATAAAAGTGGACGAAAGCAGACCCAGCACCATAAATAAATCACGCGGAGATTCCGAATAAACAGAAAGGCCATGGTTCATGAGAAAAATAACAAGAATTGCAAGGGAATATGCTCTAATGCATTCCCTAGCTAAAGGCACTATCTTTTGAGGATACCACCCTAGAGAAAACTACACATGAATAGAGTTAGGTACCCTGTTTTCTTAGAGAGTAAGGAAAATAAGGGACAGAAATCTAAAGTAGATCTCTCCAAATGAGTAACACATTCTAGAGAAAATCAACGGCAGCTTCACATTTACAACAAATACTGTGTTGATAGTAATTCTCTAAACTTAAAGTTACTAATCTGTAGTATTTATAGCCAGCATTTCTGTATATAACAGTGGATTCCATAATAAGTGAGTTCTTATTGGATGTATTTAGACTTTATGGGTCGGTTTCCCAGACAGGGATTAAGCCTAGTCCTAGATTATGTAGTGCTGGGAAAAGAGATTTTCCATTGAAAAGGAAAGGATAGTCCAAGACTAGGCTTAATCCCTGTCTGGGAAACCGGCCCATTATTTTATATTGTTCATGTCTCTGGGTGTCTGTACAGTCTTAACATAAGTCATTTCCTCTGGGATTATTAAAGTTTTCTGATAAAGTTCTGATAAATAACTGAAGGCCCACCCATTTGGGAGCTCTGATGATGTAGCCTTCCACAACATACAGTGCACCCCAAAAATACAGTCTGTACAGATTGACGCAAACGCAAACACAACTTCTGTTAAATCATATAGCTCATAAAGCAGATGCACCACAGCAGTACCCCAAAATAAACCTTGTTTCTTGGTGGCCTGCCTCTATAGAAGCTTTAAGAAATAGTAGGTTAATTGATGCTTGATGATTGGATGGTGATTGCCTCACTACATGACCTCCTGACACTGGGCCTGATTATGGACAAAAAGTTGGCAGTTGGCAGGTTGCTAGTATTCTTCAGCTAAGTTGGACAACAATGTACCCTGCAGTGTCAGAAATAATAAAAAAAAACTTCTATGTGCTATTTCTGACATGGACTGATGATTATGTGTGAAAATGTAGGTCTGCTCTTTGCATTGTTTTAAATAGCACAATAGCCTCAAAGCTCCATAAAGTTAAGAAAGCTAAGTCAAGCAAGCTTCACACGACAAATGTGGTGCCTGATCAAGCACATTTGGGATAAGAGGTAAATCTGAAAGTAAACTTAATGAAGTATTTCAACAGTGCTTTATACGTTTGGATGCATGGGCTCTAATTTGTAAATCCTTTCGGAAGCTGGTCCATTTAGCACACCAAAACAGCAAACAGCACCTAGCGTGACTGAGAGAGAGCAGCACCGTGTGCTGAAGCGGTGGAGTGACAAGCAAGTGCTAGTCTCTCCGTAGTGTGTCCTGTGCTGAACTCAGCCACAGAGGCCCGCTCTGCTCTCAGTCCTGCAAGATGAAAGCTGCCCTGCCGACATCCTCCGCTGATTACTAATTTAAACCTCTGTCTGAAAGCCTTCCGGTGTTGTCTCTAGTTGAAAAATCAAACCTGCTTTACTCAGCAGCAAAAGAAAAAGAAACCACTTGTCCTTCTCCTTTAGACCATCCTCCTGAAATGTCACAATGCGATTTGGTGGTGCTGAGGGGAAATAGTAAAGGGACTTTTTGAAGTAGCTGCTCTGTAACAATGCCAGAAAAATTTCGACGGCACATTTTAAGTGCTGAAACATTCACCACGGACGTCCCCTGGCGGACCAGTCGCCGGCCAGGGGAGGAAGCAGGTGCTGCATGTTTCAGGGGAGGTACTCTCATCTACCTGATGGCCACTTGAGGACACCCTACCAACAGCAAGGCAGAGCAATAGAGAGCTAGGGCCGGGGGGGCTATGGGAAATGACAGTTGTGAGGATTTATCTTTTTTAAATTCATAAATGTCTGCTCTATACATTTGTCCTCGGGTTGGAAAGATTGTGCCAGCCAAGTGATTTGTCACATGACCAAATAATAACAGAAAGAAATAGTGCAAGGCTGTGTCCTTGAAAATCCCAGCCAGCATGTAGCTCCACCTGTCTGTGTACAGGTGTGATGCTCTCTTCCACATACTAAACACATACTGGACAGATATATAGATTTAATCAATATTTCAAACTGATTAAATTTTGAAGAGCAGAACATTAAGGTGGCTTTGGGCTCTTGTCATTTATTTTAAAATGTGCTAAAATGTCATTTATTTTATTATTTTGTGCTTTTTTGTGTTTATGCATTAGTATTAATGTCTGATCCTAGCATCAGATCTGTGCGACCCTCAGTAATACATTCAGAGACTTGATCATGTGCCCTTTAACTCATTTAAATCACTTAAGAACAGAGAGAAATGGATCAGCATGTGGAATCAAAGCTTTCCATGTACTTTTCTTTGTACTATCTATGGTGTCCTCATCACTATATAAAAGAAGCCCAAAGCGGCCCTTTATTTTTTGATGCACTGTGATGAGTGAGATTGACTTTATTCATTTTTCAGTCAGAACAATGACAGAAGATGACAAGTAAGGAAAAGAAAACCAATGTTAGGTCAGCTTCTTTGTATAAAACATGAAAATAAGAACAGCAATAAAGCATTATTGGTGAGGACGAGCAGATTAAAGAGCAGGAAAGTAGACATTTTTGTGTGGATCCTAAAGCATTAAAGCAATTGTTTGCCAGGAAAATCAAATAACACATTTTTTTCACATACTCCAAGATATATGGCGTTTCAAGGTTGTATAAGCAAAGCCTTGCTGAGCAACCATGTGAAGACCTCAATATAGGTCTGTTTTTAGATTAGTTAACAACTCAACATGGCTTGAGGCAAGTGTGTCATGCAGTTTTCATGATGATAACTAGAGACCCATTAGTGCAAAACTAAATAAGCAACAAAAAATGCCTAACAGATTTTTTACATTTCCCAATAGGTTCAATTCAGTTCAACAGATTCAATTTTTATTCATTTTTCAGAAGTCAACAAAACATGGGGCCCCAAACCTTTGCATTGATCATTGTTCACTGACTGCACATTATACAGTTACATTAATTTTCCCTGACCGTATTACATGTAGTGCATATTTGGACACACAGTTTCTCATTCACTTTACTAGATAATCCAACCCTGCCTGGTTCCCAAACATGACACTTCATTCACAGGCAGCTGCAAAGTGAGGAGCCAAACAAGCAGCTTTCTTAATCCAGTTATATGGCTGTAATCAGATGGTGCTTTATTGATGTGTAGAGAGACTAAGGCCCCCTGCTGAGATCCTGGAGGAGACACCAGAGACGAAGAGAGTGACAGGACCCACAGTCTCGCAGGACCCACAGTCAAAATCACCCATGCAGAGATTAAAAGCACGACCAATTGAAAAAAACAGCAAATCCAACATTTCTTGACAAATAAACATCAGTTAACCTGTTTTGAGGATAAATTCCACTGTGTCGGTGTCAAAAATACACTGCTACTGCTAGCTTGGTTACGATCTACACTATATGGACAAAAGTATTGGGGCGCCTCACCATTACACCAACAGAGAGTTTACTGATATTGTATTCAAATTAGGGGTGTAACAGTACACAGATGTCACGGTTTGGTACGTACCTCGGTTTTGGGGTCACGGTTCGGTACGGTTCACGATACAGCAAAGTTAAGCAACAAAAAGTGCTAAAGGATGAGGCTTGGTTTGTTTTTGATTATTTTAAATAAACAGCAGTGTATTAACTAGTAAACACACACACTTGCTTATATTTTCATGTATGTGTAAGGCAGCAGAACTGTTTCGCCAGTAGGTGGCACTATTGTACCACACTATGACCCAGGTTTGTGATTTACTTGCGCTTTTTGGCCCCTATGTGATTCCGTATTACTTTAATCACATCTTCTCCATCGTACCGTGTATTCTCCGAAAGACATCATGTACCAAACCATGACCCATGTATTGTGATGGTTCGGTACGAATACATGTACCATTACAGCCCTAATTCAAATATATAGACTTTACTATGGAGTTGGTCCTTCTTTACAGGTATAATAGCTTTCACTCTTTTTGGAAGGCTTTCCACAAGATTTTGGAATTTGTGTAGAGCATTTATGTTCCAGTTCATCCCAAAGGTGCTGGATGGGGTTGAGGTCAGGGCTCTGTGTGGGCCAGTCAAGTTCTTCCCCACTGAACTCATCAAACCAATCATGTCTTTATGGACTTTGCGTTGTAAACTGGGACACAGTAATGCTGGAATAGAAAAGGTTCTTACCTAAACTGTCCACAAAGCATGGTTTTGTCAAAGATGTCTGCGTATGCTGCAGCATAAAGATTACCCTTCCCTGGAAGTAAGAGGCCTAGACCAACCCCCCCCACAAAAAACATTTTTTTGTAAATGGTATAGCATCAGTTTACCAGGGCTGTGAGTATGAAGCTACATTATGTAGATCTCACATATTTTCTCTCTGTGAACAGACCATACTGAGATCAAAAGCACAGTTAAGGCAGGAAAAAACTGTCAAAAACATTTTGACATAGCAAAGAAAAATATACAGAGAAGCTTCTTTGATCAAAATAACCTCTCTGTACGTCCCTATCTGTGTTTCACTAAAGCATCAATTTTTCCAGGAGCTCATGGGTGGATAATAGGGCTATAAAAATGCAGATACTGTGTTTGCAAAAATGCTAAATTAGCTCAGCATTCATATTAATATTCCTGAAGCACATGCTTTTACATTGGGAGAAAAATGAAGTCCAGTGACCAAACATCCTTGATGAATTTCAATTACCTTCCTATCCCCCCAACACACACACATGCATACACACTCACAACAGTGGCTACTTGTGACGCTATGAGGGGAAACCAGAAGGTTGAGGCCACTGTGCTGGAAGGAGTGTTTGCGCAGGGGGGCTAAATCCAGGTGTGTGAAAGTCATAGGCAGGTGTGTAAAGGTCAAAGCCAGGTGTGGGATGGTAATCCTGATCTGATCAGGTATCAGGTAGTCAGCGTCTTGCTGAATAATATATGGCAGTGGGCGGGAGCATTACAGGCCTTCTTTGCTCTGCGCAGAATGAGCCTTTAGCTTGATGAACCTCTAACCGGTGTTGTGTCCCTTCATTCTGTAGAGCATTTATGAGGCTGAAGTCAGGGCTCTGTGTGGGTCAGTTGAGCTCTTCCAGGCTGAACTCATTCATGTCTTTATGGACCTAGCCTTGTGCACTGGGGCACAGTCATGCTGGAATAGAAAAGAGCCTTCACCAAACTGTGTTTACAAAGTTGTAAGCATGGCGTTGTCCAAACTGTCTTGATATGTTGAAGCATTGAGATTGCTCTTCACTGGAATAAAGGAGCCTAGACCCCAAACCTTAACTGGTGTGTCCCAATATTTTCTCCATTACCTTTTAACAACTTTCCCTTCCTTTAAAATGTCTAGCCGAGACCCCTAATAGTGTGTTTTACTCAGATATATGTATATATTAGAGGTGGGAATAGATTCTTTTTTTTAATATAGATTAATCTCATTGTAATCTTGAGATTAATCTAGATTAATCTATATTAAAACGCCGCCTCCACCCCAAATGATCCCAATGCCTATTTTATAGTGTAAACCATAAATATGGAATGCCAAGAGTGCCAATATTATATATATAAATATGTCATTAAATACATCATTAAATGTGTCATTAATTGTT
>JBBPDE010000034.1:5784031-5817594 GCA_037974605.1 Nannopetersius ansorgii | reverse complement strand
CTCGGGAACCGGAAAGAACGAGAAAGAGATAGAGAGAGAGAGAGAGATAGATAGAGAGAGAGACGCGCGCTCCAGAAAAGTCACGAACTAGAGAGAAGAGACAGGTATAGAGAGAGCGCACTTGAGAGAGAGAGAGATACAGAGAGAGAGCGAGAGAGGGAGTAAGAGAGAGCGACAGAGAGATAGAGAGAGAGTAAGAGAGAGCGAGAGAGAGAGAGAGAGAGAGCGATACAGAGAGAGAGAGATACAGAGAGAGAGAGAGATGCGTGCTCCGGAAAAGTCACGAACGAGAGAGAGACAGAGAGAGGGGGGGGGGGGGCGTTCCAGAAAAGTCACGAACTAGAGAGAGAGAAAGATATAGAGAGACCGCGCTCGAGAGAGAGATACAGAGAGAGAGCGAGTAAGAGAGAGCGACAGAGAGAGAGAGAGTAAGAGAGAGCGAGAGAGAGACAGAGAGAGCGAGAGAGAGAGAGAGAGAGAGAGAGAGTAAGAGAGAGCGAGAGAGAGACAGAGAGAGTGAGAGAGAGAGTAAGAGAGAGCCCTATGGCCATGCACGGGGGCAAGAAGAACTAAAACATATTGGCACAAAAAAAAAGCAGAGAATATTTGCAGGTTCCGCAGGATGTGACTAGATCCGCGAGTCCCGATCCGCGTAAAACTGGGGGTTTACTGTGTGTATATATATATATATATTAGTGGACAGTTTGATTTCACAGACGTGCGTGACTTGAAGTTGTGTTGTTTATGTGTTCCCTTTATTTTTTTGAGCAGTATATATACATACATATATATCTGAGTAAAACACAATATTATATTTATTTGTTCTGGATATACAAATAAATATAAATATATATATAATTCATTTAATTTATTTATTCATTTTATTTTTGGGGGTTCTGGATTTCATTTGTTTTTTGAGAATGTAACTGAATCAGGATATCATGGTCTTCCAGGCCTGCAGTTTTCCCAATGAGATCTTAATCCTGAAACTCTTTCCCCGTCTAGGTGTGGTGGCGGTCACAACCGTTGAGCGGTGAGTATCAGCAGACGCTTCTCCTTCCCTCTGTGTTCCTCACACAAAATGCTACACCGTGGATGAGGATGAAACCTGCGGTAACTCTTGCGTGATCAGTTAACGAATGATCTTCAAAACAAACAGCGTGATCACCGTTGAATTGAATTTGACTGAAATGCAACTCAGATGAAAAGATTAGCCTCTTTATGCTGCACTGGTAGCTCAGGAACCGCGTATTTTCATCATCTCTGAGCTGCACTTCGGCTAGGCTACAGCTTGGATTGCACACTGGGCCCTTTGAGGCACACTGCTCTTTTCAGTGCCTCTCCTCAGGCTTTTCTCTTCCTTCCTTTCTTTCTTTCTTTTTTCTTTCTTCCTTTTTTTCTTTCTTTTGTTCTCTTTTATTCCATTTCTTCTTCTATCCTTTTTTCTTTTCTTTCTTCCTTTTATCTGCATTTCTTTCTTTCTTTTTATTTCATGTTCTTTTCTTTTTCCTTCTTTCTGTCTGTCTTTCTTTAATTCCCTCTTTCTTTGTTTGTTTCTTTCTTTCTTCTTTCTGACCATATTTCTTTCTTTCTGTAAGTCTAGCTTTCATTCTTGTTCTTTCTTTTTTACTTTCTTTCCTTTTTTCTGTCTTTCTTTCTTTCCCTCTTCCTTCTTTCTTTTTACTTTTCTTCTTTCTCTCTTTCATTCTTTCTTTCTTTCCTCTTACTTTCCTTCTTTCTTTCTGTCCTTCTTTCTTACTTTTTTTTCTTTCTTTCTTTTTCTTTCTTTATATGTTTAAATACCAGTTCCTCTGCCATGCCGGAGTCGGTAAACAGTACAGTGTTTTGCACGCTCAACCTTTGACTCACTCCATGCCGCTGTAAGCTGAGGCACATTAGTCATAGAGAGGAGTCCTCGTGCACACTTCTCCACAACCATCTGCCTGCACAACGCCAGACTTTACTAATGAGGGTGGAATCGGATGACTGCATAGTTTAACTTAGGACTGCATATATTATTCTCTCCTCTTCGTTGTGGGTGTACGTGCTTGAGATTTTTTGTATGTATGTAATCTCACAATCTACTTAAAATTCATCTCCTTCCACCAAAGGCCTTCTGAAAAACGGGGGGCCATTGTGGCCTTTCCCAAGGAACGATTAAACCCTTGTGAATGAAGAGAAGCAATTTAAACATATTTTCTTCGTCTGCGGCATGCTGCTTAGGAGGCCAGCCAAGGAGCAAACAATTAAGATGCATTAGGCACTCGCCCGCTTCCTCAGAACATAGCGACGCACTTTCCGGTAAGCCTTCACAATATTATGGCAGGGAGTAGATATGAATAGGAGTGGGTGAGGGGGGTTAAAGCACTTGCTGAAAGCCTTTTATCTCATAGACATTGATCAAATGAATCCCAGCGCCTTTGTTTAGTCTCCTGGATAGCGGCAAGGTTTAGCTGGCTTTTGGTGATCACTGAGTGATGACACCCTATCACAGAACAGGCACTGGGAAATGAACATCCCAGTTATATTGTCTCTTGGCATAGTAGGCTTTAAACAACAAAGGAACAGGTGAATTAAGACTTGCAAAATGATAGCAGGTGGAAAAACACGAGCAATGCGATGTTTTCTCTGAGTATGTATGTGGATAAATGCACCGGTTGCTATTTTTTGATGAACTATTCCAGTGTGAGCTGTGTCAAAATAAGAAACACCTCCATATGTGTTGTGAGTCCAGTAGTGTGTGTAGAGCAGCTTTTCTATGGTCTGTATTCCAGTAGCTTCACTCCTGATTTAGTTTCTGATGGATGATATAGAGTCACACATGCACACAATACACTCTTAACATCACTATTTTAATTCTTGTTATTGTAAAATAATGTAAGAGTGTGGTGTAGTTTAACATTTCCAAGGTATAATACATTATTTATATACATTATTTTGAAATTTTCTCCAAACATTTAGGTTATTACAAAAGCAATAACCAAAAGAACATATGATGTGGCTGTATGTAAACATCATTTCCTTGATTCTGGCCTGTATAATATAATAATGATTGACTGACCTGTATAATACCTCATTCAAAACACAGCTGGAGAAGAAACACTCCTAATAACTTTGGTGTAAATGCATGTAACAGCTGTAGAATAAACAGGTAGATATATAAAAATACCTTGGTCTTTGACATGTAAATAACAATGAATTCAATATAAGCTGTTTTTGTACCTTAGTTTTGGTATCCGGGGTATCAAGGTGCATTTCAAACTTTAACAGTTTCAATGTTCAAAAACTTTTATTTAAGAAAAAACAGGGAAAATGGGTTTTCCACTATTTGGACCCTTAAATAAATGCATGGGATGAGGCAAAATGTGTCAAAATGTTATTTCATCAGTTACCACATAATATGATTGAAAATGACAAATTACAAATAGTCACATATTGAGTTACTGCCAAGCCCAGATTTATTACATGCGATCTGTCTGAGTCCGAGCTATATGGGACATAAGTTTCTCATCATTTTACTGCTGTCTGCGACCAGGCCATTTCCCTCTTAGAAATTAATATCACTTGAATTAAAACCAATCTGCTACGAATCCTATTTTTACACCAGTGCACCAATCTGTCAATGCATAAAATACTGTCTGTGCAAACATAGAGTGAGGGTGTATGCATAAGTATGAGAAACCTTTTTTTCCCTCCTTTAATTCTCTAAATAAGGGTTAGTCAGTCACACAGTGACAGATGGGAAGAAAGACAGACAGCATAAGGAAATATGCTCACATAGAGGAGTGCAATGTAAATGAGGGAGAGACAGACAGGTGGAGAATGTGTTTGTGTATACATATATTCTATTATATTATATACATATGATATAATGAAGTGTACATATCTGGTCAATTTGATTCAATTCAATTTCATTAAATTACATTTTATTCCTCTATTTACCTTCAGCCAAAGCTATATTCACACATAGATGGTGTGGTAGAAGCTGTACATAGAAACATTTACATTTATGGCATTTGGCTGACGCTCTTATCATCAGTGCTTAAAATATGTATAATCGCTGTATCTCAATATAATAAAAATGTATTTACTTTATTCTTAAAGATTACTTTAAATTTTCAGATTGCATGCAGTGCAGATTACCAGCAAACTTGACATGTCATGCTTGCTCTAAACTGGAGATGCAGACAAGGTCTAATCTGTGTGTTATGTGTTTAGCTGTATCCTGGATCACTTTGATGTACCATAGTTATATTTCTGTCAAATCTACAAGACAAAAGAATAATTTCTTATAGTGTAGCATTAAAACATATATCATTGTTTATATGATTATCAAACAAAGATTACTGATCATTTATCCATTAAAAGAAAAAATAAGTAATGAAGACAAGAAAACATTTCACATTTTAGTGCATGCACAGCCAGAGGCATAGGAAATAATGAAGAAATGAATTTCACTGCTTCATTTCTGTGGCATTACACAAAGGTGAGCCTATGTTCTATACTGAGACACACAGATTGTAACATGGAAATTATGAAGCTATGGGTGCTCCAGTAAGGCATTTCAGTATGGGTTTGAATTTAAATCTTGTTCTGTTCATGTTGGCATGTCATCATAAACACTGCTGCAGTGAAATATGCTGAGATTGTTATGTTAGCTTGCCAGTCTATGGGAATCTGGAGCCTATCCCGGAGTCTATAGACGCAAGCCCACTGCAGGGCTCACATACAACACATTCACTCACACACTCACACCTATGGTCAATTTAAAATCTCCAATTCACCTGACACGCATGTCTTTGAACTGTGGGAGAAACTGAAGACCCCAGAGGAAACCCACCACCACCATGAGGGGAACATTCAAACTCCACATACACACACACACACACACACACACACACACACAAGACCAGGAGCTTGATTCAAACCCCAACCTTGAAGGTATGAGGCAACAGTGCTACCCACTGCGCCACCTTGGGGCCCTCAATCAACATTTAGACTTTTTAATGTGACCAGCACTAGAAATGTACAAATGGTGTTCTTTATTGTGTATAATGTAGCTCTCTGATGCAATATATGTCAAGTGTGTAAAGTGTCCATTCGTCATATGTGAATACATCACAGCACAGTGTGAACAGTGTGAAATTATTTTTCTATATGTAACCCATTCGCCAAGTAAAGCAGTGGACCGCCAGGAACACGGTGCCTGGGGAGCAGTGTGTGGGGATGGTACCTTATTCAAGGGAAACCTTAGAGGTGCCACTAGATTAAAATCCACAACTTTCTGATCGCAGCGGCAGCTCCCTAACCACCAGGTCACCAGCCGTCCCAAATATCAATTTACCATTAATATTACAGATGCCCTTGCTTAATAGACGTCTATTAAACATTAGTGTTGTCACAAAGCAGCTGTTGTTCTTACAGCACTGATGTAACCAAGCCAACTGTAGACCACTGTGCTGGCCAGCATTTTTGTTTGTTCCCCAAATAGTGGCTTTAGTCCACCTCTTTTTTCCAAATGGTCTTGCTGAACTGATGTCAGACATTAGAAGAGAGAGAATTCTCGGGTAGACTATTCGTATCCGAACACAAGAGAAATTCAAAGCCGTTAAGGTCATTTGTGTTTCTGGACACTGGGTTGTCAATTTTCTTCTGTTAAAGTCTAGGCAACTGCCTCCTCCTGATAGGTCTACTACTACCTTTCACACAGGCACAGAATGTAGAGGCGTATTATGTATTAGCTGTTGTCTTTGCAGTGTGTTCGCGTGCAGCTGTACACTTGGGACCAGGTGTTCTTTAGTTACCCTGGCCACTACCAAGGTCAGTCATCAGAACTACAAGTGTTATGGTTCTTCGGCAACGAACTGGTGTGTCACAGCCCTTGGGTAAGTGAGGGCAACAGGTATGGCATGAGGGAGAAACCTTGAGAAGACTCAGAGGTGTCCATCTGATGCTGTACAAATCCATATCCTTTACAAATCTCAGGCCACAGCACCGACTCGTATGATATTGCTGCAGACAGCAGGCAGACTAACAGAATATGAACTTGAACAAAGACTCCTGGCATTTCAGAACAGCATGATGCATCATGCAAAGGAATCATATTTGTGTAAGAGTTTGACATGAATCAAGAACAATTGTGGTATTCTCCACACAGCCCTCGAAACTTGCCTTTGTCTGGAAGCCAAATCTTGCCAGTTACACATCCAGGATACCTCTGCCTATTGTGGGACAAATGGAAAAGCGAAATGTCATCTTTTGCTTTTAGACCAAAAGAAGAGGCATTTCAACAGAAGAATCAGAAATGAAGGATATAAATGCGCGACATGTTACAGTCGCTTTCCCAAAGGTCCTCCGATAATAGAGGACAAGGACAGAGTGCATCCACTGACCTTTTATCTAAAGGTCCAAACCATTGAGACACAAGGGAACAAAGGAAGAAGGAACACAGTCTCACATAGACACACACACAGAGCCTATGTATCGAGCTGTAATGACCCTCCCATGGCAGCAATTGTGCGTCTGAACAAAGGCAGTTACCAGATGTTTTTTTCTCTTTTTTTTTACACCTCTTTCACTTTTGCCATCTGCTGCTCCACGCCACTGACATTTCTCCACACCAGTACCCCCCTGCCTTGGCCTCTAAGGCCTTTCATCAGATTTGTGAGTGCTACTGCAACACCTAGCCCCCCATAACACCCAGGCAAAGTCCTAAATCTAACCTTAACCCATGCCAGGGTCAGTCATAAATTCCAGCAGATGGAATGCCTCTACATTCATTGTGCTTTGGCAGTAAATCCCACTCAATGCTTGTAATAGGCCCTGCGGGTCAGGGCGAGGCCAGCTGTGAGGGCTATTGATTAGGATGCAGATAAGCTTATCTCTGACCTGCTCTGGGCCGCTAGAGCATCTCCAGGGATTCCTGCTCAAGTGCAGAAAGGGAGATGCAGCACTGTCTGGTTCTCAACACCTTTTAACTTAACTTTTTTATTTCTGAAACACAAGCCGTGCATGTTGAAATGCACTGAGATCTTTACTGTGTGCTTTGAAGATGCTCAGATCAGTAACACATTAAAAGAGCTACACACAACATCATGTAAAGCTTGGTTGCATAATGTGACAGCAATGGATCTTGTTTGTAAAATGTCTTTTGGTGAACCTTATTTGACTAAAACATGTTTTTCATCCTTCTCCTGTAAAACATGAAGTTTTGTTGCCACAGCGACAAAACGCTTCACTGCAGTGATGGAGCCCAGGGGGTTTCATTCAAGTGTTCAAAGCTACTTCCATACCTGCAGATGTCTCTGACTTAGACAGAATTCATAGAGCGTATTGTTAGCTTCCCACCCATGCATACGGTTCCCCATAACACACAGTACATGGTAAGACGTGAGGTCGGATGTTTCAAAACTGCTGAATTAGGGTGTGTCTGATGTTCAGTGTTTGGTTTGTTTAGTGGAATCAGAGCTGATCCAGGCAGCCAAATGAAAGGTGCTGCTGTTGTATCTACAATGTCTTCTCCAAATGACAACACCGAACTGACTCCTGAGCCTGAGGAGAGCCACAAACAGACATGAGGCTATCAGAAACCTGCAGTGAAGCAGAGAGAGAGAGAGAGGGAGAAAGACAAAGGAGCAACTATTGAAGAATGTCAGATACTTAGTTAGTGAACCTCCCAGAGGCCTTTGCTCCAGTGCTGCATCGCAGCTCAACAACTAGAGCAGAAAAAAGCCCTTGCCCCAAGTCAAAAGTGCTCCCGAAGAAAAGAGAGTGGAAAAAAGTTTCCCCAGCAAATATCGCAAAATATAACTCGGAAGGTCAAGTGAGCAGCATGACAGCCTGAAACTTGTTTTTTTTTAAATGACATCTGGGGTCATGTTTTTTTTTTGTCTGAAACTCGGAAATGAATCTTCTAGACATGATGTCACTGTTACAATCATACAAGTTCCCAACAGCAGCAAACTATTGGAAAGAAGAAGAACAATGATAAATGCTATTTTCTTCATCAAAGTAGATAGTATTGGTGGTAGTTTAAGTTATGTAATTTAATATTCAAAAACAAATTATAACACAGGGCACTTAAATAACCTGACAACAAAAGACTGGGTGATGGAAAGACACCTGCGTCCTACTGATGGAGCCTGGTGTTCCTGTTACTTGGAGCTCCATCTCACTAGAGCCGATCCTACCATTAATCATTGAAACTAAATAACTCCATATTAATTTTGTTCTTAAGCTTGGAATATCACTCACATGTGTAATTTAATCAAGGGTGTCCAAACTTCAGCATAAGACCTTTTAGATGGCAGATGCTATAATGTATTATTGCCAGCAAACCATGTAATTGTGGCCAGTTTCTGAATAACTTTAATCAGTTATTTTCATATTAAATAGATAATTGATTGATTAAAGTCTTCTTAAAGAATCAGCATTTTTAGTTAGTTATAGTGAAAAGTATTTTAAAAATTCTCTTACTGGTCCCTATTTCATGTTCCGTTGACAACATTTTAACGAACGTATTATTAATCTACAGCTGTTCTGATTTTGTAGCTTAATTACAAGTTAATTAACAAATAATAAACCAATCCACTTTTTTCATACTTACCATGGTGACCAGACTACTGTAATCAAAGCTGTCCACTCTGACGGGTCTTTGCTTGTATCTCATCAAATTGTGGGTAAAAGGTCCACATAGGCGTTCTTGCCGCAAAATGCTGCTGTGATGTGCACAGACACCAAAATGAAATAACTTAAGGTTTTAGAGTCTTCAGATGCATCATTTAAGACTGGACTACAGTCATCAAGCAATGTGTCATGTACTTTGTTTCATGACATAAATTTAGTACAGTGTATATTAAGGGGGTGCTGGAGTTACAACAGTCTTGACATACGACATTTCGGGTTTACAGTGCTCACTTCCACTCGGCTTACACTGTTAGCCTCTTATTTACAGACTACGTGGACGAGCTGGTTGCACGTGGCTAAAGAATACGCAGTAACGCGGCATATGAGTGAGGGAGTTTTCCTTTTCCGTGGCTTGTTTTTTTTTAGGATTTTACAACTGTGTTACTATTTGTAAGTCTAGGGTCTGTTTCAACCTTCACCAAATTCGGGTTACATCACTGTCGAAGGAACATATCTGTGGCATAACTCGAGGACCCCCTGTACGTAGAACATCTTCTTCAGTGTGGAACCCAGTGAGATCCCAGTCTATACAATTTCCTGTCACCTGTCATTACTGATGAACAGACAGTGGGTGTGTATAGGTAGGAGCATTTTTCTCCATTCAGAACTTGTTCCCCTCTCACTGGATTGCCTTTTAAGGTCTATTAGGGTCTATTAAAAGAGTTAGCACGAGGAGAACAGACACCCTTCAGCTTTATTAGGAGACACTAGAGAAAAGCAGCAATTAAACTCCATTTAAAATGGCTTTTCCATGGGTGGGAGGGTGCTTTTAGGGCCTGAATCCCACAGGGCCATTTATCAAACTCAGCATATTGTGCACAGCGTATTACAACACTCTATATAGTCCTAATGAAATTACTCTGCCCTTAATTTGCTTACCAGGCATTCCAAGCCACAGCAGCTTCTGTGACGATCAAAGATCGTTTGAGCTAAACAAGTTTCTCTAAAGTCGTAAACAAGGAAGAGGAAAAACTTCAAGAGAGGATTATTTTTTTTTTGCCGTTTCCAAAATTAATTAATTAAATGAATAAATAAACAATAAAACACCCCTGGCTCATAAATAATCGGCACTTAATTCCACTGAGTTCCAATTTCAGAGTGTTCAAACTGCTCCTGAGGGCAAGTAAAAAAAATTTAAAAAAAGGCCGGTGTGCAGGAAGAGCTGTCAAAGGGAAAGATTACAAATGGGACTCAGTCTTTATCTTTGCCTCAGTCAGAGTAGATAGAGTCAGGCGATTGATTCTGAAGAGGGGGGAATTAATTGTGGATGGGGCGAGACGCTGTCCCACTCTGATCTGAGAGGAAAGTAGTGAAAGGTCATGGAGAGACGGCATTAGCTCAATCCCTTCAAATTACAGACTGATAAACCTGATAATCCCCCAACACGCTCCACCCTCACCCTCCCCACCCTCCAAACACGCACACACTCATACTCTCACCCCAAAATTTCACAGCCAGGGGACAGAGGACATGTAGGCGAATTTTAAAGGGAGATGGCGACAGAGAGGCAGAAACAGAAAAAAGATAACCACATACACAAAGGTCACAAAGGTCAACTGACAAGAACCATTCCTCAAGTTCAATGTGGTTCGAGGCAATAAGCAACTATGGTTTTCAGGCAGAGCTTAGCAACCTTCACAAATTAGATTTAAGCTCGAGCTGGGAAAGCCGAAGGCCTACACACAGTTTAAATGTTTTAATGGATGGTAGATAAAATAAACCTCAAGACCAGACTGACTATCCGAGGCAGGATTTATTGCCTAGCTGGCTAAATTCAAACCTTGTTCGATCTAGGGCTGTTTTTTTAGTTTCACAACACTGGCTCCTATTTCACCAGGCTCCTCACAGAGAGAGGCTATAAACAAATCTTGGACCATTAAGGGACAACTTTTCCATTTTGAAGAACTGCTGCAATTTTCATTTGCTAATTTATTTTGTACACATATTATACAGACACAAAACGTGGCACAACAACTACTTCTAGTCACATTCATAGTTTAAACACTCTTAGTCAAATGACCTGTTTTGCTGAAAATAACACACAATCAGCATAAAAAATTTTCATTTTCCGTTATAGAGCTCAATTTCTTTTTATTAGATTTCAGCACAACAAAAAATGTCATGACATATTTGTCCAAGGTGTTCATTTCAGCAAATAAACACTATACGTTACAAAGTTCTCATGTTTAGATTTTATTGCTATAAATAAAAAACAACATTAATTAATTAATTAATTCATTCATTGTAACTGCTTAATCCTTACTAGGGTTGCGGATACCTGGAGCCTATCCTGGGGTCTACGGTCGTGAGGCAAGGACTCACCCTGGGCGGGGCGCCAGACCACAGCAAGGCACACACACACATACACACCCACCATTTACTCACACATGTAAACCTATGGTCAATTTAGAATCCCCCAATTAACCTGACACGTCTGTTATTTGCACTGTGGGACCCTAGAGGAAACTCGCCCCAACACGACAAGAGCAAACATCATGGAAAATATTGCTTTTTGACAGACAAACAAAAGCTCATAATACATAATAAGCATATTAGACAGGAGTGGCAGGAGAAATTGTGTTGCTTTATTCATTACAAGCTATTTTATCCCATGTGATTGGCTGTTTGTTAAAAACATTATGCACAGGGAATAATCACAGCTCAAGTTTTGGATCCTGGGTTGAAAGTTGTTGCAAACATTGTTAACTTTAACTGCTGTTGTCTTTGTTAAGAACGCTCTTGGTGTCACTGGATGTAGCAGCACAAACTCAACAAAGGCTGTTTGACATAAATGTCTTCTACTTGTCTGGTGTCTTCAGCTGACACTAAACTAAGTTGTACATGGACTGCATTCAGGTTAGTAAACAAAAGAGGAGTTTATGATCAAGCCCCATTTGGTCAGTGGCAAGGAACATGGCTTAATGCAAAATCAGTGTGAGATTTCATAATGTGATGTTAACAGGAGCTGCTCTTCAGTGTTTGTGTTTGCTGCATGGTTGTGCTTTAACACTTTTAAAGAAAACCACATGTTATGAACAATTAGGCACTTATGGTTACTTTTCAGTGCATCTCATTCATTACTGCATGTTAAATCTTTGGCAGCTAATGGGCTGTGCATGCATTTTAGGACCGCTTCTATCTTAGAGCATGAAAATGATATGCTCTGGTTCCACTCATTTCAGAGCTATATGAACAGTCAGATGCACTTGGCTTTTTTTGCTCCACTGAGGCAGTTTTTTATCATGAGGCATTTTGGTGTAGTGGAATAGCTTTGATAGGCTTCATATCAGTAGCGCTTTGCTGTGATTTTGGATGATAAGAGACTGATTTTGGTTGTTAAATGTGTGAAACCACAACCACAATCAACCGCTTCTCACTCGAACGCAGCCAGACAGCGGGAAGAATTCTGTTTGTGCATCATTTGATTGCACCATTTTGGGCTGTGACGGTGCACTAATTGACTAAAACAGCCAAACCTGGCTGTTTTTGTGCAAGAAAATTGCAGTGATTGGTAAAATTTCCAGGCCATTATAGGTCTATAACAGCATCTGATAGGTTTCATCTCTCTAGGCCAATTGTGCATCCAAGCGCAGGCCCAGGGAAAAACGTACCTTGATGCAATATGTGTTCACAATGCATCTGAATTTAACATTTGATTTATTAAGGCTACAGCTTATCATGCAAACTGTGTGTAGCCCCCCTACCCCGCTATCTGCAAGCTCATGAGCCGCATGCTTTAAAAGGCTCATACAAGTAAAATAAGGTGTCAACAAGCTGGAGACAAAGAAGAAAATGAATGTTCAGAGACCCAAAGGAAACTGTGTTAATAAATAAGTTATTTCCTACCAATCTATTCTACAGGGGAAACACAAAACATACTGCGATGAGTCTTTTCACATGCTTACATCAGAATCTAAGTGTTTATCCTTGTGCTTCCATCTAGCCACTCTATTATTGTCAAAGCAAGTCTCTGAACATCACATCTCTCGAGACCTCACAAATTTACACCTGGTTTTAATAGGAAGAAAAACAAATGCATATGAGAAAGTATCAAGCACCACGCAGTCCATAAACCGGGCATTTAGGTTTATGAGTGTGCTTCCTTCATACACAATGCGTGGGCATCCGATTGCATCTGAAACTGACGCAAAAGGCTTAGCACATTGGTCCCCCACTCTGCTTAAAGACGGTAAAAGAGAGACTGCTTTGCTTGTAGTGCATCTGGAGAAATGAGTTTAATTTGGAAATATAAACATACAAGCAATTAAAACTTGCCTAGGAGCACTAGGCAGAAAACAAAACAGCGAAATAAAGCTTGAGAGTCCAGAAGTCTAAACATTACAGCCACATTTCTTGGAGATTAACTGTTCTGTCTGAGTGTTTGTGCTGTAATTTCTGTGATTTAGCACTTGTTGATGGAGAAAGAGAAGAGCTTGGGATAATGAAATGGTGCTGTGAATGAGGATATGGGGAATCCTGAATAGGTGTAGTGCATCAGGGAATATATTGAGTATTTGGGTTCTAACCATACAAGAGCCTCCAGCTGAGTCACATAGCTCCACTAGCACAAGCTCACACAGTGAATGCACTTATCCAGTGCCAGAGAAGCTACTCATCCCTCAGGGCTACAAGAGACCCTGGCATGTGCATTTCTACTGCTGTGTATTTTAAGGCTCCACAAGGGACTATGCAGCTACATACAGAAACCATATGCTTCAATTATTAGAATGAACTCTTAAAAATACAATTTTATTGACTGTATTGAAAATGATGACTTAACTGAACATTTTAACCCAGAAAAGATTTTGCAGTTCTTGAAATCAGTGACTATCTCCCTGCTACGTGTTATGGCACTTTTACGAAAGCAGCTGAATGGAATTACACCATACCAGACAAAGAATTGTTATCAGTCTCCCTTTGATTGCGGCCAACTTTTGGAAGGACTTTTTTAATAATGTGCGCCTTCCATTCCAAACCTTCATACATTGCTCCATGGTTTAGTTCCGATGCTCATGTGCCAACTGTAGGGATTCTCAGAATGTGGACATGGCTCTGGAATTGGCGCACTGACAACTCCTCCAAACAACATATATTTATGTGTACTGGCAGTGTCTGTATGCGTTTGTGTGTAGGAAGGAAGGTGACAGACAGAAGAAAGCAAGAAAGACCTGACAATAGAAATCATTTCGCAAACATAATGTCTTTTTGTGAAGCTGCTATTTGGTATGATTTCAGCTAATAGTTGATACACTAGTGAGTAATCATGGTTGATGAGAGCTGCGATGGTTGCTGCATTGGACTATAATGTGGCAAAAGGAGGTGTTTAATGCTGGCATACAATAAATGTCATTAAACATCATAATTCATAACTAATTCCAGTTGAAGAAAGATGGACCAACAATGGACCATTTCTTTCCCTGTGCTTGTGTTTAAAATGGCATAACTGCCCTTTGCCCCTGGTTCTTTCTGATGCAGTGCAGCATGCAAAGCTAAACTAACAAGAATGTCAGCATGTAATCCATAAGAATTCATGTACTGTTTTTGATCTTTGACCAGAGATAGTTAATGAGGTGGGAACTGACTGATCTTTGGGGTGGGGACCAGGTGCAGTGAGGCAGGGGCGTAAATACAGAGAGCCATCTGCAGAGAGGAAGGGGCTCAACTATAATTATGGGGCCAGCAGTAGCGAGGGAGTAAAGAGATGCAAGGGAGTTGCTGGGGGAGAACTGTCTGGCACTAACGCTCAGGGTATCCAGCTGGAGTGACTTTGGGGACAAACAGATGCATGGGAACAGGAGGGTCTAGGAAATGTGGGCTGTTGGAGAGGTAGCTACCGTGAAAGCAGGGTCTCTAAATGAAGTGAGGTAGATGGAGTCCAGCCGAAGTCAAATAAGGCGGTGGGGGGTTGGTGGGTTCATTGCAATAGGAGGGTCCATCTTCAGCAAAATAGGTCCGCCAGCCTCATTGAATAAGATAAGTCCAGTTGCAGGAAAAAAGCGGGGGCGTATACCTACTGGTAGTGCAATAGGAAGTTCCAGCTTTAGTGAAATAGGGGGTACAGCCTCCAGTAAATTCGATGGGTCCAGCTGCAGTAAAGGGGGGCGTACCTACTTGCAGCGCAGTAGGAGGGTCCAGCTTCAGTGCAATAGGATCCAGCCTTAGTAAATAAGGCTCTAGCTACAGTAATATAGAGGGCTGTAATATCTGGATGCAGTGAAGTAAGGGGGCATCCAGCTGAATTGAGACAGGACTGCCACACTATAGTAAGGAGTCCAGCATCAGTAAGACAGCGGGCCCAGCTGAAATGGAACAGCTGGATCCAACAGCAGAGAGGTAAGAGCTTCCAGCTGCACTAAAGTAAGGAGGTCCAGCTGAAGTGAGGTAAGAGGATCTAACAGTGAGGCATAGGGGCTTCTGCTGCAGGAAAGTGGGGGCATTTAGCTACATCTAGATTGGGATCAAAGAGCACAGGGGATGTGGCACCACCTAGCAGCAATAAGAAGGTAACCTTTCGGCTGCAGTGCAGTCACGTATCTACGAGCTGCGAGGGCAGTCTCGGTGGGCCTCAATGAGCAAAAGAGCGGTGATGGCAGGGGCTACCTCAGCGTCGTGCTCGGCTCAATTTAGCCGGACGTGACTCACATGAGTGTGCCAGAAGTGAGGCCTTGATTAAATCCAACCCAGTGCATGCTGCAGCCACAGAAACAGCAATGAAGAACACAGCGGTCGGGCCCTGCACTCATTTGGGCCGGATTAACGCTAACCTGACTGCCCTGGAGAGGTGATGACATTGCTTCTCATTCGAGACTCATTAGGTTAACAGGGCTCCAGCCAGGAAGAGTATTCCAGAAAAAAAGAGACAGACAGTTGTATACATAAATATGCATGTTTGTGTCTGTGTGTACGTAGCACATAAGACGATGAGTCATGGGGTATCTTTAGAGACAACTGCTGCCAGGTATGTAAAAATGATACGTAATCAAATTACTCCAGTTAGAAAAGCAAGAGTGCTGTTTCATCTCTCCTTTCAGCTGTGCTGCAAAGCCTAAGGGGACGTAAAAAAAAAAAAAAAACTTATCAGACAGCCCGAGAGCAAAAACACTTTTTTATTTTTACCACATTACCGCTAAGCTCCGTCAGCTCGTGGCTGGCACCCGCTGCGCACACGGCCGATTTCGCCTAGGATCTACCGCACGAAGCTCACATGCTATTTACAACCTGCTCCGATTTTGGACACCATGGGACTTAGCTGAGCAGGTGTAAACAATCAAAAAGACACATTTAAATCTTATCAGGATCACACCAAGGGAGCGAGGCCTTGCTGAGGCTGAGTTGTAAGTGTAAATGTGCTTGGCTTTTCAAACTCTTTTTTTTTAACAGCTTGCATTGAGGGATACATATGTGGTTGTACCTGATGAAAACTGTGCGTATAGGATGCTGTTTTTCTATCAGCAGATACAAAGGAAACAACGCTTACAATGGTAGAAGTGCTCTCCTATGTACAGTATGTTTGATTTGATCATAACACACATAACAGCACATACTGAAGAATCTCTTCTATTACTTTGATTAGAGAAATATCTGTGTTAGATGTGGAAATCATGATTGATAATTTTGTTACTATTTCACTTCACGGGAAGGAAAAACATTTATTTGTGTGTGTGTGTGTGTGTGTGTATATGAGAGAGAGAGAGAGTGAGAGGGAGGGAGAGAGTGAGAGAGAGAAAGAGAGTGAGCGAGAGAGAGCTTTGATTAGCACACAATGAAACATGCAAAGCAATATCAGTATTTCCAACTCTGTGTAAAGGTAATGACTATAGAATTATATATTGTGCAAAATTATGATATACTGATAATGTAATATTATATCACATTCTCGCTCATCCAACTTGCAAATTCTTGTCACAGTGGAGGCCTTAGATGGAAACTTTACACTTTGGTATTGCTTTTGTTAGTTTGCTGCTTGTTGAATCCTCTGCCGGTCTCCTGTAGAGCCAAAGGCTCAAAGATATCACTTTAAAATTAATTGGAAAGCTGTGCTTGAATGAGAAAACTCCAGTTGCAGATTCTGTCATGGTAACATATAGAGCATGTGCAACTTTGCTTTAGCCTGCATCAGTTAGCGACAAACTAAGTTGTAGTGTTAATAATTAATCACCCAACACATTATTAACAAGTTCATTTTGACAATCCTAATATCTTAATACAGCCATAAAATGCCATAAAATGATAAGTTCTTGTGTTGTAAGCAGGAAAAACAATGAGTGACTTTGACAAGGGCTAAATTGTGTCTAGACGACTTGGTCAGAGCATCTCCAACAAGGCACGACACGAGGGGTGTTCCTAGTTTGCTGCGGTGAGTACCTACCAAAAGTGCTGATGCACACCGGCTGATTGTTGTATACTGAGCAAGGAGCAAGTCCTGAATCAACCTTCAGAGACAAACTCAGTTCCTCAAAGTGACCTTGGTATGCGTGTGTGCTCCTGTGCCTTGCACTGAGGCGGGGGGAGCGTTGATCAGCATGCAGAAAGATCTACTGAGCCGCATAAATGAGATTTGGTTTGCTCATTAAAGCACTTCTGCTCTTCACACCGCACCACTCCGATCAAAGAGACGCGCAGAGAGAGAGAGAGAGAGAAACCGCCCACGCCCTGAGACTGCTACTCAGAGAGCGAGCATGCTTACAACTCGAGGGTATAATGTGAATCTTTTTTTCCCCCTATTAATTCAATTCTGTTTGAGATATTGTGGGTGGCTAGATGTAGGCACTGTAAACTTCAAAACACAACGTGCACAAACATCATTCTTAAAATCAAGAAAAAGGCAGCGCGTCATTAAGTTTCTGCGCGTGCACTGACGTGAGATTCTTATAGAAGTCAGAGGTTGCTTTAATCACAGTGACGGTGTCAGTCGTAATTGATTCATTTGACTGATAACGGTCCAATTATGCTTGTTTAAGTTATGCTTAGTATCTCGCTGCTTGATAAGCACAAGTGCTCGTAAACACACGCATGAATGAGCAGCAGCAAAGGGGAACACGCACCCTGCTTTCTGCTCACTGACTCGCTATTAGTCTTTCATGCAAGGAAAATTAGCTTTTTTTTTTCTTTTTTTTTTTAAGACGCTTTTTTTTTACAGAGTATGAAATTGAATCAGTATGAATCTTCAGTAAATAAGTTTCACGGAGTGAAGAAATTGTGCTCAGAGAGCAGATTCTGGCTGGGTTCTTTTCCATTTTACACTCTCTAATGCTGCCCCTGTCCCTCCTAAATTAATTTCTATTCGTTTACTATGTAATGGGTGCTGGGCTAGGGTGTAGGTGTTGGGGGAGGGGGGCTATGGTGACATGTGATTATAGTGAGTGTGGGCATGCAGGCCTTTTTGCCAGGCCTTTTCCACCCACTTCCCACTGGTAATCCCTTGCACCCTGGGGGTGGAAAGACTCCTACACTGACTCCAAGGCTGCCAGAGACCTCCGAACTCTCAGCGAAAAGCAAAATGCCATAAAAATGGTCACTCTGGTGTGAAACACTGAGGTTAGAGTCAACAAAGCAGGCCAGAAGGGGCCCCAGTAAGTGCTGTGCTGCTGGACATAACAGTGGACAGCAGCAAACAAGAGACAGGGGGGCTAAATCAAGAGTTCATAGAGGAACACTGAGGGCCCCCACTTCCTTACGCATGCACGCACCACAATGCAGTCCAACACACTCTCTCGCCGTTGGCCCGGCAACCAGCACAGTTTTGGAGGGAATTTGCAAGGAGCTCCTGCAAAGCAAGAGTGTTCTGTCGCTTCTGCATATTTCAATTCAGTGTAAAGTAAACTGTAGCAACAGACTCAACTTTTTGTCTCGCCACTCCTGAATATCTGGAATTAAATACAGACAAAAAGGGGCCAGTGTGTGCTCCAAAAACTGTTTAACCCTTTAGACTGCTGTGCTTAAAACCTGTAATTAGGAAAGATCACAGAAAATAAGGGAGGGGCCCATTATTTTAAACAAAGGACAAAGAACTACCCCGTCACTAAAACCCACACCTACCCTAAGGTTTATTACAATCAACCCAAAAAATAAATATCGGACCACTACCCCTTTATGATTGATGGGTATTATTTTTTGCTGATTTGAATGTTGTGTCAAACTCTAGTATTTTGGAAGAAGATTAAAGTCAATGTGTTATTTATTTATAATAAAAAATAAACAAATACATAAAATAAAAAGACATATAAGTTATTAAGACTAAATAAAAACTAAGTCTCACTGAGGTCAAAAGCCAAGAAATAAAAGTGGGTTTTAAGACGTGTTTTAAAAAATGACAGT
Organism: Nannopetersius ansorgii; assembly: GCA_037974605.1. NCBI lineage: Eukaryota > Metazoa > Chordata > Actinopteri > Characiformes > Alestidae > Nannopetersius > Nannopetersius ansorgii. The sequence goes on along the minus strand of JBBPDE010000034.1, from coordinate 5,798,592 downwards.
GAAGAGGCATCTCTAACATGCAAGGGCAAGTTGTTCCATTTTGGGTTACGCCTTGCCTTAGCCCTGCTCTCTTGTAATTTTGTTCATCTGAGCCTTGTTCTTGTCTCCTCCCCTGCCCAGGTGTTCTGTACAGGAAAAAAGTAGAATGGACAAACGTCTACAGCTATGCAAACGCTACTGTACAACAAATACAACAGGTGCCTGCAAGGCAGTGCTACCCAGTGGTACCAAGCGCCTAACCTGGCCCTGTACTCCTCTCCTGAGCTGACATTTTCTGCCATTTCTTTGATGAGTTGTTCAGAACTTCCAGCTGACATGGGAACATCTTCTTCTTGATTTGATTGTCTCTTTGTTTGGTTAGCCTTCAAAGAGAACCTCTGAGGTATGGAGAAACATCCTTAGTATATATGCCATCAGAGAATGGTTTTCCGCCTTTCGCAGTGCTATAGCTTGCATCAGTCGCATGGCTTTCTGCAGTGACAAAGACTTTGAGAGTGTCAAAGGATATGGCATGTTTGATGGATTACGCCTGACTCTGAAAGATTCCTGTAATATTTTTTTTGTTGTATGCAACATCCTATGATCCTATATCCTATATTACATTATTACAATATTGACCTGGGAGAAATGACTTCTCTGTGATTGGTTTCTTCAATTAATTTAATATATGAAATTATAAGTATTGTCAAGTATTATAATAAGTATTGTTGTAAGGTGATGTTGAGTTACGATTTTGATGAATTGCTGCGTCGATCACAAAATATATCTACAATCTATATGCTCTGTATGCAATCTATACACTACTTTTAGTTCCACACTGCCAGAAAGAAGGGTACTCTCCACAGGTACATTTCTGTTCCCCCAGGTATAAACAATGTAAATGTACCCTCAAAGGTACAACAAAGAGCAAACTGTGCATGTTATATGAATTTTAAAGGTACACTCCAGGGAAAAATGATCCCAAGGGAAATGTACATATTATCATGATCCTATAATTCTAAAAAATGTAATAAAATAAAAAGCCAAGAGCCATTACAGCATGGAGTGCTTTCAACTCAAACATAAAACTGCAGTTAAATATTAGACGTTTATGTTCCCTAACTAAATGCATTAAAGATGTACCATTGACAGTACCACCCAAGTGACTTAAGGGTCACCACTGCTAGTTTCCTTTCTTGAAAGTCAAGGTAAACATTTAGAAGTGAATTCCAGGCACAAAACACGCTGAGTCTGATCGACTGTATTTTGGATGCTGTGAAAATTGTGTATCTTTGATTTTTGGACAAACCACCGCCTTAACGCGGGCTTAGACATGTACCAGCCCACTGCAGATGACTGTCATTATGTAATGCCAAGCCCTCCCTACAGCAAAAGCACAGAGAGTAAGAGCACACACTCCAAACCCTGCAATCTGCACACGGCAAACAAGCAAAATGTGGTATAACGCTAGCGTGCTTTTCTCGCGCTCCCTCTCTTTTTCTCTCTCTGCAGGGGCAGAGAGCTCATAAGGAACATGAACCCGTCTGTTCTCCTCCACTAATGCCCTGGAGGAAGGAATCGCAGCTTTCTGCTCCAAATGAAATTAACTGCCTGCAAAAGTTAACGCTGAGACGAGAAGAAAGAGAGCGAGAGGGAGAATTTAAATGGGAATTCAATAGTCGAGATGTATGCGCCTCCAGTCTCGGCAAGATTCCCCTCTATCGCACTCATTTCACATTTTCAATTATTTAGGGCCAAAAGAGATGCTCTTAATTTGAGGAAGGGCAATTTAAACTGCTCAATCTATTGGATGTTTCATTCAAATTGATTGCACAGGTACAGTAAATGTGAGATATTTAGCCTAATGAGTGCGCCTGAAACGCCCTGGACAGGTAATGGAGCCATGCAGGAGATGCCGAGCTTTTCTCAAGACTGCTCTTTAGAGAAGTGCCACATGTTTATTTACCAAGCCAAACTACTCTGGCTCCAGCTCCTCAGGGAGGTAGCGGGACGCAGCCTGGACGTTGTGCACAGAGGGCCCATAACAAGCTACAAAGTCATTAGGATGTACACAGGACTGCAGCGAGAATAAATATTTACTGCAATACAGAGCCTAGATAATGAGTTATGAATCATTCAGTGATTGATCCTCTGACTGTTTGATGGATTGATTCATTGGGAACCACTCAGCTGTGAACCAAACAATGGCTGCAGCAGCCTCGGACATGACAAGTCTCAACAGCGTCTGCCGAAAGATCTGTTTAGAGTACTTTACATCCATTGGGCTCTCACTGATAGCATACATCTTTCCATCAGCTAAACATCTGTCACAAGTCTTTCTCTTTCTTGCTCTCTACCTTCCTCTCTTCCACACTCTGTTGCTCATTCACTGAATCCTCAATCCCTCCCTCACATGCTCCCTCACTCATTCTTTCCCCCCCGCCTTCCCTCAGAAGAGCATAGCCCTATGTTCAGAAGAGAATAGCCCTAAGCCACTCACAACCCAGGCCCAATTTTGCCCTTGCTCAATCTCCTATTCACTCCTAGTCACTCAGTCACTCAATCACTCGCTCACTCCCTCTCTCATTTATTTGCTCAGGCCTTCATTTCTTCATTTTTCATTCACTCCACTCAGCCGTCCCTCGCTATATTTACACACATTCAGTTGTGAGAATCATAGCCTACAACACATTTTTTCTCCCGAAGTTTGTTCCTCACTCACTCTGTAACTCACTCAATTGCTTGCTCCTGCAATTCTAGTCGCTCACTTACTTGCACCTTCAATCCCTTAACTTAATATATTTGCATATGAAATAAATATATTACAGTTTTCTATTTATTTTTTGAAAACACCAGACATTTATAGCAAAATATTTCATTTTCATAGCTCCCTTATTCATCCTTTGCTTACTTCCTTGAGATCCTGTTTTTTCCCCCAGCTCACTTTTCCTCCGGCCGCTATAAGTAACGGCTCTGATGACATGCTGTGGCCCCTCACAGGCAGGCTTGTTGCTTGCTGTACAGTGCAGAGATGAGAGGCTGATAAATGTGCTCTCTGCTCTGGCCTCCCTGCTGGCCTCCTGCCTCGCTCCATTTTATTCACATTTCCCACATGCAAAAAAACCCCCCCAAAAAAACGGACCCTCATTAGACTGGAGGTCCGACTGTGTCCGTTACTCCGCCGCTGTGGTGGGCCTGTGCAAGAGGCTGCTGCATCCTGACTGGTAATGATATGTGATTTGGTGTGGGGAAAAGTTGTGCTCCATTGATTTCTCTTTGGGGAGTTCTGACTATTAATAGAAAGGATGCCAAACCAGTCAGCCAGCCAGCACCAGTGGCAATAGATAGCTATAATTTAACCTTTATCATCTACCCAGCTGAACATTCTCCCAGCAACAAACAATTTCCGCTCTCTATCTCGACTCAATTTCACTGTCCATCCATTACTCTTCCCCCTTCCTTGTTGTTGCTTCCATCCATCCTCCCTTTCGTTCCATCATTGCCTGTCTGTCAGCCTCCCTCACCGCCTCTTTGTCTCTGTCTCTCTCGCCCTCTCTCGCTAAGGCTTAGTAAGTCTGGCTATGAGGAATAATCTGCACTTTATTTGCTGCTGTTCTTCTCTCCAGTATACAGGCTCGATTACTAGGCCCAAGCTGCTGAGTCACGCGGCCGGGCCAAAATTAATTGAGGGTCCTGTTTATTGCCGTGGCGAGGGAATTCTTCATCCTAGGCCTGTCCGATTGATTGTGCCGGCCTGTGACTAACAGCTTTTACACTTGATCCATTTTTTATTCATCCGGTCTCTTGCCGCTCGCTCATTCGCCCGCTCTCATACGCCGTGCCTGTTTCGCTGTTATCTCTTCCTCTCCGCTCCCTGTGCGAATCCGTATTGATTTACTGTGCTAATGTTTTCATTATGCACAATTAAATATCAAAGGGAAAGTCGCATTTATGTCTCACCATTAAAGGCAAATGACCAATCACTGGGGCCTATTTTTAGACCCAGCACACTTCAGGCATTAGTTGGACGTCTGTTCCTCGAAAAGCCATCCTGCATGTTAAGGGACACGATTTAGGCCTCTGAGTACCAAAGCGCTTGGCCAACTGTCTCAGAGCAGGGCAGGAGCGAGATGATTCGGACTGGTGACCATAAGGCCCTGCAGTCCCAGGGAAGGCAGGAAGAGGAAGGAAGCCAGCAGCCAAATGGTTTGCTTGATCACCATCCTGAATGATCATGCAAACCATCCTGAATGATCATGCAAACCATCCTGAATGATCATGCAAACCATCCTGAATGATCATGCAAACCATCCTGAATGATCAAGAATGATCAAGTGCCCTTGACCAGTGCTGAACACTGTAAAGGTACCTAACAGAATTTCTTGACAAGTCAAGATATTTTTCTGAAAAATGGCTTAAATATGAAACAGTCCATGTGAAAAATTCTCACATAGACGTGAGAATTAGAGTAAGTGACTTAAAGGTATAGTGTGAATCAACTCTTGTCCCAGAAGCCTCTGCACAGTTTACACACCTGATAACACACCCGAACCAACTAAACAGCTCATTAACAGAATCAAAGTTGGTGTGTTCAATCAAAAACATTAACTAATTTTTTCATCCCTTGTATTTTGCGCAGGGAAACTTCTGACTCACTGCCCCTTTTGAGAAATGAATGCTACAAATGCAGCAGACAAAGATTAGGTTGAAAAATAGTGAACGATTCCTTTACTGAACAGGATTATTCTCCATTCTATTCTCCAAGCTACTGTCATTAAGCTGAATATTTTTTTGTTTTCTGAACCTTGCAGTAGCAGAAATAACAAAAAGGGCTGAAGAAATTTATGGAAGTTCCATACTCCAGAGAAACGGCATCAGTAAAATACACTTGATGAATCTGTGTTGAAAGCCTGTCCAGATGAGAGCATGTGTTTGAAAATCCCAAGAGCCTGAGACTGTCTTGACTTAATACATTGATGTGTTAAATTACTGAGCTGCAATAAATATGTGTGTGTGAGAAATAAAAGTAACAACAGAACTGTTTCAGATTAACATGTGGTAATGCAAATTCTGCTGTACCAGTAAACTTCTTTTGTGAGATCAGTACATACACTCTAGTTTCCAGGCTCGTATTTGGGTTGTTGATGTTTCCTAAAGAGCTTTAATCTCTCATGTGGAGAAAGTAGTGAAGATGCTCTCGGCTGACTGTAACACTACTGGGATTTTGTTGCAATAGAAACAGCGTGCAGCTGTAAAAGACCTGTGCGTACACCACAAATTATATCTTTAAAACCAAACATTTTAATCAAATCAATGAATCTAACATTTCTCATCGAGAATTTTATAGAAATATAAAATGATTCTACCTCATGTTTTTATGTCATGTTTTTAATTTGTTATCTGCCAATGAATTGTTTTATATATTCATTTGACTGACATGCAAGAAAATGCATCATTTTTAAGTCATATGGGTAGGGTTTTTTTTTCCAGTTCTACACATTGTTGCAGGCTTAGTGCCAACACACAAAGCAATTTTAACGCCTGTCTGATGCCTAGTAGTTGTAGAATAATTACTGCACTGTGGTAACTGTGTCTGTAATATGATGATAACAAGGGCTTTTAGGGATCAAACCTTGTTGTGAGTTTGTTCAGTTCAATTCTAATTTATTTACTTTTGCCCCTGTCATCTGGTACAATGCTGCCCCATGTTCAACTGTGCGTTCATGCTGCTTGCCCTCTGTACCAGTTCTACCCACCATGAAGTCACCCCATGCACCCTCCTGCTGCGCTTGTAAACAGAAAACTTCACCTGCGTGCTCACTCAATCTCCCCTCCTGAGGAGACAGTAAACCTCAGCTAGAGGGTAGTGAGACATTATTGTATAGTTTGTCAATAGCTTAAGTCCTGCGGGACTCCATGCAAGTGTGGGCAGTAAGTAGGAAATTGTACATTGTACACTACACTGAGAGCCTTGATTTGACTACAGTATGCACTCTTAATGCATCTGAATTCATGGTCACTTTATTGTCATCAGCAGCTGTGTACACGTACGAAGTGAGATGAGACAACATTTCTCCATGGACCACGGTGCAACATATAGCAACAGACAACAGACATTTAACAGTGTAGGTTACAGCAAACAGACAACAGACAGCAGTGAACAGTTCTTTCTCTGTATTTAATGCATTCACCGAGTGAAGCAATGGGCAGCCAGGGGAGCAGTGTGTGGGAGTTGCCACTAGCAGTCCTGGGATTCAAACCCATGACCTTGTGAGCATAGGGGCAACTCCCTAACCACCAGGATACCAGCTGCACCCAGAGTTTAAAAGTAAGTCATCAGAAAATGAAACAGAAAACAGAGAGAGGGGTGTTAATACATTAAACTCTTTCCCACCAAAGCATTCTCCAGTGGTATAACTCTACTTCAGCTCAGAAGGTTTGTGAAACAACACAGACTGTGCATGCAATGTTCTTTGCTGTGTCATCTCACACATGCACATGCATGAAGGAGTGAATCACATTTTGCATTTCACCAAGCATACCGGCCTTCTGCAGATTTAGACCTGTTTCATCCATAACATGACCAGAAGCATCAGATTTCCATCTGAAACTGATGTAAAAGGGAAAGAACACTGGGCCTCGGGCCCCTTACTTGCTCAGTCTGCCAAAGTCGGCAGGTACCTAACCCATGCCAAACCCCCTTTTGGACTCTGCTGTGGTTCTCAATGTTTTTCAGATTTTTAAGTTTAATAAGCACTAATATTAATAGATGGTTCCTATCGTTAATATTTCATCATTCATTAAACAATGTCAGTTGTTCCTTAAATTAGTCATATTGAATTGAACAGCCTGTTGTGTTATTGTTTTGCTCTGTGGTGTTACCTCGAGAGAACAGGTCTCGTCTTAGTTTTGGTTCCTGTCGAGTATTCTTTGAACTGTTGTGAGGGAGGGTTTTTTTACATGTTACATGTTTTACATGTTGCCTCAGGTTTGCTCACTGGGGGACACCTGTTGTGAAAAGCACTATAAAAATAAACATGACTTGATAAGCCATGAGAGACTGCACATTATGGGTAAGGGTGTTATCAGGTACGACATGAATTGGAGCATTTAAAACCCCCTCTCTCTGATCTCAACATTTTGATTATACAAAAAAAAATTCTGATCCCAACAAATTCGATTTGTAATGGCATACGTAACCCAGTTCACTAAACTCTGTTTACAATTCAATATTCTCTCCCAAGAAAAACTGTAGTCAGTTGTGACAATTTACCAATTAAAGTAGAGCTGAAAGGCAATGGGAGGGTAATGTATTACATGAATGTGCCGGACTGGGTTGTTGATTGACACTATTCTTACAGTGTAAACAATTAAGTTACGTCAAATATCGTAAATAGAATCTAAATGCATTCTCGCATGTTCACAGTTGTTTCAATGCATTGCTACCCCTATTAAAAACCTCTACACACACACACACACACACACACACACACACACACACGTTGCCTTCGCCCACACAAGGACAATGCTGAGATGAAGCCTCTGGTCTCTTGCTCATTTGAAGACTAATCCTCCGTCGTTAAAGGCGAAGTATGCATCTGCCAATGGAGGAGGAAGAATCATGCAAATGTACTTGCTTGTGAAACCAGCAGCAGCAGCAGCAGCAACAATAACAATAGCCTCATCCATGCAAGCAGAAACACATAGCATTCAGCTCAGCCCCATCTCTTTCAGCGCCCTGATCAATCGAAGTATGGGCGAATAGGGAGAGGTACACATGCTTTCTCATTAGCTCTGTGACATATGGCCAAAGCTCTGGCAGAGAAGGCCTTCATTACCCGCTCAGTCTCTCCGACTTTTCACATCCAATCATCAGCTTGGCCTAAAAATCATTTAGCTGCCCTCTAATGACACGCTGTCTCTCTGTGCGGTTCACCACTCCTAATGCTTTTAAACAAAACTCTTTTCCTTGTATGTCTCTCGTGCGTACATACATACATACACACATTCGCACACACACACACACATGTACACACACACTCTTTCCGAATCCTTTAAGTTATATATCCTTCACCCAAACTCTCTAATTGCCTTTACGTAAACTTTTCAAACTGTCTCAGAAATTGGTATCCAAGCACAGACGGGTCACAAGCACGCAGCTGAAGATCAGTTGACATCCATTAAACCCTGAATTTCAAAGATGTTGCTCGCGTAACTAAAGAAAAAAATAATACACTGCTTAGCTCGTTCATTATCTCAGCCAGCGAGTGCTTTCTCCCTCTATTTCTCCAGATCTCTCTCTTTTATATCTATGCTGGATTAGCCGTGTCAGGCCTACAGTAGCACCCCCTCTTTTCATGCCGGCAGCCTTTTTCAGCTCAAAGCCTGAAGAAAGGGCAGAGAGGCAAACTCTTGATTGCTGCCTCGTCTGGCATTTGAGCTGAAAGTCGGACCAGGCGGAGGCCGGAACAGCACAGAGGAGCTGCCGGAATTCTGAAGCACGTGGCTGAAGCGGATCTGGCGGCCCTGGCCTCACCGGACCCATCAGCTTCCCTTATCTGTGCTCATTAACCAGAGCGCAGAGCGAGCCTGCATGTGTGAAGGAATGCTAAGCTCTTCATAAACAGGCAATTACAGAGAGGCTTCAACAACCCACAGAGGCTAAACTTCACCAAGACCTGCAGCGAAAACACCTTCAGTACGCTTAACCAAATCATCCCATTCAATTACAGCAGTTCATTGCTTTAGCAACTCGTAATTGCTCTTAATGCATGTGTGCTCTCACTAGAGCTTGAACTATTTGTATAAACAAGCCCAAATGTCTATAAAAAGCATTGGCTGTTGAATAAATAGATGGATAGTTATGTTCAATATCCATGATCTGATGATGACAGCGGTTGCAACTAAGCAACTTAACATTTCCTTAGGGTACAGTGTCTTATTCAGCAGGCTGGAAGTTATTGGGTGCGAACAGAAGCAACAGTTGGATTTGGGTGACATTTTGCCAGACTACAGTCCAACTAAAATGGAACAATAGGCAGCATAACTGCTTTATCTCATAATGCACAAACAGAATCACTTACTCACAGACTGAGGGTCACCAACATGCACACAAATACTGATTTAGGGTCCCCACGAACAACAGATGGTGAAAGGTCATTGCAGCCCCCTGGATTAGCTAGGTTTAGTGTGTATGTGTGTGTGTGTGTGTGTGTGTGTGTGTGTGTGTGTGTGTGTGTGTGTGTGTGTGTACGTGCATGCATGCATGCGTGTGCACGTTTGTGTGTGCGTAAGGTCAGCGTAGACTAAAAATGCAAGCGTCTGGCCACATGGCTTTATTTTTAGAAGCAGTCAACAAAAGCATTAAGTAGGACTGCAACCCAAGCATAGGGGTTTACAGAATATCTGACACCTAACAGGACATATTCATACTGACCTCACAGATGCCGAGGGATCTGCTACTCAGCCCTAATGCTAAAACCCAAACTGTATCTAATCACTTGTAAATCTTGACCTAAATTTAGAATGACAGTTGCCCTGTCATGACCTACAAGCCCAATGAATATGTGAAAACGTGCAGGAGCTGAAACAGGGATCTCTAGCACAGCCAAATGATTAAATAAAATACATGATATAATAACTAGAGAATTTTAAGGCTTATTCAGATACAAAATTCCTTTTTTCCCAAAGACAAAGGCAACAAAGACAAAGTAACTCTGTTGAAATGATTCATTACCTGAAACTCTGTGGGCTAAATAATTGCAGTGATATTAAACACAGTCTTTTCACAGACATATTTCCTGCTGTTTTTTTGATTAGCCATACTGACATTCACATTCTTTAGATTATTTTTGCGGTTTTTTTGTGTTTTTGCGATTTTGAGCAATCAAAAAAAAGTTGCCAATTGTGATTGAGAAGTAAATACTGGCCAATTGACCAAACCTGGTTGGCTTTGACTTTACATCCATTTAATGATATTATCTCATTGTTCCATTCCTTGCCTCAAATGAAGGCTGATTTATATTCCCGCCCATAGTATCTGTGAACATGTACAGACATCCTATTATCTAAAGTCTGAGCAAAATCCAGCCAAGTATTTCCTATAAAAACCAAGGCATTGGTTATTCATGTTTTCCAATATGTAAACGTTTTCACTGGGCGATAAGTTGTGACAGCAACTTACAGTCTTGGGACATCTGAAATGTAAGTAAAAAGGAGAGCTCGGCTGAAGGCCGCTAACTCAATTCTGAGTGACTGAATTAGATCACCCATGGGGCACGGAGCGCGGCGGAGCTGGGAAGACGACTGGATTAGTCGGGGGTTTGGAGTCCAATCATGACCAATCTTAATCACTTATGAAAGCCACTTCATGTGGCTACACGCATAAGCACCAGTTCCGTCCATTCAGATCTTTCCCAGTTCATTCAACAGCGGCAGATCACGTAGCTTAGAAACAGCTAGACGGAACTGAGAGGAATAATAGACAAATCAAGCGACGGAGCAGAATTATGTGTAATTGGAGGGCTTTTAAAGAAATAACACCGTGGTGTCTCATCCACCGGATGAAAAAAAAAGCAACAGTGAGAATGTGATTAAATCTACAAATGTGTTTGCCACGAGAAAAAAAAAAAAGTCACCTTTGAGGCAGTGTAAATGCAACAATGCCACACCAGTGAATTGCTAATGAGAGAGAGAAAAAATACAGAAAAAATGAATGCATTTTTACCACAGAAAGACAAGCAGAGCTGTCACATGCTAAACTAAACTGCTCTTTCTTGGTAGTGTTTTGCTGAAAAACACCACCAAGAGTCACAAAGAAGCTTTTTTTGGCACCCAATCAATATGTGAAACCTGCAGTTGGGCCTTTGTGTGTAGTGTTTGATGGATCAGTAATGCAGAGCAGTGAAACAGATGGTATGTGGGGGCTTCTGTCAAAACAACACTGCAGACACCTTTACACATTTCTCCTATTTGAGCGTTGCACTTCAATTCATTTAGATGTTTTTTACCTCATGAACCTCCAGCTGAATCAATCACACAGATTCTTGAAAATTTGATATCCCCCCCAAAAAGCTATAGCCTTTTCTAGTCAGTGTTGAAAATGTTGTTTTATCATTATAATTCTCATTTGCGAAAACTATTCTCCATTGGCTTAATATCATCACTACTTTATTTACCTAATTTACAGTCTCTCACTTACTTATTGACCATAAGCTACCATGCCTTTTGAAAGGTAGTTTGTAAATTAGCATCAAGGCAGATGCAATTACGACACTTCATCTAACATAAGATCTCCTCCACATGTTCAAAAATATGTTCGTTTTAGGATGTTTCTGTGCTAGGTTTCCTTCCTAAAGTGTTCCTAATTAGTGTTTAAGATGACCAGTAACTAAAAATGGTCTTAACAACTTGACTTTGTAAGCTGTCTTGTAGACAAAACACATTTCCAAACCTGTTTAAGTAAATTATATTAAATTACATTACAATTATTTGACAGATGCTTTTATCCAAAATGACTAACAATATGGGGAAACATTTAAGCTTCAGGACATTGTGAGAACCAGAGGAGTTTATTAACTGCTAAATCTTTGTATGTTATTTGTTTAGGTACAGTTTCCTCTGGGGTCTCCGGTTCCTCCCACCATTGAAAGACATGCGCGTCAGGTGAATTGGGGATTTTTAATTGACAGTGGGACTGAGTGTGTGACTAAATGGTGTAAGTTTGTAATTGAATGGTGTAGTGATGCTCCGATTGATCGGCCGCCGATCAGGATCGGTTGATATTGGCTAGAAATAGCTTGATCGGCGAACCCCAAAAGCGGCAATCAAAAAAGCCGATCACTTGACGTAAATTACTCGCGCGACTTTTTCACACGTGCAGCACGGCACACAGGTAATCAACAGCAGAGCGGAGCTCACCAGTGGCAACATGAGTTCTCCCGTATGGAAGTTTTTCAAAGTGTCCGATAAAGACGTAAAGTTAACCGTTTGCAATGTATGTCGTGATGAAATCCCTCGAGGTGGAAGAAAGCAACAGGATGTCCAGCCAAAGCCAAAAACATCCCTCAACCAGCCGACTGTGAGTGATGTATACAGCAAGGATAGTACAACTGGAAAGACGTCACGTTCAGAATTATGGAATTCATGGGGATGAACTCAGAGGGGTTTTATTTCTTGGTTTGTGACTGTTTGCCACAAAATGGAGTCAATTGGCTTACCAGACAAGGCTTAACGTTAGAGTTAGAAACAACGTTAGAGTTTGTTAGCATTAATGCTAATGCTAATGCTAGCGCTAATGCTAACATACATATATAGATAAAAAATTCTCATTCCCCTGCCATCCTGTGATCGGCAGTGATTGGCAATCGGTAGATCATGATCTTGGTGATCGGTAATCGGTGATCGGCCCCAAAAATGCTGATCGGAGCATCTCTAGAATGGTGTGTGTATATGTGCCCTGATGTGGGCTGGCCCCCCGCCCAGGGTGGGTCTCTGCTTCGCGCACCTAGACGCTGAGATAGGTCCAGGTTACCACCGACATTAAGCAGTAACATTAAGCAGTTACATAAAATGAATGAATGTTGAAACTTATTTGGAAATAAAAATAGCAAAACTTTAGTAGTTCTAGGCTTAGTTTACTTAGTTACTGGTCAGTCAATAAACCTAGCACTATTCTAGCATGCTAACCTATGCTCTGTTCATGCCACAAGCGTTCCTCGAGCATTAATGCAGCTGAAATAACAGCTTATTAGCGACAGTAATGTTAATTGTTTAGTAGGGATACGTTAATGTGCAGCTACGGAAGTTGGGTATACAGAACAACAGGACCAGTGTGGAAATCTGGGGTCTAGCACATTTGCTAACCTTGTTAACCGTTACAAATGTGTTTTGCACCACTCTGCAGAATTATGTTTAAAACTGATTGTGAATTAATACAAGCCATTAAGAAAGTGAACACATTTTTATGTTAATATTAAACTATTATTAGCACAGAAATATGGTTGTATGCCCAGTGGGTCCGTTCTAGTTGTAGCCACTGTAATGATGCATTTGTTTACAATCTGCTGTTAGATTATTGCTAAGGGTGATGGCTTTTGCCCGATCTTGCTATAGCACATCTCTTAAAACAGAACTAAAATGCACTAGAGAAGGACAGCAGGTGCTTCCCTCTTTCAGAGTTTTAGAGTGCACTTAACCTTTACCACATCACAACAGAAATTTGGGAATAGTAACATTAATACACTATTATGGACAGAGAGGTCCAGCAGTGTCAAAGCTTACTTTTACATGTCTGACAATTTTTAAATTTCAATAGGTGATCCTGTTTTGATGCATGTCTGCAGAAAACGAAGCACAGCTTCTGGAGGGCTTCTCGAAGTTGTATCTCCATAACGTTTCATCAACATGGCAACACCCGCAGTGTAATTTAATCAGCAGATGTTGAAGTTTACTTTACACTACTTACATTAGTAAAATTTCTATTTCAGTGAAGTTTATTGTTGGACAGTGATTATATTGTTTAATAAATAAATCACTAACCAAGCTGCTCCTTCTCTTTGTTTAGCATAATTTTAAACACTTGGCATGTGTGAATGCTGTGAAGTGGGAAGTGGGAGTTTTGAGCCATAAAATTTCTAAGTTGTCAGTATACAGGCAGTATAATGCACCAGTGTACGCTCTATTCCCTGGGTCCATGTGCATTGGCTGGGCAGTGTGGGATAAGAGCAGCATGCTAAATCCTCGCCCACATAAAACAGTTCTGGCTGTGAATGCGCAGTGAAACACTCCTGACCTCCTCCATACAGGTAGCGAGGGATTTTCTGATAGGAAAATAAGCAGTTCGGTATCAGCATCTCCTGCGTCACAGCATGTGGTAAAACCTGAAGAAAAAAGACATGTTCCCTTTTTCATGTCTCATGTTCATTCACCTTAATGGCCTGCAGCCTCCCCCACGCTGCATAAAATTAAATCATTATATGAATATATAATTTTATATAATGTCTATTTCATTATGATCCTCTGGATTATTAGAGAGATTTTTTTATATTGTTTTCTGTTCATTTAACTTATTATTTTCTCTCTCTCTCTCTTTCCCTCTCCCTCCCCTTCCCTCCCCCACTCTCCCCCTCCTTCCCTCACCCCCTCCATCTCCTTCACGTTCCCATAGCAGTTGCATATGTCCAAATAAACGTTTTTTTCTGAAATGGTAATTGTTGATGGGCCTGAATAATGTAGGAAAAAAGAAACAAAAAATGAAAATTATGGGGTTTTTTTGATGACAACAACAACATAGATGAAAACTATTGATGATAATAATAATAATAATAATAATAATAATAATAATAATAATAATAATAATAATAACAATAATTATAATGATAACAATAATAATAATAATAATAATATAACAATAATAATAACAGTAATTATAATGATAACAATAATAATAATAATAATAATAAAAATAATAATAATAATAATAACAATAATTATAATGATAACAATAATAATAATAATAATAATAATATAACAATAATAATAACAGTAATTATAATGATAACAATAATAATAATAATAATAAT
>JBBPDE010000034.1:5728459-5742809 GCA_037974605.1 Nannopetersius ansorgii | reverse complement strand
TACAAGCACATACATGTATGCACTGAGTGTGTGTGTGTGTGTGTGTGTGTGTGTGTGTGTGTGTGTGTGTGTGTGTGAGAAAGAGAGAGAGAGAGAGAGAGAAAGAGAGAGACAGAGAGAGAGAGAGAGAGAGAGAGAGAGAAAGAGAGAGAAAGAGAGAGAGAGAGAGAGAGAAAGAGAGAGAAAGAGAAAGAGAGAGAGAGAGGGGAAGTGGATAGAAAGGTTTGCTGTGGGTTGTGTCAGTCAAAAATAAAGAGGGTGACTACCCAGCAGCTGATAGCAGACTGGCCTGTGTCACTGGTGGCAGCACACTTTGAGAGGCACCGTCTCATTATCTCTTTATATTTTAGAGTAGGGGCCTCCATTTCCATTTACCCAGTTCATTTCCTTCTAACCTTATGAACAGGTCCTGTTCTTCAGCTGCGCATTCCTGGACTCACAGGTCCTGGGCAGTGCTGCTGTCACCTCAAAACCAAGCCCCATGGCCACTCTGAGTAAACCAAGTCCCATTAGTCAATAACGTGACTCGCCTCCGGTGGGAGATCTTTCTAATTCACCCTGACACCTAGTGTAGAATACATTTCACGCTTTTGTGAAAGCTATCCAGTTATCTATCATGTTGACAAGAGCCACTTGATGGGAAGACTGTTCGTCATTCGCATAGCGTTGATGTGTAATGTGTGGTGACGTTTTAACAATCATGGGGCGATGTTCTCCACAGCACCGGGAAATAACTATACATGAAAAGTGTATGAGACAGCCTGACCTATTGAGGTCAACTGTCAACTGCATATTACCAACATGATTAACCCTAACAAGTGAAAACAAAAGCATGGTGTAACATTTTAGCTTGTAAGTAGAAAAAGATGTTATGACGCTACTATTTTGCATACAATTTTATTACAGTTACAATTGACTAATAGTTAAAAACCCACACACAATGCATGTTTGGAATGAGCCAATATAGCTGATATTGTTTATTGCCTTCATGCGGTACAACTCTCTGTCCTGCATGCCACCAAAATATTGCACTGGCTGTAAATTTCCCTGCCTTTTCTACGCCCTGGAGCTCCTCTAAGTATTATTCACCTAGAAAAACACATGGTGACCTATACAAAGGCTCATAAACTTTACACGCTTCCATCATGAGAGCACTTCTAATGGTATTTTATTGATGAGCAACATGCATTGCGGTATTATGGCTGGACTCTTTCACTCTTTATGAGATCTTGCCTACTGACATGCTTGCAGGTATAATACATTATTCAATATCAGATGCATTCAGCTTCATTCAGATACTCACATGACCAAACACTGACACTATGAATCATTTCTTCTCAGTAACATTCGAACGCAGTCCTCTAGCCAGGCCCAAAGTGGACAAATAGAAGTCAGTGCAGTGTTCATCCTTATGCCCTCTTAAAGTTTAAATGAATAGGCCTTATCCACATCATATCTCATGGGTATGGAAAATAATTACAGCCGATCGAACGCTTACAGGGCTTTTTGTTTCGTCCGGAGACAACGTTAAGTGGATAAATGCTCATGATGTAAGTCAATGTCACTTCATGAGACAGCCTTCCATACGGTTCCCTGGAGAACTGAATGCTTTGGCAAGGACAGGGCCTGGGGTGAAGGCATCTTTCCTTGATAATACTGCCTATTGCCTCTAGGCACCTCCAGTCAAAAAGGAGAATGATCATTTTCGACATACCAGAAACTTTCTGCCCTCCAACTCTCTTCCTTGAAAAATATCAACACAATCCACCATTTTCTCCCCCCAGATGGTGGACAAAGACATTTCTTTTCATACATTCTCAAAAAACATTGTTTTAAATCTAAACTCACTGGCGTCATTGCCAAAGCACTCTTAAGACTGTAAAAAATTCCGACTGCGACTCAGTCTGAATATTTGCCGCAGCATCTTCCAAACGTTTGAGGCGATGTGACAGATTTCCCCACGTATTAGTGCAGTGTTTTCCCCCGTAAATACTTCATGTGCCTGTGCCGAGGCATCCATCCATTTTTAATGACCCAGCTTATTCATGCACTTTAATCCTACATGGCCACTTTGGAAACAAAATATGGCTGGCAGATTGCTGTTTGATCTGCCCTCTGGAAGACAGATCGAATTTGGACTAGTTCACACTAGCAAGAGCAGTCATTTCAGCCACCATGTCAGGCCTTGACAGCATGACACACGGCTGTAAACACAACGTCATCGGAGAAAAGCTCAGGAATATTTGTCATCGGGCAGATGGTATCGTCAGGCACCAATATGCTGCCGCTACATTCTTCTCAGTGTAAATGTTCCTTTCTTGCTAGTTTTACCCTTTTAAAATGTTATATGCTAGTTCTTCCCCATAAAATTCACTTTTTGCTTCAAGTTTACTTTTGATTTCACTGATACAAGAGGAAAGTGGGGAAACTGTTGAAAGACTTATTTTGATTGAATAGGTTTTATTTATAATTGCATTATAAGTAATCGTTCGACATGTGAAAAAGGTTTTTGTCTTTTTTCAATTAAATGAAATGTGTAGATATTGGAATATTAATAGAATGTAAACTGTGTAATTAATTATCTATGTATGCTAATACATACATAAATAATTGTATATTGTATTCAGATGTTTAGCAAAGTAGTCTAGGCTTCTTACACCATCACTACTCAGGACTACAAGATTAACCAGTCCTGTAAGTAAGTATCTGTTTTACAAAGGCCTGATTCACATGACCTCATATGTTATGCTGTTGGAACGATTATCGGTTGAAAGTAAGGGCAGTAATGAAAGTGTAAGATGTCCACTTTCATGGAAATATGAATCGCGTCATATGAGTTTTCAATTACTTTTGACAAACTCTCCTGTGATTAGGCAATGTTGTGATCCCCCGCACTGCTGATGTAATGCGATAAGCTTCAGACCCACAATTACTGCCACCATAACTTCAATCTGCATACTCCCTGCGTGTCGCATTGCCCAGGAGCTTTGACAGTGCGGCCCATCCCTTTCAATTAAAGCACATTAAAGGCAGGAATTTCACTCTCCCTCACCCTGGGGAGAGAGAATGGTCCTCTATCTCCTGTTCTACGCAGGGTCTTAATTACCTGAGATAATTATTTTCTACACCGGAGCAATTAATGCCATTTCTATGGGGGTTCGGTGAGGAGAGGAGAATTCTGGAGCAGGAAAGAATGTCCTGAAAGACATGTGAAAACTGTACCAGCACAATGCAATGTGAAGCACATGGCACAGTGGCACAATAGTCTCACAAGCCAGACTTCTGTCACACAGTCTGGTTAGTTTTGTCAATAAACATGGCTACACACACACACAGACACACATACACATAAATATGGCCAATCAAAGCATTGTTCTTCCATCACATGTAGGGTAGCCAGATGACAAAAACATACCTGCATGATACAAAGTGATCTGTCCATTGACAAACACAGGTGGCCTCAATCAATTGCTACTAAATGCCTTAAATAAACCTCTGTGTCTAAGGCTTGTTCTGAAAGCAACTCCATTGTTGTGGTATGCAGAGCTAGTATTTAGCTTGAGGTTTTCTTTCCTGGTGGAATGATCAAATCTTAACATATACATCTAATGGTATACACTATATGGACAAAAGTACTGGGATGTCTTTGTGTCCTTTCCTTCTGTAGAGCATTTATGAGGTCAGGCACGGACGAGAAGGTCTGGATCACAATTTCCGTTCCAGTTCATCTCAAAAGTGTTGGGTGGGGTTGAGGTCAGGGCACTGTGGGCTCTCTCAGAAAACTTTATTGATCCCGGAGGAAGTTGCTTAATCTAGTCTTCCCCAAACAAAGTGTGTCCAAAAAGTTGGAAGCATGTCCAAAATGTCCTGGTTAGGTGCTTGCTTTTATAACCCTGTGGCAATGGGCATGACTGAAATGCCTGAATTCAATAATTAATATAATTAAGATCAGATAAATCTTTGTCATTGTCATTTTTTCAAGGGAACAACACATTTTAAGGTGCAGTCGACTCTGTGAGGCACAGAGTAAAAAGACAGAAAATAAAATAAGGCAAAACGAATAGTAATAGGAGTACCTTAAAAACTGGAGTGCTCCAATACAAGTTACAAATTAAGAGGAGTGTCCCAAAACTTTTGTGCATATTGCATTGCATATGTGGCTTCTGTTGCTGATACTTGCAGGGGCTAGGGAAGAGGCCGACAGAATGTGTAGAGGCAGACTTATACTAATTGGTACAGATGTAGCCACAGCACACCCTTAGACCCCTCTCTTTGCTCTTTTGAAGAAACTTCATTCTCGTTTGTTACCCTGTGATGATCGCTGTGTGCCAGATGAGGCTGATCAATCCCAAATCAGCCCAGACTCTGCGCTGGCTAAATTAGCTCCATTAGCCATTGAAATAGAGGGTGAAGGCCCTCATAAAGCTAAGCTACCATTCGCTGCACTCCTCTGGTGATGGGCCTCTATCCCTCTGTCATGCCGCGCTGCGAGTGCTGGGTAAACTGTGCTTTTTTTAAATAGCTGAGAGAGCTGTACTCTTAATGATGTCAGAGGAATTGAAAAGGGATGAGTGGGATCAATGTCAAAAGCTTGAATAAATGGACACATAATGTGGAGAAAAGGAGAGGTGTTCCCTGCTGTGTGTACTCACAGTGTGTGTGCAGAGACCCATCAGGAACAGCTGCTGCTGGGCTTTCGCTCGCTCACAGGTGCCAACACAAAGCGAGAATACCCTGTTCTCTCTCTATCTCCCTCTCTCTCTCTTTCTCTCTCTCTCTCTCTCTCTCTCTCTCTGTCTCTCTCTTTCTCTGTCTTTCTATCTCCCTCCCTCTCTCTCTCTCTCATCCACGGCCATGTAACTGCTAAGACTATCATACTGTCAGCTATGAAGGCCATCTCTTCTGGGTGAATCTATGCACAGAGCACCATGTATGTTCTCAGCCTATGGTTCTTTCGTTATCAACAGAGATGGCTGCACATATTCAGTGCACGCCTTGCAGCCGTGCTGCGCGTGTTCTCCCAGACCAAACAAGAGGCAGGTCACCTTTGAAAGCAGCACTACCACTGAAATCCCATTGCCTCTAATACCCATCCCCACACCGCGATCAAGGGGCATATTTTATAGGGCTTCAGAAATACCACGTGTCATTAATATGCACACAAGGGAGAGGCACCAAATGTCATGCACACAAATCCAGTCCATTCATCCTCCGGGTACCCGTGAACAGAGGCATGCACAAAAAAGACATTCACAACACCCTACACTCACACACACACACACACACACACACACACACACACACACATGCACCGAGCACGTACACACAAACACAACCCCATAAACACACTCCAGTTCCACAGTGAATGCTGCATTCCAAAAGGAATTCCGATTCTGATAATAGGCTCAGCAGGAATTTCATCTGGGACCCAGCAGCTCTTGCTGGCGCAAAATTGCACTGAGCCGTCTGCAGTCTGCCTCTTCTTCCCCCAAACTTCAAAAGTCATTCATCCCCCAGATCCTGATTCGGAATAACGAGCCGGTCAGCATTTGCAAAGGAGAAGAGGATTTGCCAGCAATGCAGGGGAGCACTAGGGGAGATGGCATTTACAATTCATGCTGAATCTTTTTTTTTCTATCCACTGCTGGCACCATGAAGCTCTAGCTATTTTATTTTGGTCACTTTCAATCTGAAACTCTTGCAGGATTATCTCCCAACTCTCTCAATAACCGTGTCTACCATTCTCCCTCATATCCCTTTGAGATCAGCATCCTTTTCTTTAAGCAACCCTCCACCATACAAAATCAAGTAACTAACAACATTATGCATTCTGCAATGGAATTGACGTAACCTTTCTAATCCTTTGAATAAACAACAAAACCATGGTAATGCTATTATAAGAGACAGGAGCGAAGCTATTCACTGTATATTGATTGCTAGGAAACATTGAATGAGTAGTGTTTATTAATTCCAGCAAAAACCGAAGGCTATTCAAAGAAACCAAACCATGCATTGTTTTTTTTCATTGTATTAAACATTAATTTTCATAATCAATAAGGTTTATTCATCTGACACATGGTGATACACTTTATGGACAAATATATGCCTGACCATTACAACAACAGAGACTGCATTCAAATTCATAGACTTTAATAAGGAGCTGGAACCCTTTTTGCAGCTATAGCAGCTTCCACTCTTCTTGGAAGGCTTTGCACAAGATGTTGGCATTTCTGTGAGAATTCATTCTGGAAAGTATTTATGGTCAGGCACTGATGTTGGACGAAAAGGCCTGGGCTCGCTCTCAATCTCCGTTCCAGTTCTTCCCAAAGGTGTCGGATGGGGTTGAGGTCTGGACTCTGTATGGCCAGTCAGGTTCTTCCGCACTGAACTCATCCAACCATGTCTTTATGGACTTTACTTTGTGCACTGGAGCACAGTAATGCTGGAAAAGAAAAGGGCCTTCCACAAATGTTGTCCAAAATGTTCATGGTATGCTGAAACATTGAGACTGAACTACCCTGAAAGTAAGAGACCACTCTAAGACAGACACAGACTTGTAATTGTGGGAACTTCTCAAGCTTAAAGCCTGAATATCAGTATGTCTGTCACACATGTTTTGAGGTTTAGAAACTATTCAATCCCCCAAAACTGTCATCTAACACTTCCACTCATATTGAGGTAAAACTGAGTGAATGGAACCCAAGCCCTGGTCAACTAATGCTCTTCAAACTCAGGAATTTATCCTCGCTTTTATTTTGCCCCATTCTTTTCCAGACAAGAATTCATTTAACGCAGTTGAGACCGGTGTAAACAAGGCTTGTGGGCAACAATTGAAGTGTCAATCCCCAAAGACAGCAGCACTTCATCCCATTATATCAGAAATACAAACATGATTACAGTAACAAAGAGAGGATTACAGCACAATGAGGCGGAGGGAGAAAAAGTGACATGGTTCGAACTAACAGAGAAGGGAAGCAAAAAGAGAAGGAACATGCTCTATAGAAAGTGTGAAGGCACCAATTGTTCGACTCAATAAGATTTGACAGAAGAGGAAAACCACATTGATTTGCTCTGTTTTCAGACTTTGGCCTCTGTGGCGATGCTGCAGGAGCTCAAACGCACTGGGCTTTGGTGCTGTCCACCCCGGAGCGCCGTGTGGTATTTTAATCCCCCCTAAATGAAAACAAACTCAATGTGCTGTGATAGGGTCATGAGCAATGGTAACTATGGGTATAAAGCTTTAGGATTACAATAGTTTTTCCAAAGGATGGCTGGGCAAATTTCATATTCCTTTAAGCATCAAAGCGCTTTATTGTATTTACTGGGTATCAGGGGATCTTTGTCTCTCTGGTCATTCATTTTTGTGGTGCAAATATTACCTTGAAAACTAAAGATGCAATTAACCTGTATGTCAGCTCAGATCCCTCAAAGGGGAGTTTGGCCTTACGATTCATGAAACAATCATTTCACAACAAAAAAAATGTTGTAATAATTATTCCCTAATTAAATATATCTGGGGCAGTGTTAATATGTTAATGCGGTGCCTTTTGTTTGGAAAAGCATAGAAACACAGTGAGGGAACTAATCGAGTTGAAGTGTAGGCTACAGTCCACTTAAAGATGGTCTCATTACCCAATGCTGGCATCTGTTGGATGACGTATTAGAATTGGCAGTCAGTCTTAAGCTGCCCAATGATGGCACGTTAGCAGCAGTTACAAAAGATCCGGTTGCTCAGAGAAAGCATTTATGTCCCTTCTCTCTCCCAGCTTGGTAGCATTGTTTGATTGGGGTAGTTGGAATGGGTGCTTGGAAATCACTATGAAAACACCGGTAAAAAAAACCCAACAATAACAAACAAATATATGAATGATTGACTGATTGAATTAATGGTTGAATGAATGAATGAATGAATGAATGAATGAATGAATGAATGAATGAATGTTTAGAAATGGTTCTCGTTTTTAGGTTTACACTGTGACTGTTCTTTGAACTTTCTTTGAAAAAAGTTATTTACTCTCTAACAACCCATGTGCCAAAATGCTTCTTTATGATCAACTGAAAAGTTCTTAAGGTACCAGAAGTGGTTTCTTTGTAGTATCCCTCCCAGCAGCCATTCATGGGACCTTTTTTGTATGAGTAGAAAGACTGGCATACGCAATCATATATAATCATGTATGTAGTACATGCAATCATAGGTAACATTTTAGTGAAGGCAGAGTAGTGCAATGTAAGTGTAGTGCATCCATTGAAATGTTCTTCAAGGAATCAAAAGTGGTTCTTCTGCAGAATTTCTCCAAGGATCCCTCTTTCCCTTTACGTTTAGTGTAGATATTCTCCAGGAGTTCAAAAAAAGGATATTCTAATAAGAATCTGTTTTTCTCGCAAAAAAAAAAGAGTTTGAGGCATTTGGGAATAGTGGTTGTCATAGACGTTTTCCCACCTAGCTGGGGAATATAGAGGGAGTTAAAAGAAGCCCCTGCAACAAGCAGAAGCACTGAGTACTGAGTACTGAGCATTTCTTTAACAGCTAAAAGAGTTTAACTAATTATAGGGGCTAATTAACCTTATTAATTTCAGATCTTGTAAGGAGTAATTGAAAGCCAGAGCCCAGCAGGTGTTCCATTTCTCTCTCTTCCCCTGTCATTCACTCTTTTCTTCCACTTTTCCCCGGCTTTCACACCTTATCAGTCTGTTCCGCCTCCACCCAGAAATCTTTCCCTGTCTTGAGTCCTCTGGGCACTGGCTGCAGCGTTCTCTGTCTGTGTGATACAGTATATGCCAGCGGCAGAATGTGATGCTTTGAAAATTGATGCTGTAGACTCTGCTCACTTGTGCACTCTCTCTCTCTCTCTCTCTCTCTCTCTCTCTCTCTCTCTCTCTCTCTCTCTCTCTCTCTCTCTCTCTCTCTCTCCCCTTCTCTATCTCCATGTCTCTCACTCGCTCATTTCTCAACTGCTCCCTTTTTTGTGTTTTTATATGTCTTTAGGAAAAGAATCTCTTCCCTGACTTTAAAGCACAACACTTTGGTTCAGATGTTAAATCAGAGAGAACAGAGAAGCCACAGTCACTGTGGGGAGACAGAGGCTGCATACAGTGCAGTGCGTACGGAGCTGGTGAAACCTTCACTTGTTATGGCATTGCACTATCAGTCTAGCGAAGACACCATGCCCCGTGGTCTCGGCTGTCATTTATCGTCATGAACACGCATTATTAAGCAGCTGAAGACACAAGCTGTCTTGATACCGAGGTCTAGCTGTCACACCCATTGAACCTACCTAGCTCTCATTAATAATTCTTAGCACTACTATTTTTGCACCACCGCTCTCATGTGTTTGCCGAGCCCTGCAGCAGTTATGATCCCATTCTTGTATATTTTGCTGCTGTTTTGTATATTAATCCTCAGGGCCACACAGAAACTTTTTCAAGGAGCCTGGAGCTCTGATTTTAAATAGCGCTTTCTTGTATGTTTGTATATAGTATTATCCAATATAGAAATAAGAGCAATAATTTCATTACCAACATATTTGGATATTGCACATTTCTGGAAGTTTAATTCAATTGTGTATTCTGAGCAGGATATTAAAGAAAAACAAGCATGAACAACTCCTTAGCATTTTACATTAGCTGGCAAACTATGTTTATAGAAAAGCATATGGTAACGATGCAGAGTGTTTCTTTTTAAAAGCAAAGGCAAAACAGGGCAAGGGATGATGGATAAGCTATTGTCATGAAAAGGACTATTTTTCTGGCTGAGCTATATCTGTTGTCATCGAAACCAAAACATATGAATGAAACTTTGTAAGAAAATGTGGTGTTAGACGCTCATGGTTGGTCCTTCCTTTCTTTGGGTCCCTGCAACTCTAGTAAGTAGTTAAGTAGTTATGAAAGATAAATGAATGAAAATACTGAAATACTATGGATCCTTTTGCTGATCACTACACAAACGTCAAAAAATAACTGCAGACTTAAATGGTAGCCAGTTACATTTACTCTATATACAGTACATTTATGTTATTAATCAAAGCTGTAATGGTGTTCATGTAAATGATGAGTATTTTGTTTGTGTCCATTTGTCAAATATTAACACACCACAGCAGTGGTGTGAACCTCTGTATTTACTCCATTTACCAAGTGAAGCAGTGGGCAGCCAGGAATCCAGCGGCCGGGGAGCAGAGTGTGAGGACAGTACCTTTCTCAAGGGTACCTCAGTGGTGCCACCGGCAGTCCTGGGATTCAAACCCATGGCCTTCTGATCGCAGGGTGAATTTCCTAACCAGAAAGCTACCACCCACCGCGATCTGAAATGGTAAAAATGATTCAAATTTCAAATTATATTTCTTTAATTGCTGCTTAGCCTGTCACATCATTTCTCTTCTGTGTTTCATTTCATTCTCTAGTCAAAACAAAGACTTCCTTATAGCTGTCAACACCTTGCATTTATAAGTTGTAGACCTCAAAAAAGGAAAGCGGCATTTGACAAACTTCACTTCCTGTTCTGATAGATGCTGGGTGCACTTCCAGCGTAGTTCTATAGGGATCTCTGTTCTGGAGCACTTCTTTTGACCTGATGCGTTTTTCCTCCTACTCAAGCAGTCTCACGCTGTTCTTTTATGCTATCTGACTTGCATATTGACAGGTACTTAAAAAGGGAAAGAAATGATTTACTCACCATCACACTCAAATAGGTACATCTTGGTTTTCCTTCTAGCTGCGTTATGTTGTGTCTGATCTTCTCTCAAACCTGAAACATGCTGACCAAAGTATTTTTGAGGACCCCATGATGGAGATGCATAAAATACAGCAGGGTAGCATTCTCAGTTGAGGATGTCACATGGCATCCCTCTGACTAGCAAGTTTTCAGTGAATTATTCTAGGCTATTATTAGCATCTAATGTTAATATCAAAGGGACACTGAATATTCAGGACAAATAAGACAAGGCTGGTGGACTAGTGATTAGAGAGTTCGCCCAGCAATCAGAAAGTTGTGAGTTTGAGTCCCAAGGTACTGTTCCCAATGCCTGCCTGCTGCTTTACTTGGTGAATGGGTTAAATACAGAGAAAGAGATTTGTGCTGTTCTCGTATGACATAATTGTCATGTTATGCACTTTATTTACAAGTTCTCAGGCACACATGCTCATTTAGGTTGTTAACTTGGACTCCAAATACCCCCGATCTCAATCCAATAAAACTCCAGTCTTGGAGGGCCGTGGTCCAGCAAGTTTTTCCTGCTCAGAATCACCTGGTTAAACTTGCTGGTTAATTGTCAGGTTTAGCGAATGTGTTTGAGTAGGAGACCCATCAAACTGTGCTGGACACCGGCCCTCCAGGACCGGGGTTAGACACCCCTGCGATAAAGCATCTTGACAAGTGCTGGACAAACTAGTCTAATTCATGGAGTTCCCATCTTGCAGCTTACAGGACTAGAAGAGGATCTGCTTCAAATGTCTGAGTGTAGATAATACAGCACACCTTCAAAGTTATATGCCTCAACAGGTCAGAGCTGTTTTGGCAACTCAATATTAGGCAAGTGTCTTTAATGTTATCGCTGATTAGTGCATATTATGCTGGCAGAGATAAAAAGGCACCTTTGGGAAAGATGAAAAAAGGCAATGATGGCAAATCACATCGAAAATCGAACTACGTTTAACACAAATGGCACCCTCAGAAAATCGCATTGACAATATATAACTGAAGCATGTTCTCTGTTCTGTTTGACTTTTTAAACTCTGTTTTAGTGTTTAGAAACTCTTAAGTGATCACGGCACTTAGGTTGGATGATTTCTGAAGAGAATTTTTGGCAGTGGGTTTGGTGTAAAAAAATGGATTGTTATTCAGAAAAGAGCCTAATCCCAACTGTTTTGGTGTTGTCTTCCTCCAAAGCCCCCAAGGACCTTGTTAGACTCCGTGAAGTTCCAACATATTTTGAAATGGAAATCTGGCTGCCTCTGCCAAAATGTCAAAACCAGGTCTTCGTTGAGTCCTCAAGCAAGACAGCTTTCTAAATCACACATGAAAATCCACACATGAATGCTAACTTTTAACATAGTCCCGCCAGTCCCCTGACTTAAACCCTTTTGAAAATCTGGTGGTGAGCTGAGGAAGAAAGTCCAAACGAGGGATTGCAATACTCAACGCATGAATAACTGTGACATGTGTTTTTATTACAAAATGTTGGCTCTTTCCCTCATAATTTCACTGTGAGCTAATTAACCAGAAAGACATTTTAGGACATTTTGGAAAGGTGCTGTTATTGGACCAGTTCACACCTCCCCACTATCAGACGAGTCCAATTTAAATTATTTGACATAGACATTACAAATATTACATAGACATAGGCATTGAAATAGACATGGCTATTACATTATAAATATATCTCATGTTGGATACGTGAGACATACGTGAGACATATGGACATGGAAGACACAACCGGGTGGGGGGATGTGTGTGATATATGTGTATGATGGATGTGTATATGTTCAGTTGTATAAAATACAGTGAGTGTATGATAGGTGAGTGGTGATACTGTATTGAAGATATGACAGTGAGTGGATAAGGAGTTCTGAGTAGTGTGGTTTGGGTCGGGCTCACTGGGAAGGGAGAGGGGAGATCTGAGCTTAGGGTTGAAGACTGAGTTAACAAAATCAGTTAGTTCCTCTGGCGTCTCCGTCCCTGACCCCGGCCATGGTGACAATAAACCCAAGGGGAGCCAATTACGTCAGAGAGGATGATGGGCATCAGAGGGTGCATGAACCTTAACCCATTAGGCCCCCCACCATACCACCACCCGACCCAGATGGCCAGATCCAACAATACACACCTCACTAGCCCTTTGATATAAGCTCCTTCTATTGTCTAAATGCATTAGAAAAGATTTAGTGCAGATGGGAAACCTAACTCGCCCTAACTTTGTAGCGATTTTGTACCTGCAAAATGTGATGCAAGAAAATAAGTGGGCATAGATAATTTTTTTTTTATCTAGATTAATCTCAATGTAATCTTGGAATTAATCTAGATTAATCTAGATTAAAATGGCTCATTTGAATTCTGCAGAAGGTATTCAGAATATGTGTGCTACCCAAATAATGACTAAAAATAAGTCTTTGAGAATGAGTTTCTCAACTCCTACAGTAAACTAATTCTGCATTGCACAGAATTCCAAAATTAAAATGAAAAATAATAAGTCTAGCTATCATTATTGAATTAAAATGATGTACTGACTGTTGAAGCTGCTGTAGTTAGAAGGCGGGCATTACGACCCAGGCGAAGCTACATGGCGCTGCTTGTTAGCAAGTAGCAAGTAACAGAACGATACTATGAGTGTCCATAACTGTTCACTGCTTAACTTTACTTGTTTCCTTAAGTGAAAGGAAAGGTTTGATGAAAAGATTTCAGCCCTGTATACATGCTAATTCCTTCCTACTACCCTGGGAGCTAAGTTCCCCTTGTCTTTCCGTCCTAGTTACGTCCTTGTTTCACAGTAGGCATACACACAGGTTCGAAGACTCGTTCTCACCCCCTACAGTGCATTTCGGCTAGGTATACATCCGCACTAAAAAATCAAGGTGAAAATCATCGTAACTTGCGTAGTATAGATCCAGCTCCCAACCCAACTTTGTGAATAGATTAACAGCGATATTTTTTTAATCGCCCGATAAGAGTCTCACGTTAATGCAGCACGTTCACTAACGGCCCATCACTAAAGAAAATATATTTGGAATGGCTTGTCATGCAGGGCAGACCCTGGTAGCCATAGGGACAAAGGGACCAGAGGGCACATGTCAGCACCGCTGGTCCTATCCTCCTCTCTCCTAACAAAATGCATACATACATTCTGCCTTGAGCAAACAATTCAAACAACTCAGACTTTAGGGTTTAAATGCCTCTGGAAATCCTCTTCAAGTTGCACATTCTCTGTCCTTCTGGTGCTGTATTATGTTTATTGCTGATGCTTTGTCTGGTTGTTTTGTTGCTCTTGTGATTTTTTTTTCTCTCTATTTTGTCCTATGTTGCTCCATGGTCCTTTACAGGTATAGGGCAGGAAGAGCTGTATAAACGTATCACCTCGGCAAAATCAACAACGTGCTTGTTGGATCCAATACCAACCAGACTTTTAAAAGAAGTGATGCACACGGTCGGAGAGCCACTCCTAAACATTATTAATTCCTCATTATATCTAGGTCACACCCCTAAACCCTTCAAGTTGGCAGTTATTGAGCCTCTTTTTAAAAAACCTAATTTAGACCCGAATGAAATAACAAACTGCAGACCGATTTCAAACCTTCCGTTTATATCAAAAATACTAGAAAAGGTAGTATCAGCTCAAATATGCACATTCTTGCAGGAAAACAA
>JBBPDE010000034.1:5672790-5684458 GCA_037974605.1 Nannopetersius ansorgii | reverse complement strand
TAACATTAGTGCACATCTGCAAATTGGATTAAAATATTTGCAAAATGTAAAAATTAACTATTTTCTCTCCAGTCTAGCGTTGAATGAAACAACAAATTTGGGGTTAAACCAACCTAAATAAGTAAAAGCAAATTTTGTATCATGTTGCCTTGATAGTTTGAATGCTCTCAACATACAATACATGATAATGGGCCGTTCAGATACACCGAAAAAAAGACTATGAAAAAGTTCATTTAAGATTAGACCAGTATCTTGGGATGACCTGAGTACCTTTATCACTTCTAAAGAGCAGCTTTCTTCCACCCCCCCCATTCTATAATGGTTCTGGTACCAATGGCTGGGAGGCATAATTCCCTGAAAAATAGTAGGAATAGAACTATGAATAAATGAATAAGCTGGAAAAAACTTGGCTCAAAATGAATGATAAGATCCTGCTAACCCAGCTTTCTCATTGTAACTGTATACTGCTATGCCTCCTGTCTACTGAGATGTCATACAAGCTAAAAAATGTAGAGGGGATGCGTTTTGGGTTTTACAGCACCATTTCAGATGTGGATAACTGCTAGAGGCTAACCATTAAGTAAATGCTATCTGAGCGCTGTTTTGAAGCCTTGCAACTGGAATCTTGAATCTTGAAAGCGGTGGATGCCTCATGTTTGTTGATGATGTAGGAGCTGAATTTGCTCTACTGTGTCTAATTTAGTGTGCATCTACAAATGTTTCTAAACTGCCAAACAGCTGTCGTAGGCACTGGGAAACGCTGTGGAGTTCATTTCATTAATCATTTAATCAGTGAAAGACATTCCCAGGGGGAACTCCCTCCCAGAGCAGGTAGGAGATGTGGAAGAGCAGCAGCAAGGCAGTGGTGGTAGCCCAACAGCAAGGCTGGGCTGGAAGACTGCCTTCTTTGATGTCCTCATAAATGCCAGAGAGCCAAAAGGGGTTAATAAATATTTAAGACGATCTTTAGAATCTTTGAACTGGCATGTTGGCTCTGGCTCCCAGTCCCACATTATTGCACCAGACTCTTTGGCCCTATCAGGCTGATACTTTTTTTTTTACTTCGAATGTGTGGCCATCTTTGCTTTGAACAAGGGAACATGGACTCCTGTCTGGGCGTTCGCCTTTACTGATCTGAAGGAAGGGTCACATCTGAGAGAGCTCGTCTCTGAGCTGAGACGATCCCCGAGGAATACAAAGTCACTCGGTGTGGTATCTACTCTGTCAATAGCAGCTATGAGATCATTCATCATCGTAGAAAGGGGGCCCAGATACTCCCCGTGTGCAGTGTTATCGCCATGGCTGGAAGAACAAATAATTATAAAGATGCATTCGATGAGAAAGTCAGCAAATTACTCCAAATGTAATTACATGTCCATTATCTCTTGGCTGCTCGCAGGAAATAAGAGTGTCAGTTAAAATGGGCCATGCAGTTGGTTGGAAGGACTTCTGCAGCTTGTTTGGTTTATTCTGGGCCTGTATAAGCTATTAAATACAGGCCAAATCCCTGTTGCAGTACTTAAAGCAACACGGACACTCTTCATCAAATGTGCCAATAAAGCTATGATTGATCATCCCCTAAAAGAGCTCAGTGACACTGAGCAAAACACTGGCTTCAACTTTTCACATATTAATAGTTTTTTGTTAAGTATGAGAAAGGCCATTTACAAGAGAATGCTTGATTCTTAGAAACCTCCTCCACACACTTATGCACCAAAAGATATAATGTCAAACAAATACCTCACCTGAGCTACAAGTCTGATGTACCTTATTGTACTGTTTTCTTCAACCTCAACATGCCAGATCCAGATATTCTCAGTGGTCTTGGGCTTACAAATTTCTTTACATCGCTTAGAAATACAAATCCTTCCACATAAGGATATACAGTATGTATTCCAAATATACTAGTTACTTTCCATGCCATTATTACTGTTACTATAATTAATGTAATCATTATTTTTAGCTGGATTTGGGGGCTCTTCTCCTCTTACAGGGACATGGTTAAAATGTGAAAACATCCTTTAATGTCCCCTGCAGTGTGCACATACATAACGTTTTGATTGGTTGATCAGGGGCTGAGTACTGATCATTGAAAAAATAAATTTTTGTGGTTGAGTCAGGTCTGTGATGCATAAGGAGAGAGAGAGGAGAGTTGAGTCGCCTTCAAAATCTGTGTAAGAGAGAGAGCCTGTGATGTCATTTGTAGGGAAGCCAGACAAGCTGAGGTCGGGTATTTAAAAAATGATGAGTGTCTGTTTATTGTGGTTTAATGAAAAAAAAAACCGTCTGTGTGGTTTGGGAAGAGCCTGCAAGTTCACGTCCTCTAATGGTGCAGCAGTAAAGTTTGAATCCACAGCGTGAGTTTTTATTTTTTTAAACACAAACTTTATTTTTGCCTGTAAAACCAACATGTGAGTTTGTCCATACACTGGTTTTATAGCAACCAATCACACTTCACATTTTCTTGCAAAAAATGCTTCTAGTTATTGTTACTATTGTTGTGGTCTCCATTTGGGAAATGTATTTTTTTAGAGCACCAGAAACTGCATAACAATATTATTATTCTACACACTTGATATTCTACCTTATACTATACATTATACTTTATACTGTATATCTGTATGTAATGATCTTATGTAACATTGGCATAGAGTGTACATTTTCTGATGTAATTTTTTTTCACATAATCTAGATCTAATAAACGCTTAGTATAATTCAATGACTCAGTTCTGTTTGCAGACATTTTTGCTCATGCAGTCATACCATCAAGATACAAAATACAGATGGTGCGATGTAATGACAGCAACTGATCTGCTCTGAAACGGATGGCTACAATAATATGAGTCAACTAACTGTCATCCTCAACTGATTGCTGTCATGTAGATGTGAATAAATGAAAAATGTCCACAGAAACACCTCGGCAACGCTTCCAGGATTGTGACTTTCTGCTGGCACAGGCATGTATTGTATGCCCTCAAAAATGCCTTGAGTGCAAATTTATTTGTGGATTCCAGAACAAGTAGCATTTCACTAATTCGGAGAACTGCGGGAAGTTTCTGAAGTTCATCTAATCTCAACTTTCTTTTGAAGAGCACTCTCACTGGTCGAATGTGAAAGACTACAGCGGAGAAAACAACATCTATCTAGGTCAAACCGACAGCAGTCTCAGCATGTGGCATTCCTTTGAGGTTGTCCAAATAACATCTATGCCTTTGTGCTTCATGTGCGTGCTCTTTCCTCAGAGTCTCGGAGGTTCTCGTGTCAGTTCTAGAGGTGTCTTCTCAACTATGACATTGAGATGCCTTTTATGCCTCTTTTATAATATATGATTCTTGCCATGGCAATCACTGAAGTCCACGATGATCTAAAGATCTTCCGAAAAAGTTCAGGATTTTGGTTTGGGCAGGTGGAGTGGAAGGTGGGGCTCATAATCTCAATGCAGGACTCTAGCATCCTCTTGCAGTAGAATGTCAGGGTGGAAAGTACAAAAAAATCTCAAACTGTCAGAAACAAAAGTGTGTGAATTTGCAGAAGAAGGAAAAAATATTCCTAACATTCAGCATAAGGTGGAATTCTAAGATGTTTGTGCCATTTCTGTTGGTGTGTTCATGACATTGTCGCACAGTTTGTTTATATATATACATATGTATATGTATATGTATATATATATATATGTATATATGTATATGTATATATGTATATGTATATATATATATATATATGTATATATGTGTATATATATATGTGTATATGTGTATATGTATATATGTGTATATATGTATATGTATATATATGTGTATATATGTATATGTATATATATGTGTATATATGTGTATATATGTATATATATATATATATATATATATATATGGAAGTATTGGAACATGAAAATGCTCTACAGAATGAATGGGCACAAATTCCCACAGAAACTCCAAAATCTTGTGGAAAGGCTTCCATGAAGGGTGGCCATATTAAAATCTGTGTGTTTGAATGCAATTTCCTTGAAGTCCCTGTTGGTGTAATGGGCAGGCGTCCCAATACTTGTGTCTATATTGTGTATTTGTGTGTAAACAGCATTGTACCAAAGCCTTGAGCCATCCCATATTTTGCTTCCAAAGATCCAGACTTACTTGTATTTTTTAATGTAGTCCTGAGGAACAGTTCTCCAGGCTTCCTGAAGGGCTTACAAAGTTTTTCATTTTCAGTCCATTCCCTGAACCTGAGCAGTTTCAGAGGAACGTTTCTGTTGGTTAAGACACACAGTGACCTACGTATGAACCATTCAAGCAGGACCAGTTAAGAAACAGGTGCAGATGATCCAGATGATCAGGCGGTGAGCAGTATCCTGGTGGTGCTAAAGCTTACATTTACATTACATTTACACGGCATTTAGCAGATGCTTTTATCCAAAGCGACTTTCATTCCCTACCTACGGGGGGCAGTCTCTCCCTGGAGCAACTCAGGGTTAAGGGTCTTGCTCAAGGACCCAGTGGTGGTGTGTTGAAGGTAGGACCTCTTGGTCTAGAGGCGAGTGTCCTACCCACTACGTAGCCCCCCCCCCCAGTAGCTAAGTAGCAAATATGACAGTTGGACATGCATAAAGTATTATTTTTGTAGCAACAAGGTGACGTGTGGGTTTTTGGGTGTATATGTATGTGTTGGTGCCTAATTGTTTTTGCATTGTTTTAATACAGTCTTTGACTTAACTATTGCTTCTTTGTGGTAACTGGGAAGTTTGTGCGCCAGTGTTTCAGTGGAAGTAAGCAGCCATTCTGGAACCATCTGTTGTGACAAGTCTTAAGGAGTAATATTCCTGAAAAGTAATCCTAGAGAGTGTAAACACTGTTTGTGCTTTTAAAATGCACTTGTTTCTCCTTACAGAGACCCTTCAGTGAAGAGAACAATTTGTAAGAGGTGTTGCTCATTACTGATCCCTGGGGTGACGTCAACTGTCCGGCAAAAGAGTACGATTTTTCTTGTTTCTGATAAACTTTGTTCATTAGTGCATTTTATTGTATGGAAGCCGATACTTCATGTTTTTTCTTTCTCACACCAGGAGGTCCCCGCAGGCAGCGTGTGACTGTGATACGATGTCTCAGCTGTGGACAAACCAAAAAGTTTCCAAACAATCCAAGACACCAGCTGTGGGTGGACCAGCCAGAGGCCCAGTTAGAAAATCAGCCTCAGCCAGGTACTAACGGGCCACTGAGGCATGGCAGTCTGTTACATGTTCGTGGATTTATCTTAATAAATCTGTAGGTTATTCTGATAATCAACCCAGGAGGCATTTTATTATTTTTTCAACATTTAGACCCCAGAAGAACCAGAGCAGTCTTGTAGATTTGGCTCTTCTTTTATTGATCAGTGAGGGAGTGTGCATGCTGTGTTGATGTAGACACAGTAAATGTGAAATTTGTCCAAATACTCGAGCAGTATCAGCTAAATAGCAGATCTGAACACTTGAAGTCGAAAGCGGGTCTGGTGCATATGGCTCCCCCTTGTGGAGAATGTTTAGATTTCAGTTATTTATAATTGAGTATGGGATGTCAGAAAAACATTGACCAACAGAATGTCAAGCACATTAACTTGACATCCAAAACCGAGGGCAGAAAGCACTTCTTACTTATTATTTTGTATGATTATTGTTGTGTTTTATATTATGCTTAAACATTCCCTGTTAATACCCTTGATTTCAGAAGAAATGGTGTTTACAGACTTCTGGACAAACAGTTTAACCCCATTGTTTGTGTCTCCTGCTCTGTTGTTTTTACATGCCCACAGAAACACAGAAACCACCATCCAAAACTGTAGTCCAGAGTGATAAACCTCAAAAATCCAGTGGCGTGGCTTCAACTCAGGACCCTACCTCATGACCTCCAGTATATCTATTATTCTTAAGTATCTGATCTGCTAATTGTGGCTGTCTCCAACAGTAAGGATGTCACTGAGTTGTCTACTGCTGTGACCTGTGTGCATTCTGCTCACTACACTGATGTGATCTGTTTATCTTGGGCTATAAAAGTCCCTGCAGTTCAGTAAGAAGATTTTCAGTTGCACTGGTGTAGATTTAGTGCATGAAAATTGATTGGAAGCTGTACATTAATGTGCAAAAAGCCAAGCCACACCTGGTCAAAACGCATATTCTGTTGATTTTGAGCAGAGTCCGCACATCCATCCATCCATCCATTCATTCATTATCTACCCCTTATTCCTGCATTCAGGGTCGCCAGCACGCACGCACAATAGTTCTCAATTTAACATATTGTGGAGTAAAAAACAAATAAAATATGTGTAAAAGCCATGGCACATATGATGATAACCACCCCCCCCCCCCCACCACTATGTTAAACACAGCAAATAACTTATTTTTACATAGAAAATCATGCCACAAGTGGTAACTTTTGCACGACTATACATAGATTTTTTTCTTTTTGTGGACTGATGTTTTGATGTGAAGCTTGATATTAAATCGAGCAGGAACCCTGTTGTATTTTCTGCGTATCATTTTTTGAAATACTAATATTTTCATTTGAAAACATGTGTTTTGTTTAAACACTGGGTATCACAAGACGTTACAACGATACGTTTTTATTGCGAAGTGTAGAAAAATTCCTTATACAGTGTTTTATTTTTCTGGTTACTTTAGAGTTTCTTCTTTCAAAACAAAACACACCAAATTAAATTAAAAACATGTCCCAGATTGGAGATCTACATCAGGGTAGGAGAGCGGGATGCTACATTTTTTTCTCGTCCGAATTCTTCCCCTTTGGCGCACGGAAGCGCTGCTTTTTTGAGAAAAGCAGGTTCCTGGAGAAGAGCAACGGAATGTTGCCATTGTAGAGGAACACGGCCAGGGTCATACCTAAAAGGTATTTAGAGTTATATTAGTTGCATATAATTAAGCTCCTATTGGTCAGTTCTCACATGTAAAACTTGAATTTAATATTTTGATACACATTAAGGGTGTGACGATACTATCAACACACGATTCTGTTCAATAGGCCTCAGTTCAGAGTTCGCAGTTAAATACACTTACGATATATATATATATATATATTCAGACAGTGAATGCAGTATGTAGAATAAATTTGGAATGTTCTGGCACAATTTACTAATAAAAGCAGAGGTGGGGGGTGATGTATGGTTTAACACTACAATGCAGTTACATCAGATATCATAATTAATAGAACACTCATTCCCTACAATGCATAATCAGTTTTACATTGCAATATCACAATATTTCAATACATTGTTGCACCCCAATACACACCGATGGCCAGAGGCACATCTTGTCAGCAGGCAGGGCAGGCAGCTGCTTGGGGCCCCCAAGCCACTAGATGGCGAGCGAGAGCTGACACTTTAAACTGCGGTAGTGGAATTACGTTTTGAACGGTCATTCCTTTTAACTTTATCAGAGAATTTATTGTCAATTTAATGTCAGATTATTTATTAAAATGATGAGGGGGGGGGGGCTCCGGTGAACTTTTGCTTGGGGCCCCAACAGACCCTAGGATCGCCTCTGCCGATGGCCATATAGGTCACATAGCAACACATGTTTTACAAGAAATGGTTATCATGCAGGTGATAAACATCATACATGTTTTCAGCATAACCTACCTGTGAGAGGCCCGAGCCAGTAGACCAGAGCGTATTCCGAGAAGGTGTGTCCAGGGCAGGAGAAGGTCAGTGCGTACGCGAGAGATGGATTCACGTAAGCAGAGGTGTAGTTACTTCCTTTAAAGAAAAGACG
The DNA here is from genome assembly GCA_037974605.1 of Nannopetersius ansorgii. NCBI lineage: Eukaryota > Metazoa > Chordata > Actinopteri > Characiformes > Alestidae > Nannopetersius > Nannopetersius ansorgii. The sequence continues at coordinate 5,676,708 of JBBPDE010000034.1, read as the reverse complement.
ATATGTGGCAGGGGTGTCATGTGATGACAAATACCTAATTATTTACAAGCTCTAATCACTCGATCACATTTTTGCTGTAAAAAATAATTGGACAATAAACACAGACTTCTCCAATCTAATGTGCGGAGGGACAAAATGCTACAGCTGCAACAACCCTAGAACTAAGTCCGTCTATAAGGTGCAGTTTTAAGACGATGTACGTACAAGCAAAGGCGTTCTGATGAATTATGATGCCTTGTTGAAAGATGCTACAGCCCACTGATTCATGCTACTCCGTTAAAAAGTGCTCCCTTAAAGTTCATTCAGTCCGTTTAGCACTGATCATGATGTGAAATAGGCTGTTTATATGTGCAATATGAGAAACGTATTGTGGCGAGCTATGGGATAAGGCGACACCAGAACAGGCGAGTACATTTTTCTTTCCTTTATTTCTCACTCCAGAACACACCATCCCTCATTCTCCAACTCCAACCACCGTGCCAAGCACCGCCCCTCACCTTATACACACACCCCGAAAAACCGCCAGTTGCTATGGCGACGGACCTAGGCGGGGCCCGTCGCCCCCAAGTTCACCCCAATCTGCCCGCCAAAACCCACGCACCCGTCCCGTGCCACCCACGTGATCCTCCTGCCCGCCACAATATATTTTATTTGAATGAGAGGAGATTGATCTTTAGAGGAGATGCAAAACCAGTTTATTCTGTCACATTCTAAACCTGAGAAATGCTCCGCTGAAGTTAAGACAGCAGTGTCCCTCTCTTACGCCGCTGACATACCTGTGTAGTAGAGGAAGGTGAGCAGCAGGGCTAGGAGGGGGATCCGCACCAGTCGTGATCTGCGATGCAGGCTGAGGTCGGCCAGGTGAAAAGCAAGAGCGCTGGCAGCCTCTGTGATGGTGCCCTGTACCAGCGTGGCACGCAGCGACGTAGTGCATTCAGCCATCATCATAATCTTGAGCGTGTGCATGTCTGTTAGCTCCATTGCCCAGTACCAGCCGGCTAAGAGCAGGGCGAGCTGTGCACCTGCAAACTGACCTGTGACGCTGAGAACAGTGGGAACTGCTCCAGAGTCTTGCTGCAGGAAACCCATCAAAGTCACCGAGGGGTTTCCGCTGACTCCATGCATGATGACACCATGGGTGGTTATAGTTAGGAAAAGCATTGTAAGGGTAACATCTGGGCCCAGGCCTCCAGCCCACTGCCCAATCTCAGAAATAGTATGGATCTCCAGTCTGCAGGCTGCAAGCACAAAGGCTGCGATGAATTCGACCAAAAAAGTCCATTTTGGCTTCTGTCGTGCAAGCAGCATCCTAGCAAACGCACACACTGCCCCCACAGTTATGAAGTAACCCAGTGAGGTGTTAAGCCCTGACATTATGCCTCGGATCGGTACCTATACAGTGTGTGAATGCAACATGTATACCTAGTGGGGTCGGAGGGAAAAGAAAGACTGGAGTTCCCCAGTCCCAGTATTTGCTCACAGTGTGTGATAACGTGGCACGCCGAGATGCAAGTTTCTTATCAGTCTTTTTTTTTTTTTAACGCCACGTTTTTCATACCTTGGGCCAAAAAAACACAACTGATCAAATTCAAGGCCATGTGGAAATGTTGGAGTCACGCACCAGAGTTGCCAGGTCATATAAAAATCACCAGGCCAAAGAGCGCTTAAACGCACCTACCTTGGGGTTTGTGTGCGTGTGTGTGTGTGTGTGTGTGTGTGTGTGTGTGTGTGTGTGTGTGTGTGCAAGTAACATGTACCTTAGAATTTTCAAAAGATGATAATTCTAAAGGAAGGCTACATTTTGCTCTGTTACATTTTAGTTACTCGCTATATTTGTTTGTGCCTAATTTCATTATCATGTATATGTCAGTATGTTGCATTTAGGAGCTTTTGCATTTTATTCTGGACCCAATTAATTTCCTATGCTGACTGATACTGGATGCACTAAACAAGCTAGTTCTATAACTTACTCAGAGGCCAAGAAAGATTATTATGTGTCTCTAAATCGCTTTAGCAGCAACACATATTCTTCACAAACCAGTTTCTCTTTGGTCACAATGAGCACCAGCTAGTATATGCTTATGCTGGTCCCTTGTTAGCTGATGTCACTCGGAAATATACTTATTAGTGTGCTTGCTCAAGCACACAGCAGCCGTTCACGCGTTATCCGCGTTTTTCGGGCGAAAAAAAAGGCCCATAGGGAATGAATAGGATTCAACTTTCGGATCGTCCTGCTCGGACACGCTTCGTCCGACACCCACCAAACTTCTTGTGACTCATCGGGCATATGTCCCCACGACACACAAATGCGGTCGGTGATGACCTGCACTCGTTTTTCCTTGTCTTTCGCTCATCCTTTTTTCCCCCATTGACTTGCATTCATTTTTCATCCCATTGAAATGAATGCAGACTCAGAAGAAGAGAATTTCAGGCTCTGTACAGTGACCAAGTCGTATGAAACCTCATATGAGACCTCAGGCCACACCCCCAATGACATACATGTGAAAACTGAACAATGTGGCCAAAAGTATTGGGACACAGCTGCTATACAAATCTATGTGAACAAATGTATTGGGACACAGTGTAATGCTAATGCTATATTAATGCTAACGCTATGTAATGCTAACGCTATGCTACCGTTAATGCTAATGCTAACGTGAATGCCAACACTGATGCTAACGCTGACGCTAATGTTAGCGCTAATGCTAACGCTGTGTTCTGCATTTGAGCAAGCACACTTTGCATTTTCTCTGCGGAAATGGCGTCTAGTTACTCACTTTAACACTTATGTTATGTTCAAATGTACTAACATCCTATGTGCCTTTTAAACCTATAGAAAATAGCTGAAATTAAAGTTTGTGTGTTTCATGTATTTTATCTAAGTTCACTACATAAATAGTGTTTTAAAAGGAAACATACATATAATAAAGCCTCACTGTGTGTGGAATATCAAAGTTCTGGTGGAAAATGTTTTCTCTCCTCATGTCACATTCCTACATGGCTGTTTATGTGTATGTCTTTAAAACTGAATATTTTGGATATTATAAAATTACATATTACAGCATACTATCTTAAATATATATATTTGCATTGCTGCAGCTGCAAGTGGACAGAACAAAAGCTACACAACACAGCTGGTATAATATAAAATACACTATACAAATACTACAAATATGGAAGTTAGTGTTGTGTTTATGTAAATATATCTACATAAAGCTATTTAAGCAAACTCATCCAGAATCAATCAAATGTTCCTGATATGTTTCTGATATAAGTAGGCTATATATATTTATGTACACATTGGATATACAGAAAAAATAAGAGACCACTACTCTTCTCTTCACTGTTTGCACAATTTGCGTGTGTGTGTGTGTGTGTGTGTGTGTGTGTGTGTGTGTGTGTGTAAAATGCACAGGCTGATATTCTTTTCTGAACTATTGCAGTGTGAGCTGTGTTAAAAATAGACGTCTCCATATGTTTTATGAGTGCAGCAGTGTGTGTGTGTGTGTGTGTGTGTGTGTGCGTCTGTGTGTGTGTGTGTGTGTGTGTGTGTGTGTGTGTGTTTGTGTGTGTGTGCAGTAGTGTTTGCAGAGCAGCTTTTCTATGGTCTGCATTCTAGCAGCTTCACTCCTGATTCAGATTCTGATGCTTTTAACATCACTGTTTTAATTGTTGCAGCTGTAAAATTATGTAAGAGTGTATTTTATGTCCAATGCATAATACATTGTTTATAATTATTATTTAAAAGTTTTTTCCAATTATGTTTATTTGTAATTTCGAATCAAGTGTGGTCAGAGGTGGACAGTAACGAAGTACATTTACTTGAGTACTGTACTTAAGCAGAGTTTTTGAGTATCTGTACTTCACTTGAGCAGTATTTTTTTTGGAAACTTATGACTTTCACTTCACTACATTTGA
>JBBPDE010000034.1:5645778-5659051 GCA_037974605.1 Nannopetersius ansorgii | reverse complement strand
TGGTAAGCATGGGATGAGTGGGGCGTGGCCAACAAGAAGAGTGGCTCAGAAGAGGAGGGAGACATGTGTCAAGACTCTTCTCAGTCTTGCCCCCCCAGTGGTGGTATGAAATCCCTCTTCCAATCAGACCTGCGGAGTCCCTCGCTGTCTTCAAGCGTCGCCTGAAGACACACCTTTTCAAGGAGGATCTTGGCGACTAACTATGTCTCTCAAAAAAAAAAACCTTATCCCCATCCCTTGCTTACTTTTGTCTTAACATCTGACTTTTCTTTGATATGTGTTGTTCAGGTATTGGTTGACAGGTATTGTTTAGGTGTACAGAGAGTGCAGTAACTTGGTTGAATAGTGGCCGTGGAATTACGTTTCTTTACAGGTTTAAGAAACAGATGTGGAATACTTGAGCACTGATACATGTCACTCTGGATAAGAGCGTCAGCTAAATGCCATGAATGTAAATGTAAATTTAAAAGGGACAGAGCCCTGAAACGGCTCGTTTTGAAAGGGACTGAAACTGTGAAGAATAAATCTGGTGAAAGCTCTTTATGTGAGAGTGCCTTTGCGCAAAGAACATGTTTTGTGTAGCCCATAGTCTTATATTTTGTTTTTTAAAGTGCATAGGTCACATTGAATGCTGAACATTTCCCCCAATATTTTACAATTCAGGAAATGAATAATGGTGCATTTAATTGACTTCATTTTAAAAGGACTGGTTTCTAAGAATGGTGAAGGTACATGCATGGCCTTGACTTAGACCTTGCATAGAATTGCAAGACCCTTGAGTTGAGGACAGATGAATAGTAGGAACGAGACAAAACAGAATTACAACTCTTCAAAAAGATGGAATTACATTTGTTTTGAAACAATCAATGTGTGGTTTTTCATTTTGCTGTAGCCATTATTTCTGATGTAACAAAAAACTCTTGTCAACTGCGTTCATCAGCAATTGAGGAGTCATCAGATGGCGCAAAGCCATTTACTTTTATGTGTCAATGCCTCGATAATTAATAACACTAATGATTTGACTCGCCCAAATGAATGTGCTTGTGAAATACACTTTCCTTGTTTCTGTACTGATGTGTGATTTTTAAGGATTTAGAGTCAAAGGCTTTAGCTTGTAGACATTACATTTTGCGAGAAAAATCTATTTTTTCTATATTCACTACATTTCAGATGTGTTAGTCTATTATCTATTATCTACTTACAGTTGTTCAAATGTTATACTGTAAACCATTTTTGCTCTAGGAAAGAGACAAATAATCCACAAAAAGCTCAAAGAAACAGGAGACATGACAAGTAGATATCTGAGGAGGGATTAAGGCTCTTCTTACTGTGACAATGACACAAATATTTCAATTGAGAAAACTAGTTGAATTTGTAACTGTTTATGAATTTGCTCTTTCTTGAGGTAGGAATTCTTCTGCCATCGCTGGGTCTGGTTCACCATCTTCGCAAAATGTAAATAACCCCCAAGCAAACATCTGGGTTCATATCAAAGAGGGTCTTTGTAAGGCTACTGGAGGAAATTGAGCTGCAGCAAGCTTTGGTTAAGCTTGTTTGCAAAGCCTAGAGAAACGCCCTCTCAGTCCCCTCCTCTTAAGGCTGCAGAGCCAGGGACACTCTTGTGCATGCAAGGAACCTTCCTTTCTGCCATCCTAACTTCAAATCTCCTAAAGTTTCAAAAAGGACGACAATGACGGGCCGCAACAGCTCTCTGCTCCCTGATTTTAACAAGTTTCTTCAGTTGGACCCCTATATAAAAGCATATGAAGGAGATATTCAGAGAAGGTAAAGCTCTGTAAATAGCAGTGTGTGTGTGTGTGTGTGTGTGTGTGTGTGTGTGTATGTGTGTGTGTGTGTGTGTGTGTGTGTGCTTGTGTTTTTGTGCATTATGTTCAAAAATTATTAGGGCCTGAATATCAGAGGAGAACAGATTGTTGTTTTCAATGCACCTGCTAATTCAAGGTGATGATTTTTTTCAGTTGCCAGTGTTAGTATATTCCCAGATGTAACTATTGAAAAATGGATGACATGGAGATTAAACACTGATGCTCAATGCTGATAAGTTTGTTTGGCACAGTGGCAGATTTTCCCAGGAACATGTGACAAAGGCCAATGTGTTTGGAACAGCAAACAGATGGAAACGGAAGGATGCCCTAGCCAGTTCAACTGCAGGCTCAGTCGGAAATTTCAGGATTTATCATCGCGTATCCACCATAAACGATTTGGTAATTGCTATGAGACTAGTAGAAAAGTCCAGCCATTTTATAGACAAAGAGAGAATTGTAGTGTGAGGAACCTCTTTGGGTTTACTTTATTCACACCATGTCAATAGAGCAGCTTCTCATGTAACATGCATGATCTGAGTATAAATATCCCAGGCCATAAATATCCGCACTCTTAGAAACCTTCAGAGGTTCTTCCAATTTACACATTGTGAGGTTCTTCAGAAAACCAAAGGTGGCTCTTCTAAGGAATTGATCCTAAGGAGCTTTTCTGACACTTTTATTTTTAAGAGTGCACCTTCGTTTGCGTTGATACTTGATGGATGCAAAAGTCTCGACGCTGCAGAAGGTCTTGCTTAGTAAGTGAAATTCCTAGATACATCATCTTGTGTGGAAAGTACTGCAAGCTGCCGAGACATAAGTGGCTACCTCCAGCTGCCATGACTTGCAGGCAGCCCTCCTGATTATTAATGCTCATATGGATAAGCTGGTGGAGAGCAGGCAGACGGGGCCTGTCGCTGGGTCTGATGGACGGAGAGCTGCTAATTGGCTGGAGCTGGTGGAAGCACGGCGTGAAAGTTGTCTTCAGGACACGACTGGGGCTTGGCAGCTTTCCTCTGTGCCACCAGCCAGTCGTCATACCTTGTTAAAATTCACTTTAATGTCTGGAGCCTGCTGCTTCCTTCATCCCACTCACACACACACACACACACATATATATACACACACACATGTGCAACTCTGAAACGGCACTTGGATAGGTGTGTGTGTGACGCTGCAAAGCTAGGTGTGAATGTAGAGTCAGGAGAAAATTGTCATATGGGAGCTCTTGGTGCAGACTATTTGACAGTAAACTTGAGCCTTCTTCGTGTTCTGTATGCAAATGGCCTCCAAACTTGTGATACTCACTCGCAGAAAGTGCTGTGTGAAACTTCCAAAAGCTTTCTCACAGTGACAGCGGCAAAATCAGCAGCCTATTGTTATATGAGCTGTTACCTACTGTATCCCCCTGGTGGAGCTCAGTATCATTCTCACACCGTATGCTTAAAGCCACAGTCTGTTCAAAAATCTGTTAAAATGTATATAATACTCCCCTTACACTAAATGTAGGCAATTAGCCAGGGTGTTGTTTCCTTCTTTAGATTTGCAGTGGAGCCGTGAGCCATATGTTGCTTAGAACTGTGTTTGCTCTCCTACACGCTTGCATTTGTTGCGCTTTCGATCTTTTGGGTTATAATTGTGGCTTAAGACGCCTTGTGTATATGAGTTTTGGAACCATTATATGAGAGGGATGTACCTCCCCCTTTTTCAAAAATCAGCATATTAGGTCATATTTTTGATTTGCTATGACCAGTGTAGAAACCGTTATTAAATAAAAGAGTTGATTATTCACTCAAAATTCGTTTAATTCATTCACAATTTTACAGCAAAAATGTTTTCAAATAATTAAGATTAATTTAGATTAATTAATTTGAGTGCTTGCAATTCATTAGATCAATATTTTAATTGCTTGACCCCTATTTTTTTTTACATTTCTTTCTAAAACTCTAAACTGAAAGAAATTTGGACATTTCTGTTCTTTATAGGCATTTGCATGTGAAACCCCATTACATGTTTTGTAAATTACAACTTTGGTTCTACATAACATAGGAACACCAAACAAATCTTAGCATGACGACTCACACCTCGAGCATCAAGACAAACCAGGGGAATTGTTTGGCACGATGATGGTGATTTACCATTTGCTGCGCTTCAGGCACGGATCTATGCTGCTCGCATTCTGAGGGTTAATTAGCATTATGCATACTGTGCACATAAATCATCACACTTTTGCCTCAGACATTGTCAAGCTGTTTGGTATGCTCAAATAGACCTTAGACCTTAGCTGGTGATAATAAGTGATTTAAAACATACCTGTATGTAAGATACCTTTATGAAAGTAATAATTGAAAATAATTGTAGCAGCCACACAGGAGTATTAATTATCCTCAATTTTTTTATCCTCATAAGCTTGTTTCAGTGCAACCCTCCAGGAAACAAATCCCAAACAATTTTAGTCACCATGGGTGTCTAGAAACCCATCAGCTACATTTGGAGTGAAGCAAAGGCTGTAGAAATCACTTGAAATATTTCCTATATGTTTACAAGTGTAGATAAATGAAATCCCTTCCATCTCTTTTAATACAAGGAGATGCTGCCATTAACTGGCTGTGTCTGTCTGAGCCTGTTCTGTGGAATAATTGAACAGAACGTCATTCTGTTCTGACAGCTGATACACACTGCATAAGCTTGCTCAGCTAACAATAGACTATTTTGATGTTGAAATAAAACACTTTTTTATCTCCTTAGTCTTCCACTTCAGTTAAGTTGGATGTCAGTCAGCGAGTTAGAGGCGATACCTTATTTGTCTCTCATTAGTGGAGAAGTAGCAGTAAGAGAGATACTCTGTAGACACTATACAGGGCAAGAGAGATGATTAAAGAAGCTCCTTTATTCAGAACAGAGTCTTTGAGATCTTTCTTCCTTCTCTTTAAGGGTTTAAAGTGTGAAGGGGAAAGAGGACCTTTGGGTCACGGGCAGTGTTTTACTACTTTAGAAGCAGCAGAGTCACTTCTTGCACCAGGTTAGTTTGTAGTGAATAGTGACTAAGCTCTCCTTAATCTCAAGTCATATAAACACTACTTAAGAATGGGTGGAGCGGCTTTAGATATAATTTGCACATTGACCCAAAAGACCAAAAAATTCAAACACATGATTGCCTGCGATTATTCACTGCTATACGCAATAATTCTAATGTAATATATTGCACACTTTTTGAAAAGTACTCCTATATGAACAAAAGTGCAATAACATTTGGCTCAACCGATAAGGAGCAAATAAGGAGTTTTTTTTAACAGCAGTGTTCCCTTTATCACAGTCACAGAGCTGCCATTTAAATATTTCTGTAAATCTGTAAATATTTCTGTAAAACTTAAACATTAATGTATTCAAATGAAATGTAAAACCAAAGCTATTTGCAGCTGCAGGGCATTCATGGTTTATCTAGTTTTTTGTTTATTATAGGAAAATTATCCAGATGTCCTAATTTTTAACATTGTGGCTGTAATCACTAATGCAAGGCAAAAAAATCTGTTAGACGGCCGCATTACAGACCCCAGTGTGATTGCTCCAAGAATTACTGGAACTACTAATTAAGTTTTTTTTTTTTTATATTTTGTTTTACACTTTGTACCTTCCTGCTCACACTTTTTAATGAATATTATGATTTCTTGTTTGACAACCAAATAGGGCACGTTGAAAGAGAAAGAGACAGAGAAAGAAAGACAGAGAGTAAAAGAGTAAAAGAACAAACCACCACTCCTCTTTGTTCTGGCAGAATATCTGTACAGACAGAGACTGCCATCAGATGAGACATCATGTCTTATTACAGCCTGAAAATTCTCTTTCTCTGTCTCTTCCACTTCCTTTCTCTGTGTGCTGTTAATCATTGGAAGTTTTTTTGCTGATATCACCTGCAGTGACAAGTGTGGTGAAATTTGATAGATTACGTCTCATTGAACAAAAGTGGACAAATTCCACTGCAAATGTAGATTCTATGGGCTTGAAAATAGAACAGAAGAGCATTGTAGAACTTTATTCTTAATTCTATTTCCATTTGATACAAGTTATTGTAGTGTGTGCAGTTTTTTTGCTTTGCATTTTTGCCATGTTTCTGTCGGTTCTTGGCATTGAAACAAAAGGGGGGGAAATCAGACTTGTGCAGAAGGAAGAGCAGACACAGGGCTGTTGAAATAATAATTCATTGTGTAGCTAACTGTGTAAATACATAATAACTTTTGCACAGTCTGGCAAAACTTCACTTCTCAACATCTAAGGATTAAGGGAGTTATTGCTGAAGAAATGAATGTTGTGTTGCTGATGAAATGAATCGCTTTGATGAATAGCTTTCATTTTTGATTGCTTTTTCATTGTTGACTTTCTCCGTTTTTCATTTCTGCGAGCTTCCGGTGTGTGTGAGGAGATTTGAAAGGACAGGAACCTGCCAGGAATGGTTTGGTCCCAACTGGGTCTTATCTTTCACAACCCAGATCAGGGTCAATTTCCCAAAAGCGCTGCTGTGTTGAATTTGTCTTGACTCTTAGGGAGTGTGGTCAGATTGATCGACTTTAGGAACATGGCCTTACAGCAGCTTTGTGCTTTTGGCAAACCAGGTCCCAATGGCTTCCTGTAGAGCCTTTATGGTTGACAATGGGGCTCTTGAATGCATTAGTAGTGAATATTAACCCCCTCTAAATTCTAATAGTGCTTTAATACTTCCGCTGACTTCAACAAAGTTCAACAAACAAACAATAACAACAAAACAAGGCGGCCGGTATGCTTTTTTTGCAGTGTGGTGAAATTAGACCCTGGATCTAACAGGCCCCATTGGGCTTCTTTATTATTTTTTTCATTTACATATTCACACTCTGAATCATGTTTTTCTATTTTTGTAAAACTTGGCCCAATGACCAATAGACCCCATTTAAAATGAAAACTCACTTGTTAGCCATTTAATTTAATCTGTTGATTTGAAATTCATCAATTTTATGTTCAGGCAAATGTAACATTTCCTATATGTCTATGAATGGATTAACAACACTTACCTCCTCCAGTTCTCATGAATAAACATGCTGTATCACCAAGCCATGCACAAATCAAGCACCTCCAATCCTGAGCTGTTTCAATTAATATACCCTTATTTATATGCTGTTCCTCAGCTATTGTTTTTGATAAGGTCCATTTCTATTCCAGGAAGCCAACCCAGGGGAGTGGATGAACACACAGCTTTAATGGGGTGGAAAAAAAATAAAATAATATTATTTATAGTATACATTGGAATAATATGGCACAAGCCAATTAGGTCCATTGTGCTCTTGGTACATTTCATCAGGAATGCACAAATGAGCTTCCTTCCAAGCCTGCAGTACATATGCAAAACTTTTTTTTCATTAAAACTTCAAAACGTGCAGTCAGGCATTGTGGTCTTGGGCCCGGTTGGGGAATAGCTGATAAGATGGTCCAGCTCAGTGATATTCATAAGCTGCTTGGTTAGCATGCACAGGTAGCCCTGTTATGGAGCCAATATGCATGCTGCTTGCTTCTGACATTTATTGAGGCTTTTGGTGGAGGAGGGGGTGGTTATTGTTGATTTTAAATGACACCACCCTGCCTCCGAAATTACAGATGAGTAGGTTTTGCGAGCTTGATGAAAACAAGCACAGACAGGGAGAGTTTATGTGCCATACCTAATGGCTCTCTATACACACTATATAGGATTAATAGTAGTCCGCTCTCTTACTATAATATCAGTGCAAAATATCTTGTAACAAGTAGGAAAATAGTTGCAAATCCAATTGCACTCTTCAGAACAAAAGAGGATCCACTTTTGATTCCCTAAAGAAAGGTGGATGGAACTGAGTGGTTTCAGTCTCAGGTGAAAGCACTCAAAGGGAAGGGTTTTCTGAGAAATAAAAGAAAAATTAGTTAGAATTCAGAAAAAAAAAATCAGTAGGGGTATTATAAGCTTCTTGCTCACAGTTTCCTATAACAGCAATGTCTTGGTTGAGATGCAATTAATTACCTTTTTTTTTACAGTATGAATGGGATGAATTGTCCTTTTCAGTCCAGAATTTCATAAAAAATGTACAGAGCTTGTGAAAATCATCTTTTTACGTGTTGTTTTCCCACAGTGTCTACTCTAAAATGTCAGTCTCCGACTCTTTCTTAGTCATGTGGGCGGGGGAAGTTCTCCTTTCTCCTGCACTGTCCCAGCTAAAGTCCCTTCAGCTGGAGCTGGCTGTGGAGGATCATTATGTAGCTCCACTGTGACACTTCCTTCTCCCAGACCTGTTCTGCATTAATTCAGTTTAACTCCAGATTGTAATCCACTGTTTCTGACCGCCCCCTTTTTCTCCCGAGGCTCCAGTATAATGTGTAATGAAGCTAGCTGGGGGACTTTTTTATATTTTAGTTTTACCAATGAAAAAAAAAATAGATGGGGCCAGAGAAGGATAACTACTCGAATAATGAGATCCCTGTCAGAAGATTCTCCCTGAACGCTTCCTCCTCTGCTCCTTAATCATCTGAGTGCTACATTTTATAGTGCTGCGTGGTGTATTAACAGTAATGCAAAGCACTCTTTGCATTAGCATTATTGCTCTACAGCCTTAACCCCTTCAACTCCGAGGGCCTTTCGGTGAGTCCACTCTTCAATTTCCCACTCTCATAAAAAACATTTTATGGATGTTGTAAGAAAAACTCGTATCTCTGAATAGATAGCTTTATAGGGGAAGGAAAAATATGATTATTACGATCCTGTGAGTTCTTACTCCATTTAAGAGATCCTACCTTCTTACCAAACTGCTTGGGTTGGCAAGTAATTAGCAACTTTTCAGTCAGTTCAAGCACATTTAGCAACGTGAAGCTTTAAACAGGATCATCAGGGCTTTATTGGTGATACACTTTATGGACAAAAGTATGTGAAGCCTGACAAACACACGAACAGACCCTTTAATGACACTGCATTGAAATATATAGACTTTAATGCAGAGTTGGTCCCTCTTTCCTGCTATAACAGCTTCCGCTCTTTATGAAAGGCTGTCCACAAGATTTTGTGGAGTTTCTATGGGAATTTTTTGCTCATTTAAAAAAGGTCAGGAACTGATATTGGCTGAGAAGGCCAGTAGAAGTCTCTACTGTAGTTCATAACAAAGGAGTTGGATGGGGTTGAGTGAGGGCTCTGTGTGGGCCAGTCAAGATCTCCACACTGAACTCGTCCAGCCATGTCTTCATGGATCTTGCTTTGTGCACTGGGGCACAGTCATTTACATTTACGGCATTTATCAGACGCTTTTATCCAAAGCGACTTCCATTCTCTTACTACAGGGGGCAGTCTCCCTGGAGCAACTTGGGGTTAAGGGTCTTTCTCAGGGACCCAGTGTTTGTGCTGAAGGTAGAATTCGAACCTGTGACCTCTTGGTCTGGTGGCAAGTATCCTACCCACTGAGCTACCTCCACCCCCCCAATGGAAGGCCATTATCTAAAATGTATTGGTTTGCAGTAGCATTAAGATTGCCCTTTACTCAAAGCAAGCTCTATCCCAAACCCTGAAAAACAAATGTGTCCCAATACTTTTGTCCAAATAGTGGATCTCCAGAGCTGAGGTGATGTGAAGATCCATAAGAGGTCAGAGATACTGATGACCAGAGGAGGACTGAGACCACCTCCACAGTAAGCTGGCAGCTTACAAATCCTGAATTAATACAGCAATTATCTTTGTTAATAATGTGTCATATCTCATTACTAAAGGTCAAACATGAAGAGGAATACTTGTTCTCCAAGCCGTTATTGAAAAAAAGTCTGTTTGTGAAATTAATGAATAGATTTACTAACACAGATGTAGATGAACTAATGAACTAAGATATTAATTGGTTCTGGTTTATAAACAACAAATGATATTTAGGAGAAAAAATTGTGCTTTTTTGCGAATGAAACATATCTTTTTCTTTTTTTTTTTTTACAAAAAGGGCTTTTAAATACAACAATTTTATACGCCAACCAGAGGGGCACTTGAACAGTCAAAAGGGCAAAAAGGCAGGAGGTCAAGCCCCCATGTGGGGTTTATCTGCGGTTTTATATAACGCATTCCATTTACATTCATGTTATATTTTGTAGCAAACGAATATTAGCAATAACTGTGAACTCTGAGGCTCAAAGTTTGACAGGTGATTGTGTGTGTGTGGCGTGCAGGTATATTTGTGCGTGCACCTGTGCCTCAGCCTGCCACTGTATATCAAATCTATCTAAACCTTTATGGACTTAGAAGCTACTATCTTGCCTGCAGCCAGCGGTCAGCTACTGTCAGGGACACTGTGCATTAATAAAGCTGTTCCTGTTTGTGTTGTGACCCTGTAGGAGGCTGTCCTCACCTTTCAGCTCTGTCACCGGCTTTGGCTTGGGCCTCCATGCCTCACAGTAACCTTTAACATGACAGCGCTTCATGTGTTGAGCTGAGATCAAATATCCTGAGGGGAGATTACTGCTTTTCTGCCCTTAGTCTTGCCACCAGACAAGGCAGACCTGTGAAAGTGTACATACGAAGCCTCTGCTGTGACTGCAAACTTGCTCTAGATCACCTGCCACATACACACATGCACAGACGTGTACACACACTCGAGCGCACACACACATGGCGAATATGCGTTAAGTAGCATGAAAATCGGAGGTGTGTTTGTACTCTGATTGCTTCCTGTCACACTATCCTCTTCAACCTGGGTGACATGGCAGGATTTCATTCCTCTTGGCATGCCGATTTTGTGTAAAAGTCTGTACTTGCAATGCATGTAAAGCACCTGGTTTAGTTGCTTTGAGTAAAAATGAAAGTGATGCCAGTAAGACGATCAAAAAAAGTTTTGATTGTTTTAGAAATCATTTGTTCATGTCAGATGTTTCAAAATAGTTAAAAATGCGTCTTCACTGATTCACCTCATCCTAGTCTGAACGATTTCTTCAGGATACAACAGTATTGGGACACACCTATTGTTCAGGGGTGGGCTTGGCCCATTATTTCCAGTGAAGGGTAATCTTTTGTTGGCAACGCCATGCTTCTGCCTTTGTGGACACAATTTGCAGAAGAACATTTTCTATCCCAGCATGACCATGCACCAGTGCACAAAACAAACTCCATAACTTATATCTTTATCTTTTATCCTGTAATTGCTGCTTATTGCACTTCTGGTTAGACCTAAACTGCATTTCGTTGCCTTGTATTTGTACATGTGTAATGACAATAAAGTTGAATCTAATCTAATCTAAAAAATAAAAACATGGCTGGATGAG
The DNA here is from genome assembly GCA_037974605.1 of Nannopetersius ansorgii. Taxonomy (NCBI): domain Eukaryota; kingdom Metazoa; phylum Chordata; class Actinopteri; order Characiformes; family Alestidae; genus Nannopetersius; species Nannopetersius ansorgii. The sequence goes on along the minus strand of JBBPDE010000034.1, from coordinate 5,647,952 downwards.
TTTGTGACCTCAGACCCATCTTAAACACTTTTAGGATGAAGTGGAACTGAGATTGCAGGTCAAGCCTTCTCGTCCAACATCAGCGCCTGCCCTAATAAATGCTCTACAGAATAAATGGACACAAATTCCCACCGAAACTCCAAAATCTTGTGGAAAGCCTTTCAAGAAGAGTGGAAGCTGTTAAAGCTGCAAAGGGGGACCAACTCCATATTAAAGTCTCTGTATTTGAATGCAAATGTCATTAAAGTCCCTGTTGGTGGAATGGTCAAGCATCCCAACACTTTTGTCCATGTAGTGTATGTGTACTGTATTATGTGTATACTGGATGTAGAGCTCAAAATAATAGAAATGAAGTGTTTGAAGGTGCTCATTTGTGGGGGTTTTTATCAAGACCATTTGGGAAAGTGTTTCTTGAATGAGAGAGACATGTACTGTTTGGCTTTTTTGCCATAATGGTCTTTTAGCTTTAGTTTTTAAGATTAATTCAGCTGACAGATGAACATAACACTTTTGTTCACAGTATTTCATTTGGTGTAAAGTGCTAACCACGTAAGTGCATGGCAAGAATGAGATCATTATTTTGGGAGACATTATGGTAAGCTCCCAAACAGTTGAATTTAATTACATTTAAATACTCAACAGTTTTTGTGCAGTAACTGCGAAAATCTGAGGCACAAAGAGTACTGCAAAGTATATATCTATTTATCACTTAGAATCAAAATTGAATGTGCACTGTAAAAGCAATTCTCCTTAATATGGTTATGTCCTTAACGTAAATTGGAAAAATATCTATGGATCTTAATTTTATGTTGAATAAGTAACATTTAATTTACTGTCCCGCACTTTCATCATTGCAAATTACATTATTGGAAAGTGGTCTGTAGTCTTGCTGTGTTAATGGCCTGTAGTCTTGCTGTATCTTGCTGTGTTAATTTATGCAATCCATGTATATTTACTTCTTTATAATTATGCAACTACATGTGCATCACTTAAGCATTCATATGCTTACATAATTTAATACGTTTGTGTTCATTTTCTTTCAACATATTCTACGCTTTTTACATTAAATGAAAACACAGGAATATGATTTCTGAGTGAATTCAAGCATTCTTTGAATGTGTATTGAAGAAATAGTTGAATCCATATTCCTAAAGATTTTAACTGTTTAAGATTTCAACCCAGCATCTTCAAAAAAAAAGAAACCCGGCAAGTTCTTTGGCACAAATCTTCTATGTTTGATCCTTTAGACCTAAAATGTGTTTATGCATAAGAAATGTATTTGCATGTATTTTATAGCTATAAAGCCTTGTTACATAACTAAAATTACATAAGGACTCAAGTAAAACTCGCTCCAAAGAGGCGCAATCTGTATCTCCAACAGAATTTCCCTGCTTGCTTTAATGAGCTATGTATTAAATTACACCATGCTTTTGCTTTCTTTGGTGAGCTCTGTAAACTCCCTGGGTTAATGCAATAAACCTAGCTTTCATGCTATTTATTGCTTTTCTTTCATGCTCATTCATGCTCACGAATCCATAAAGAGAACCCCTCTCTTAGTGAATCGTAATAGAACCCTATCTTTTATATTCCATGTCAGTAGGTGATGGCAGAGATGGTAGACAGATGCACCCTGCAGTGCTGGTTTCAATATTGCTGAATTTAAATCAGCTCCCGATAAAACAAGCACCATTCAGTATGCGATCAAATCCGATAGGGCCCTGGAAAACACGGCACAGGAGAGCAAGCGGATGTGTTTTGTAGTATTTGTGGCGTTTATATTATTAGGACCTGTTACTGGTGTGTGTGTGTGCCGCGCCTCTGAGGAAAGCAGGTGGTTTTAAAAGCTCATGTTGTTGCCAGGTTTGTAATGGAGGTGCATGTTCAGCTTATTTCCCTGTCATGTAGCTCACACTGGGGCCGTTCTGTCGCCATGCTCGTTCCAAGGCTGCAGTCTGCTGCTGGGCTAAACCCATGCTGGCCTTTTCCACTGCAGACAAAGTCATAGGAAGTTGTGCAAGCTGCTTGTTTTTTCTTTCTTCATTTCATCAACTTCTAGATGTAATTCTCCCAAATAAAGTCCATATTTTGTGTCTTTCGGCCTGGAACCTGGATCAAGGCAGATATTGTGTTTTGAATTACATAGGGTGGAAACAGGATATTGCCTGATGATGCCA